>JAZKJV010002072.1:0-449453 GCA_037367405.1 Ottelia alismoides
TCCATGGTTCTTTCTATGTGTGATATCCTCCCATCCCACCAGATGGATCCCTCTGTTTCCCGCTCGCATGGCTACCCCACAAAAAGGTGCGCATCCGCTTCTCCAGCCGTGCCTGAATCCTCTTAGGCATCTTGCGGTTGGAAAGAAAATAAATGAGGATGGAAGAGAGGACGGCCTTCAACAGGACTAATCTACCACCCCTCGAAAGAATAGCGGCCTTCCAACCAGCCAACCATACTTCTACTTTCTCCATCACCATCAGCCAATCGCGCATCCTTACCCTGCCCAGGGTCAAAGGCGTGCCCAAGTAATCAATCGGCAAGGAAGCGCAGCCCGAACCCAAGACCACCGCGAGCCTATCTGTCAACTGCTCCACACGGCCGAAAGGGACGAACACAGACTTTCTATCGTTCTTAACCAGACCAGACAATTCGGCAAAGATCTCTAAAGCCACAGCCATGCCATTAGCCTCCTCAACACCCCCTTCGATGAGGAAAAGGGTATCGTCAGCGTATTGAATGATCGGAACCAGCACCCCCTCCCTCAAGTAGCAGCAAGAGATGCCACGGTTGACGACATGAGACGCAATATCGGACAGAACATCGGCCGCGAAGATGAAGAGCATGGACGCAAGGGGGCACCCCTGACGCACCCCCCTTCGAGGTTGGATCAGACCCCTCTCCGGCCGACCATTGATCATGACCGAAAATGAAGCCGTGGTGACACAGCGCCTCATCCAAGAAATCCATTTGTCGGAAAAGCCCTTCCTCCGCAGCACCGACGACAGAAATCTCCAGTCTAGGCTATCGTACGCCTTTGCAAAATCCACCTTCCAAAGGACACCGCTCGTACCCCTCCGCCGCCAGTCCGCGATGATTTCAAAAGCGAGAGTGATACAGTCGGATATCTGTCGCCCGAGAATGAAAGTATATTGGACAGGCGATACAAGGTTCCCAAGAACGACGTTCAGCCTAGCGGCAAAGACCTTCGTCGTGAACAAGTAAAGGGCGTTTGAAATAGCGATAGGGCGAAAGTCCCCAATGGAGGTCGGCGCCGGAGACTTTGGGAGCAACACGAGGAGCGCGCGGTTGATACGGTCAAAACCCATGTTCCCCTGACAGAACTCCAAGACCACCTCAAGCACCTCCTGCCCAATGAGGTCCCAAAAGTCTTTGTAAAACGAAATCGGGAAACCATCGGGGCCAGGCACAGCGTCGTCGTTCAGGTCCCAGACAGCGTCCTTAAGTTCCTCCAAGGTTACCACACGGAGAAGGTCATCCCAAGAAGACCTCGCCACAGTCCTAGTATCCCGGCCCAACCATTTCCACCTCCGGGGAAGAGTTGCCGAGGATACGTTCTTGAAATGTGCCGCAATAGCTCGACCCATCTCTTTGTTTCCATCCACGCTGACCCCATCGACGACGATGGAACGCAAGGCATTGGTTCTGCCACTAGCAATACGATGGAAGAAGGACGTATTCGCGTCCCTCTCCCGAAGCCAGTTGCTTCTTGACCTCTGCCGCCACTCCGTGATGCGCTTCTTCTCCTCTACGCAAATTTTCTTCTAAGTCGCCGCACAAGCCTCCAATTCCATAGGCGAAAGATCCCTGAGGTCCTCCAGCGCGTCCATCTTCCAAATGACCTCCTCCACGTCCCTCCTAGCAGCGCACCTGGCAGCCCTCGTCTCTCTTTTGAAAGCCGCTAACCGCATCCTCAGAGATGACAGCTTTTGGACAAACTTGGATGCAGCGGATCCCGAAACCACCACCTTCGCCCAATGAGATGCCACGAGCTCCCTGAAGTTGTTCTCCTATAACCAGCACTTCTCGTACCTGAATAGGCCCCTCTGCACTGGGGCTTCCCCCGAGCACCACAAGATTGGGTTGTGATCTGAACACGAACGCGGCTTGGCCTCCACCGAAGCCAGGGAAACGCCTCCAAAATCTCAAGAGAAGCGAAGAAACGATCGAGATGCGAGCGAGCTTTAGAATTCCTCCAGGTATAAGCGACGTCACCGACATCCATCACCTCGAGGCCGAGCAGGTCAATAGTGTCTGCAAACTCAATCGAACCCAGGTCCTGGCCCCCCCTTCCCCCGGGTCTATCCGGAGTGAGAAGGGTGACGTTGAAATCTCCCCCCCACCACCCAGGGGGTCCTACCGACATATCTACCAACCTCCAAAAGGTCTTCCCATAGCTCTCCCCGCAAACCACCATCACAGGGACCATACACACACGACACAGCCATCTGAGATGAAGAAGTCGTACTGCCCAAGACCACTGTCAAGGCGTGCCGAACACGAGTCATCGAGATGAAAGACAAGCTCGAAGAGCGCCAAGCCACAAGCAGCCCCCCCGAGGACCCCGACGCATCCAAAACTCTGAACTGGTCCAAGCAACCAGAGCCAAAAGACCTCAACACGTCTCCCGCTAAAGAGTGTAGCTTTGTTTCCTGAAGCAAAATGACGTCGCATCCCCATTCACTGAATCTAGAACCCACTATTCTCCGCTTATCCGGATCCCCGAGGCCACGAACGTTCCAAGATAGGATTTTCATTTGGATCCTCCGGCAAACCCCTGAATTTAGGCCACACCGGCGGCCTCCGTCACACGAAGCTTGAACGGAGGGCATGGTTGTGCCTCCGACCTTGACACCCTCGCTCTGTTTCTTCTTCTGTATCTCTTACCACTTCTTCTGTCGCTAGGCCCCGCACCAAAGACATGATCGGAGAGGCCCTCATCCGTGGTAGCCCTCCTTGGTTGATCTCCGAGATTGAAGCTGCCGAGAAGGAGGCTTGGGCCGAGGCCTTTCCTCCGGAAAGATAGGGGTGAAGAGGGGGAGAGATACCATCTGAGGAGCACCCGCCCAAGCGTCGCGAAAACCCCCAGAAGGAAAGAACCGAGATGACGAGCCCGAGTAAATAAGGGTCGGCACCAGCATCAAAGAGTTCGAGAATGCCCTACCGACTACCGAACCCGAATAGTCCCACGAACCCGCCGTAGGGCCAGCCCTCGAACCCGGGTCCGCGAGCGGATCCGCGTTGACGGGCCCAATATCCGGGCCCATGTCCACCTCCGCGAAGAAAGTCGCCGATGACGGTTTCAAGAACCTTTCGCCTACGTCACCCTGCAAATGGAATAAGCTTGAAGACAGGTACAACATTTGAGATGAGTTCACGAAGCGCCGCTTGCCAAGAGTCATTCGCGCCCTTTCATCGAACGGTCCCCTCGGGAAACCAACCACCTGCGCTGAGCCCGAAGCATCCCCTGACCTTCCGACTGCCTCCGACCTCGGAATCTCCGGTGGAGGTGGAGGTTCGTCGACCACCAGCTCAATTGTGAAGGAGAAACAACCCACGCTCATCTTCGCGAATGTACTTCGCCCACCGACCTTGTCGAGGAAGCTTTTGGTGCACTCGAACAGGATCGTCGTATCCTCCACAGGAGCGCCCGGTCTGAGACCATCATCAAGCACTTCTCGAACAGTTCCCGACGCAAGGCCCTCCGCAAGCAACCAGCTGAACGCGAGAGGAAGGGGACGCCCTTCACCCTAGCCATGCAAACCTCCATCTCCTTGCAGGACCCGTCAGCAAAGCGCAGCCTCCTCCAGCAGACATTGCCGACATCCCCATTGCATAGCAAACGCTCCTTCTAAGTAACCGATAAGCCGCGAACGCAGCACCTTTGAGCGTCCAACCTCACGACGTCCCCCGCGAACCGCGGGACAAGGAACCCAGCCAAATGTGACGATAGCATGTCCAACTCGATAACGCCCCTCACCGCGTAATCGATGATTGCATGACACCCGACGAAGAAACGAACTTCATGTCCTTGATCGTTGGTTGAGCGCCGCCAACCCCATCGAACACAGTAGAGACACCGACAGGATTAGCCGCAGCACCGCCCCGCGCTTCCTTCCTTACCACGTCCGCATATGATGGCCCCCCTTGACAAGCAACAGTAGCACTTCCATTCGAACAACCACCGAGGAAAGATTGTTGACGCTCGGTAGGCACCACCTCATTTATTCTATGGAACGACATGCATGTTACTTGACGATGCCCCACCCTACCGCAAGAGAAACACCTAGGGGGTAGATGGAAGCATGGCCTCAAATTTCAGCGAAATTCGGTCGAATTTCTGTCGAATATCGATATCCAGTCGAAATCGAAATTCCACCGAAATGACCGAAATGACCGAAATATGGGGGTCCTAGTACAAAAAATGACAGAAATGACCGAAATTTCGGTCGAAATTCCACCGAAATTCCATCGAAATTCTATTTTGGTCGGTACCGAAATGGTGACCGAAACCGATATTTAAGGCCTTGGATGGAAGAAGGTGGCCACATGCCCTCTGTCCCCACATCGGAAGCACCTCCGCCTCGGCTTCTTATGAGAGACAGTCTTCCACACGCCGCCTCCTTCGCTTGTGGAGTCCTCCTCGAAGGCGCAGTCACGTCTGACATCCTCCTTTGAGCGGAGAATCGCCTTACCCTTGTCGACCGCCACACGAGTCGCACTCGCTCCGCTCGCTCGCTCCATCTCCAAGCATATGATATATCTGTCATACCACAATCTCCTGTACCTACTCCTGCTCCTCCACCTGCTCTTGTGGCTACCCCTGGACCACCATTATTGACTCGATTTTTACCTCATGTGTTTACTCGAAGGTCGCCCTGTTCCCTCTTCTCACAGGTCTTCTCCATCATCCAGCATACCTCAGGTATATAATGAGCACATTATTTCTACGGATGGCACTATAGAGATGTTTGTACAAGAAGAGTCACTACAAAATGGGCATATACCTCTTGTTGGAGTATATGCATCATTTATGCGGTAGATGGGTCCATTTACCAAGTGTTTAGTCCCACATCTACAAGTGGTGGGACTTGGATGGTCTATGGAGGCTATATAAGAAGCCCCAGACCTCCTATATCATATGAAAAAGTGCAATGAAACACATCTGCCCTTTGATGTGTGCACTTGTGGTTTCATCCCGCTCCTTAGGGAGTAGGGTTCCACATAAAAATCCCGGTATTCTTTAATATTTATTCTGTTATCTCTGATATTAGCTTTCCCATTACATATTTCTAACATGTTAGCAGAGCGAGTTCAATTCTCGAGGATTTATTCTTGAAAATTTATTTATATGTATTGTTTGAGATTCGATTGTCAGTTGTACTCGAAGATTATTCTTATCCATTTTCTTAATAAAGTCTGAGAAGATTTCTAGGATTTGTTACAAAACCCTATTTTTGCAAGCAATATCCAACATAGGTTGCACAACGATGACCCCATCATTGTTTAAAGCATCATAAGATAGAAGAAAAGGGGGAAAATTTGAAGGCAGATGTGAGAGGACCCTAGTCCTTTTCTCGAAATCGAATCTGCGATCTGGCATTCATCTCCATCACTACACCTTTCCAAGCGCAGGCTACACAAGGAGGAGGAGAACATGCATTGATTCCCTCCATATCACCGCATGAGGTCCCCTCTTCGCGTGCAAACTCCAACCCTGGCGCTCCATGCCACCATCACTAGCATCCTACAACCAGAGTGCCTCGTCGTCTGCCGAAATCATCAGCATCAGCCTCAGACCTCGCAACCACTTTCTCACCCATTATGACCATGGGTTCTTCTTAACCCTAGGTTTCGTGAAAGGAAAGCAGGGCTCTATCGATGGCAGACCACATCTCTTCCAGGTGGAGTGTTGCCCTCCAATCCTTCATCGATCTCCAGGGCGGCGAGCCCCATCTCCAGGGCGGAATCCTCGTTTCCATGTGATTCCATCTCTTCAATGATGCAGACCAGGCAGAGCCCAAGCTCCAGGCGACACCCTCCAAGTCGCGCCACGCGCAGCCCCAAGACCCAGGTGTCATTGCCCATCTTCAAGTCACATCGAAGGTCGCGAGGATGCAACCCCAAGCAGAGGTGCCAGCAGATCCCCATGTTGGCGACAGTGGGTTCTCCCGATTGGGAACCTTAGTGGGGAATAAGAAGAAAAGGGTCCGTCGACCCTTTAAAAAAGAAACAGGGAATGCATTTTTTTCTTTTTAATGCCTAGTGGGCTCTGTTACCATGTATTAAAAAAAGAGGGAGGGTGATATTTTTGGGCCTAAGTGGGCCAAGAGTTTAAAAAAAAGAATCGTGCAAAAAAAATCCGTACCAAAAAATGAGAGAAAAATGAAGCCGAAAAAAATGTTGAATAGCTTTAAAAAAGGGGTAGAAATTCTTTTGAGAAAAAAAGGGTGCGTAAAAAATACGCAAGTAAAAAAAATTGAGACGACTATTAGAAAAAAGAGAGGAAGGAATAACTGCGGAAAAAATTCATTTGAGAATTTTTTTTCTCTCCACATTTTCATGTCTTCACCCAACTTTGTCGATGTCATTGTATTCCGACAAGAATGGGAGAAAGGAGTATTTAGTAAATTTACAAGTCGAATTTTGATTCTCCTGGCCAAATTTTTTAACTCTACAATTCATATTAAGACTCGACGTCAGATTGGTTCCGAGTCTTCATTTTGATTCGCGCGTGTGTGCGATCATCATTTGTGTGGTCCCCATCTTTCTTTTTGGTTTCAGAGTTTTCGTGTAGTCTATAGGGACTCCGGAGTAGAGATCGCATTCCCTATGCCATGGAGGCTAGGGTTTTCATGTGATATCATAGGGACTCCATAGTAGAGATCCCATTATCTGAGCCAGTATGAAGAGACATAGTTCTTCGACGAGGAGACTTTTCAGACTCCATTCTCCAACGATCGTGGACTCTGACGAGGTTGTCTCCACAGCTTTTTTAGTTCGACCCTTCAGAAATGGAGCAGTTGTCCACACGATGCAGTCGTCTACATGTGGGAGGCCAGAGTATTCCGACGAGGAGACTCTTTTTAGTTTATGTGACTCTAACATGCGTAGTACACAGCACATGTTCTCCGACAAGAAAACCCAGTTTGACTTACACTCCAGCACGTTTGTTCCTCCTCACCTGCATGGCATGAGAAGCAACATCCTGGACAGCAACTGACAGAAGTGTTTGTGTTGAGTTGATATTATATATAGTGTCTTGTATTGTGACTTTGAGATTCCTTTCTGTTTATCCAAGCTGAGCATTGCATGCTCCGGCTTAAGGGAAAGTGATGGAGTATATGTGTCACTTATGTGGTAGATGGATAAATGGATTCCTCCAGGATCCATTTATTACATCCAGTGTTTAGTCCCACATCTACTAGTGGTGGGACTTGGAGGGTCTATGGAGGTTATATAAGAAGCCCCAGACCTCTTGTATCATATGAGAAAGTGCAATGATCACATCAGCTCTTTGAGGTGTTCTCCCACGATTTCATCCCGCTCCTCAAGGAGTAGGACTCCACGTAAAAATCTTGGTGTCCTTTAATGTTTATTCTATTATCTTGATATTAGCTTTCGCATTACATATTTCCAACACCTCACAAGTGGGAAACTTACAGGTTAAGGACATGGCAGATGATCTTGATGTGTTGATTGCTATACAAAAGCAGAGACGTACATGTGCTACATATCCTCTTGCAGCCCATGTTTCCTTAAGCAGACTTTCAGAGGATTTCAAAAGGTTTACCTTAGCACTATCACCCATAAAGATACCACTGAGATATCATGAGGCTATTTAGGAAAGTCAGTGGTATCGAGCTATGGAGGAAAAGATGGTCGCATGGCATTTGGAGTCTTGTTTCAGCTCCAGTTGGCGGATATGTTGTTGGGTGCAAGTTGGTGTTCACTATGAAACATCGTGCAGATGGCAGTGTGGATCTCTATAAGGTGATGCATGTGGGTTCACCCAGACATATGAGGTGGATTATCAGGATACTTTTTCTCCAATTGCTAGACATTCTACTATGTGCATCCTTCTGTCTGTTGATATGAATAATGTTTTTTTATATAGTGATCTACAGGAGGAAATCTACATGCAGCAGCCACATAGGTTCGTTGTTGAGGGAGAGTGTCAGAAGGTTTGCGGGGTACACAAGGCTATTTATGATCATAAGCAGATTCCAAAAGCATGATTTCAGAAGCTCTCGGACTTGATAAAACAACAGGGGGAAATTAATTGTCGATCACTCTCTATTTGTGCACAGGTTTCAGAGAGTTACAATTGTCATTCTTGTCTATGTTGATATCATTGTTACATGGAATGACGAGGAGAGCACTCAGGTTGCCAAGGATTTCCTAGATCAGCAGTTTGTGACCAAGGATCTTGAAAGTTTACACTACTTCCTTAGACTAGAGTTTGCTAGGAACCAACAAGGTCTTATGATGACCAAGAGGAAGTATGTTACAGATCTTCTTTCTGAGATAGGCATGGCAGATTGCAGACCTGCCACTACCCCTATGGACCCGAGCATGAAGCTCTATGATGATGACACTGAGGAGCACAACAAGAGGAGGTATAGGGAGCAAGGTCCTAAATGACGGTTTCGGTCACCATTTCGGTATCGACCAAAACTGAATTTCGATGGAATTTCGGTGGAATTTCGACCGGAATTTCGGTCATTTCGGTCATTTTTTGTACTAGGACCCCCATATTTCGGTCATTTCGGTCATTTCGGTCAAATTTTGATTTCGGATGGATATCGATATTCGACAGAAATTCGACCGAATTTCGCTGAAATTTGAGGCGATGATAGGGAGCTTATTGGCAAGCTCCTGTATGTGACCATTACCAGGCCAGATATATCATTTATCGTGAGCAAAGTAAGTCACTATATGGAGCACCTCAAACAGGCACATATGGATGCAGTCCATATGATTATGAGGTATCTGAAGGCATCATCTGGTACTGGACTTCTATTCAGCAGGGGAAAATCCCTTTCAGTTACAGCATGTGCAGATGCAGATTATATCGGGTGTCCCATGGATCGGAAGTCTACTTCAGGCTTTATAGTGTTCATAGGAAATTCCTTGGTGTCTTAGACCTTAGTTTCTAGATCTAGTGTTGAGTCATAATACAGGGCTATGGCGCAGGCTAGCACAGAAATGATGTGGGTCAGATCTGTTCTTACTGACCTGATTATTGAGATGTCTCTTCCCATACACCTCCGATGTGACAACCAAACTGCTCTTCATTGTAAACAACCATGCCTTCCAAGAGAAGACCAAGCACACAGAGATGGATTGTCACTACACTCATGACATGATACAGAAGGGTCTCATCGCCATTACTCACATTAGCTCAGGAGACCAGATAGCAGGTGTACTTACTAAGGCCTTAATCAGAAGGCCTTACCAAAGATGATGCTCCGAGCTAAGCCTGATTGATATCTACAGTCCACCTTGAGGGAGAGTGTTGATATATTAGTTATCCTTTATAGTGTTTATGTCATTTCTATTTTTCTTTGTCCTCTTCATGTAATTTTCCCAATAGGTTTCTCTCCTTATAAGAGAACACTAGAGCCCCATCAATAAGCAATTCTTTCTTTTCTCTTCACAAAAACATATATATCAAGATAAGGAAAGAACAAAAAAATATTAAGCCATTCACTTAAAACTTGAATTAAACTCTTAATTCTTCTGTCTAACTGGTTTGATTTGTATTTACATCTAAATTTTAGAAACTAACTAAAGAAACTTCTTCAAACAATGTAAGGTACTATAACAACTTGTTAGAAGTATTTGGTTGTGCGCCCTTTATGTTGTAGCAGGGTAAATGGATCCTGGAGAAGATCCATTTACCCCATCCAGTGTTTAGCCCCACACCGCCTGTGGGTGGGACTTGGAGGCTCTGGGAAGGCTATATAAGGAGCCCCAGACCTCCTGTATCCATTGAGAGAAAAGTAATAGAAAAACACGCCCCTTTGAAGGCTTCTCCCGTGGTTTCATCCCGCTCCTCACGGAGTAGTGTTCCACGTAAATCCCGCTGTTCTTCTTCTTTGTTCTTTATTTCTTTTCCATGTTTACACTTCCGCTTCCGATTTTATAACATGGTATCAGAGCAGGTTGATTCTCGAGGAGTTGTTCTTGAAGTTTTTTTCGAGATTCGATTATAAAATTGTTCTGGAGGATGATTATTATTTCTGTTCATGTTTATATTTTGGGTTTTTTTTATGAAACCCTAGCAAGTAGCCTGATTCGATGTTCCCAGTCAAACACCAGGCCGCACGACGGCACCTTTGGGAGACTCCAGGCTTTCTTTGTTATTTTCGAGATTATCAAAGTTCTTGGTTCAGATCTAGGGTTTTCTTGACCCTAGTTTCACGTGAGAACAGTTCCAGGCGGTCTCATCTTCAACACAGGCGCACATCGACGACGCCTCCAAAGTCCAGTCAAAGCTTGTTGGCGGCGCCATCTCTCGCGCCGACCTCCCAGCAAACCCCATCCCCGCGAGATATCTAGCGCTGGCGGCGCTTCCAGGTCGTGGCGCTCCCAGTCCTCGTGCGCCTCAGTCGAATCCTCCCCCCCCCTCCACGCAACAGTGGCACCCCACTCTCCAGGCGGCTCCCTCCAGCGGCTCCTCTCCAAGTCTTCACGCGCAAGCTGCGCGATTCAGTTCTCCTCGCGATGGCGGCGATTCCCATTCAGTTCCAACAGCCCTTGGCGGAGCTTGATGCTCCTTCTCCTCAATTCATCCCAGGCGGGGCTTCTTCTTCAGATGTTTGTGCGGCGCAGGCGTCGCGCACGAACCTCCAGTGATGCGCGCGCCCAGAGATGTGCAACCCTCCAGATGAGCGCGCAGTAGCCCTCCATATGCTCTCCAGGCGAGCGCGCAGCGGCGCTCGAGCTCGGCATCGCCTCCCCTTGGCGGCGGCTGCCTCCAGCGGCGTCACCAGGCGCGCCTTTGCAGGCGCGAGCGGTGCCGGAGCCCTATCTGCAGAACCCCTTCGACTTTGCAGCCGCCGGGTTCCCAATCTTTGGATGCCCTATCGTGAGGGGGCGACGGTCCCCATGCTTTAAAAAAATCGAAGGGGTATTGGGAACCCTAACGTGAAAGGGCAATATGGGCCCATGTGGGCCGTACAGAAAAAAAGGGGCGTGATTTATTTTTGACCCGTGAGTGGTTTCAACCAAAAAAAAGGGGGGGAAAGAGAGTGTGGTGTAACAAAAAATTGCAAAGTTTTCAAAAAAAAAAGGAAAATGAAAGCCGATAAAAAAATTGCACGGCTTAAATGTTTTCTGAAAGAGGCGTGTACAATAAAAAGCCGCGCAAATACGTTGCAAAAAAAATGCAAGAAAAGCCGAAAAAAAGGGAGAGTTGAACGGCTTATGAAAAAAATATGACGGCTTTAAAAAAAATTACGGAAAGCCGCAATGAATTATTCAAGAATTTTCATGTTATGTTTACCCCCTATTTATCTTGTCTTCTCCCAACTTTGTCGATGTTGAGTTTCCGACAAGTATGGGAGAAAGGGGGAGTATATGTAGAGTCACATGTCTTCTTCCAGATTCAGATGCAGATTCTCCAGACCAACCAATTTTTCAGACTCTACAGATGAAGATTTTCATGCGCAAGATTCAGACTCGACGGTCAGATTCCGAGTCCCAGTTTGATGCGCAGTTGTTCAGACTCGATGATTGTCTTCCGAGTCTCCAGTTTCAGACACGCACGAGTGTGCGGTCATTTTCAGATGAGCATAAGTTGTCATCATTTGTTTCGCGGTCCCCATCATTATTCTTGTTGTCAGGCCAGAGTTTTCATGTGAGCCATAGGGACTCCAGAGCAGAGGACCATTCCCTATGCCATTGAGGGCAAGGGTTTTCATGTGGTATCATAGGTACACCAGAGCAGTGCACCATTCTCTGAGCCAGATGGGAGAGACCCAGTTCTCCGACGAGGAGACTTCAAGCGCAAGTTCAGACTCGATGGTCAGGTTACGAGTCTTCAGTTGACTCACACTCCAGCCCGTTCGTCCTCCTCACTTGCACGGCATGAGAAGCAACGTCCTCGACTGCAGCATGTGCGTGTTGGGTTGATATTGTCCGTAGTGTCCTGTAGAGTTGAGTTGAGTTTATTTCTGTCTGTCCAAGCTGAGCATTGCATGCTCCAGCTTGAGGGGGAGTGTTAGAGTATTTGGTTGTGCGCCCTTTATGTTGTAGCAGGGTAAATGGATCCTGGAGAAGATCCATTTACCCCATCCAGTGTTTAGCCCCACACCGCCTGTGGGTGGGACTTGGAGGCTCTGGGAAGGCTACATAAGGAGCCCCAGACCTCCTGTACTCATTGAGAAAGTCAATAGACAAACACGCCCTGTTGAGGGCTTCTCCCGTGGTTTCATCCCGCTCCTCACGGAGTAGTGTTCCACGTAAATCCCGTTGTTCTTCTTCTTTGTTCTTTATTTCTTTTCCATGTTTACACTTCCGCTTCCGATTTTATAACACAACTCAATACATCTGTGAATGAATAAGTGAAAATTCTATTAATATATGTTGTAGAAAACAAAGAAAAAACAAAATGAGATACTTTATTCAAGAGATCTTAGGATCCTAATATAGGATGGAACCTTGGAGATCTCGTAACCGGGAAAATACATAAGCACCCCCAAAGGGGTTACAATGAAATAGGATAAAAAATAAACACATCACTAACACTCCCCTCAAGTTGGAGCATATCTATCAATCATGCCCAACTTAGAAGTTATCCACGAGAGTTGCTTCTTAGGTAAGGCCTCCACGAATACATCCACAAGCTGAAGATCTGTCGTGATTTGTAGGGTGATAATCTTCCCTCCTCATACGGCATCATGAAAAAAATGGCAGTCAATCCCTATGTGTTTGGTATGTTCATGAAACATAGGATTCGTAGCAATATGTGTAGCGGACTTAGTGTCATACTATAGAGGAATGGGAGTAGTAACAACAATACCAAGTTCATGTTGAAAGGTCAAGAACCAAGTAATCTCACATTTAGCTCAAGTCATCGATTTGTATTCTGCTTCTGGACGGATCACGAGATTGCAGCCTGCTTCTTGCTCTTCCAAGTAACAAGATTTCCTCCAACCATCATAGCATATGCTGTGGTGGAGCGATGATCCTCAGGTGAACTCACATAGTCTGCATCAGCATATACAGTATCATCAGTGTAGCCATTACCTCATAGAAAAGGCCACGTCCCGGTGATTCCTTTAAGTAGCACAGGATCTAAAGAACATCTGGCCAGTGATTGTAACATGGTTGCTCTATGTACTGGATGGCTCTGCTCACAGCAGAGGATGTCCAGCCTAGTGATAGTATAATTAAATTTTAGATATCTCAGTTAAAACCATTTTTTAATTAGAATTGTAAACAATATAGGATAATTAAATTACTCTATTTTTTAAGTAAAAATTTGAACAGCACGTGATGATATCATAAAAAGTAGCAAAGATGTAATATGAAACCCAAACAAACTATTATATACAAGATTTTAAATTTGCATCCTTATTAAATTTAGATCAGGAGCTTTTTTTGGATAGAAATCAGATGCATGCAAAGGCACAAATTGCAACAAAATATGATAAGAGTGTACCTTTGATCTCCTTGTTTGGAGACCAAATTTGGGCTTGATCTTTGCATGCAACAAAGCATGCAACAGCAGCTCCAAATTGGGAGAGGAGCAGCTACCAAAAATTTAGAAGCAGCAGCTCCAGCAAGGGGTCTCCAGAGAGTCTTCCAGTTGTTCCTCCAGGAATTACTTGCAGCAGGTAGGTGCTGCAGAAGCAACAGCAACAAGGTGGTTGCTTGGAGCAACCCAAGTGAAGGAGCAGCAACTCCAGGAATTTGCTGGGCAGAAAGGCAGGAGGGTGGGTCTTGCAGC
This sequence comes from Ottelia alismoides, assembly GCA_037367405.1. Taxonomy (NCBI): domain Eukaryota; kingdom Viridiplantae; phylum Streptophyta; class Magnoliopsida; order Alismatales; family Hydrocharitaceae; genus Ottelia; species Ottelia alismoides. Next base: position 13,759 of record JAZKJV010002072.1, read on the forward strand.
AGCTTGTAGTTGCTTCTCCAGCTGTTGGATGGTGTGTTTGGCAGTAGAAAAGGAAGCTCCAGCAGCTCCCACTGCTGTGAATTGGAAGCAATGAGGGGAAAAGTTTGGGAAAAAGCAAATTAATGACTTTGATTGGTATTAATAAGGGGGAGAAGAGGTGTTTTTGATTGCCAAGTGGTGAAGATTAGAATGCCAAGTGGAAAAGAGGAGAAAGGGCCAAGTGTTGGGCTGGGCTTTATTTGAAATAAATATATTTTTTAAAATCTTTAGCTCTTCCTTCTATAGAATACGAAAGTCCTCCGCATTTTTACCCCGAATCTCTGATTCTAATGAACAATAACTCATTTGGATTGTATCTGAACAACGATCAAAATGAGTATGATATTCGTATACTTCTGATCTGAGATGAATTTAGATATTGACGAGATATTGTCTCGATTTGTGATTAAATTTTGCAATTTTAAATGGTTAAACAACCTTCAATCGACAAACGGTAGATTTTGTTGGTTTTTATTCGTCGAATCGAATTTTATAATGGTCTCAATTTGTTTTACAGTTTTTGATTTTGCATCGCGACTTTTCCGATGACACGTATTACGATGTGATCGACTTTTGATCGATGACATCCGAATGAATTTTAATCTGTGATCTATAGTTCGATATGGGTTTATTCAATAATAATTTAATATTAATTGATCATGCAGACCCTTGATCGGGTTGGATTCAGGTCATTCGAAGCCAGATGTCACAAATATAAAAACCTCATAGGGATCTCGTCCTCGAGACTCGGGTCAAAGTCATGGGTTTTATATGAGTTTCATCTTGTTATAAAAACCTCCAAGTGGACCAATAACAACCTCAAAGGAAAAACAAGTCATAATCTTTCAACGTGTATATAATTAAATGGCCTTGTTTTGACGATTACCTGAAAAGAGTTGCGGGTATCGTGCCCGCATGTCTGCTTCGCTTTTCCATGTCACCTCTTCGACACCATATCGGTGCCATAGCACCTTGACTAAGAGAATCTCTTAGATACGAAGCTTTTTCATAGTACTATCGAGTATTTATATTGGTCTCTCCTCGTATATGAAGTCAGGCTCAACGTCTAGATTCTCGTAGATGATGACGTGTCAAGGGTCGTGCACGTACTTCCTCAAGTTGGATATGTGGAAGACATCATGAATGGCTGACATATGTAGAGGAATGACTACTAGATAGGTCACTTTCCCTGCACAAGCGGTGATCTCAAATGGTCCATTATATCGTGACGCCAACTTGCCATGAACACCAAACATTTGTACTCCCTTCATGGGGGATACTCGTAAGAACACCCAATCTCCCACTTGAAAATTAAAATCTCTTCTGTGACGATTTGCATAGCTCTTCTAGTGGCTTTGTACTGTCAAAAGCTTTTATTTCACACGATCAACAGCACTTGCAGTCTCTTCCAAGAGATCTACGGAGTAAAGAGCATGATCACTTACCTCACGCCAATTGAGAGGCGAGAAGCTTCTTCGTCCACATAGTTCTTTGAATGGTGCCATATCGACAGTGGAATGATGGTTGTTAATACGTGAACTCTACCAATGGCAGACGATCCTTTCAACACCCTTTCCACTCCAAAGTATATGCGCATAGTGAATCCTCAAGTGTTTGAATGGCGTGCTCAATTTGTCCGTCAGTCTGTGGACGATATGTGAAACTTATCTTCAGCTCTGTCTATAGTGATGACGTGAACGGGTGCCAGTAGTGCAATTTGAACCTCGAGTCTCTATCAGACACTACCTCACGTGGTATACCATGAAGCCTGATAATGTTATGTACATATAACCTGGCCAATCTAGCTGGATTGCGGGTCATATAGACAGGTATGAAATGTGTTGACTTAGTCAACCTGTCGACAACGACCCAAATAGCATCATAGTCACATGGTGTCCTCGATAATCTAGTGGCAAAATCCATAGAAATACTCTCCCACTTCCACTCAGGAATGCGGAGAGACTGTAATAATCCTGGTGGTCTTCTATACTCAGCCTTGACCATCTGACAGGTCAAGCATCAGCTAGCATATTGTGTCGCATCATGCTTCATTTCGTCCCAACAGAAATGTTGGCGTAGATCACGATACATCTTCGTGCTGCCAAGATGTATAGACAATCGTGAACTATGTGCCTCAACAAGGATGTCTCTATGTAACTATCAATCGTTGGGCACAACGACCCGACCAGCCTTCCACAAAATAGACTCTGTCACCATAAAATCATCATATTCATCCTTGATGGCACGCATGTATCTATCTTCGATACAAGGATATGACTTCTGGCCTTCTACTAAACGATCCTACAAACTGTTGAATCGTGAAGGCACGACAATAAATATAGATGCACTCTCTTGGGATGTCAATCAGTCAAAGCTACGAGTATATCCCATGTGTATAACCAGTTTGTCGTACCCTCGGCATGAGCTCTCCTGCTAAGCGCAATTGTCACCATGTTTCCCTTACCAGGATGGTAAGAGATCATACAGTCGTAGTCCTTCAATAGCTCAAGCTACATACGATGTCTCATGTTCAGCTCTTTCTAATCAAAGATGTACTTCAGGCCCTTGTGATCCATAAAAATCTCAAAATTCACCTCATATAGATAGTGTCACCATATCTTCAAGGCAAAGACAACTGCTACTAACTCCAAGTCATGAGTGGGGTAATTCTACTCATGCAGACTCAACTGATGTGATGCATATGCAATCATATGACCTCGTTGCATTAAAACCACTCCTAAACCTTTTCCTGAGGCATGTGTATAAACTGCATAATCCTGAGTGTCGGAAGGAAGTGCAAGAATGGGCACGGTGGTGTTCTGGATGATTGGTGTGCGGTATAGCCCGCAGGTGGTGTTCTTGGGGATGTTGTTTCTTTGTTGCTCTATCGATCCTCTTTTAACGGCATTGTAATGTATTTGCTAATTCTCCTTTTTTATTCTCCTTTTTTGTAACATTCTTTTCTTAATTTCTTTAATATATTGGGGCGAACACTGTTGAGTGTCTCCCCCTCTTTTTGAGCCTCAAAAAAAAGAATGGGCACGGTAATCAATCTTTCCTTCAATGTCTTCAAGGTCTGCTCGCATGAATCATCCCAGATAAAAGGAACCCCCTTCTGTGTCAACCGCGTCAAAGGAAGAACTTGAGAAAATCCATTGACAAAGCGCCTGTAATAGGGCACTAGTCCAAGGAAGCTCCAAATCTGAATGGCTATCTTGGGTTGCTCCCAAGACATAGCTATCTCAATCTTCGCAGGATCAACCGCGATACCTACTCCAGAAATGACATACCTAAGAAATGAGACATGAAATAACCAGAACTTACACTTGCTCAGCTTGGCATACAGCTTGTGCTCTTGCAATGTGTCAAGGACTATCTTAAGATTATTTGCGTTCCGAGAATATATTAGCATATCATTAATGAATACCACCACAAGCATGTCCAAATATGAATGAAAGATCATGTTCGTCATGTCCATGAACGTTGCAGGGGCATTGGTGAGCTCGAACAGCATCACCACAAACTCATAGTGCCCTATCGAGTCCTGAAAGCTGTCTTCGAAATATCTGACTCCCGAATGCTTAGTTGGTTGTAACCAGATTGAAGGTCAATCTTCAAAAACACCGAAGATCCATAAAGTTGAACAAAGAAGTCATCGATCTGCGGCAAAGAATAACGGTTCTTCATCATTTTCTTGTCTGGTTGCATGTATTCAATGCACAATATCATCGATCCATCCTTCTTCTTGACAAAAAGAACTGGAGCACCCCGAGGTAAAGTGTTCGGCCTCACGAAACCCAATTCAAGTAACTCATGCAACTGCACCTTTAGCTCTTTCAACTAGGTTGGTGCCTATGGAGCCATCGAGATCAGTTGTGTATCAAGAAATAACGGGATCTTGAACTCAATCTCTCTCTCAAAAGGTAACCCTGGTAACTTATAAGAAATACATCTTGGTAGTCTGATACTACTCTTATGTCTTATGTCATCGGCTCGTGATCGGATGTTTCTCGAACAAATGCTAAATATGAATCGCATCCCTGATCAACTAGTCCATGGGCTCTCAATACTGAGACGTACTCCATTTTGGAAAGTCATGTAATGTACCATCAAAAGTGAACTCAGGTAAGTCTGGAATCCTGAAGACAACTATCTTCCTAAAGCAATCAACAAGAGCATGATGAGCTAATAACTAATCCATGCGCAGAATCAAGTCAAACTCATCGAGTTGTAGTAACAGACAGTCTAAGATCACCTCGTTACCGCCAATCAGCGTCAGTAAGTATCTGACTATCAGTGAGATAGCAAACAACTGGCCACATGGCACATGGATGTGGTAAGGAGGATATACAGCCTCTGCAACTCTATCTAATGAAACCAATAACCTTGAAGCAAATGCATCACTCCAGAATCAAACAAGACATGGAAAGGTCAACTCAGGATTGAGACAATACCTTTCACCACAGTAGTTGTTGATCGTATCTGCTCCTCAATCATTGCATGTAACTGACCATGTCTAACTGGTACTGTAATCAAACTGACCACACCACCTTTCTCGACGGCCCCCTGAAGTTGGAGTTCCTAGCACGAAAACTCCCAGTACGTTGTGCTTGCGACTGTGAAGGTTGTGGTTGTGGTCGAGGCTCACTAGCTGGGAGCACTTTGACCGATAATAACCCCACTCATTGCACAAGTAGCATCGCACAGATGGGGTAGGCGTGGTAGTCGTGTCTGTACTCTGAGTCGGTCCTACTGGGGTCTCTCTATTCTCTGCGACCCAGATGATTGAGCTGAACTAGTGCCACATCTGGCAAGTGCTCATAAAGTAGTCACTAGAGATGAGCGAGCACCGTCTGAAAATGCCGAAACTGAAGGATGAAATCGCATGGTTGACCTCTGCTGCTGAAACGGTCGTCGAATCGGCCAAAATGATCGTTGTGGCATAGGTTCCACTCCAGACGAATTCCCAAAACATCTCTCTCTGATGTCCTCAAACTTCTCAGTTGCATTGGTAGCGTTGAAGATAGATGTGATACGTAGTTTGACCAGCTTTTCATGCACGCCTTCCCTCATACATTTGATGAACTTCGCCAGATTCTAATTTGGAAAAGCAATGGTCACTGGTGTGTGTCGTGACAGCTTGGGGTAGCGAACAAAGTGCTGTCTAACTGTCATCCGCCCATGTTTGAGCTCTGCGAATAGTCAACGTTGGAACTCCTTCCACTTCCAAGAAAAGAAATGGGATATGGATCTCATCTAGAAATCGTCCCATGTGGGCTCACATCCCAATTCGAAAATTGTCGTCTCCCACCATCCCTCGATGAATGTTATTAGTGAATACTCGATAAAAGATAACCACGAGTCTCATAATGTGTGAATCATCCGAAGTACCTTCATCACCCGCTTCGTCCACTGCTCGACCTAATATGATGTCCCGATGCCCTCGAACATGGGCATATTGGCTCGTTGATAAGAAGTGAAAACCAACTAATACATGTGAATGGCACATTGGTCAGGTGCAAACTCATCGGTAAAAGGTACAGGGTCCTGCTTCCATGCTGAGTTGGATGGTAGATGAAATCTGAGAGCTCCTCGAATTGCATCTCGATATCAGTTTTTTTTCGGCAATCTCTGACTATTGGGCCAACATATGGTTATGTTGACCTCTCATAGCAGTCTGTTGTTGCTGGAGGTCAGTGAGTACGGTCAAGATAAGCTCCAGACGCCATGGTTCAGCATGAGAACCATTATCATTAGTCATAATATTTGTTGACACTTCTAACTGTGTTTTCTCTTCTTGGAATACCATATGAAAATTAATTACAATTGGTGACATCTGTAGTTATTGTATTTGAATGTCATATTTCCCTTTCGGACTCGCAACAAGTCGAAGGATTGTCTCCATCCGAGAACTTAAAGTGATCGAAATCGTAATATTGCGAATGTGTATAGCAGGGTACCCCTGCTCTGATACCAAACTGTGATGTCACGGGATTCGGATTACCCATTTACACATCACCCACAATGTTATATACGCTACTGATTGCATTAGGTTACAGACAATTGAGGGAAAATTTTTCGTATTTTGAAAGACATTCCAAATTGAATAATAAAAACCGCAGAACTACAATTATTCACCAAAAGATGTTTGCATTAATTTTCATATAAGATGTGTATCTTAAAAGAAAATGACATTATATAGATTTATCCCAAAATGTAACAGAATAGACAGAAATAAGCACATAAAAGATTTTACATTATTCTCGACAAAAGCTATAATGTATCGTCGAATAGTATTGTGGAAGCTCGGATCCTATTGTCAGACTACTGAGATGCAGGAGCTTTACCTACCATTTATGTTGGAAGAAAAGAATGTCAACAAAAGTTGAGTACACTCTAATTTATCAAAATAACATGCATTTCAGTAGTTTCAAAAGAAAGCAAGTAGATAGAATTTTAACATTTAAAATTGTTGGAAGAAATGAGTGTGTTGTTATTTCTGAGAACCCTAGGCTCTCTTATTTATAGGAGAGACCTATGGGTAAATTACATAAGGTGGAAACAGAGAAATAAAAATAAAGAAAAGATACATATATAATATAGAAATATGTAAATATCTCTACGCTCTCCCTCAAGATGGAGCATAGATGTCAATCATGCTCAGCTTGGACGAACACTTCTAAAATGGTCCTCTGAGCAATGCCTTGGTAAAGATGTCTGTTGTTTGCTCTCTTGAACTGACATGAGAGGTAGAAATCAGTGTTGTTAAAAGCGAGAGGCGCTCCAAGGTGCTAGGGGTTCCAAAACACCTGAGGCGCTAGGCGCTCCCTAGGCGCTCGCCTGAGAACAGCAAGGTGTCATATATAAAAATAATTAAATTATGCACGAGTTTATGTAATATATGCACACACACATGTATGTATGTGTAATTGTAAATATATGTATGTATAACTTATATTTCAATATAAGATCAATCCAATATATTTGTGGGTGTGTTTACATGCGCGTATATAAATGTGTACGTGTACATGGGTGTATGTATGTATAGTTGTAAATATATGTATGTATTAGCTTATATTTCAATTTAAAACCAATCCAACATATTTATGGGTGTGTTTACAAGCGTGTATATAAATGTGTGCATGTCTATGTCTATGTATGTGTATGTATATGTATATGCTATCACCAAATTATATTTTGCGATCAATCCACTATTTATTAATATATGTATGTATATTGTATGCATGTACTTGCATATGTATGCATATGTATTAAATATTTGTGTTTATGTGTGTATTTGTATGTATGTGTATATGTATGCATATATATATATATATATATTTGCATACATGTGTATGTGTTTATGTATAAGTATGCATACATGCATATATATACATGTGTGTTTTGTCTATTTATATGTGTATACATATGTATTTATAATACTTCAAGCTAATACATATACAGAAGAATATATACTTTTTAGTCAAAAAGTATATGTAATATTTAGAACTAAAACATGAATGTATATGTATACATATATGAAATAGAAGTGTGTGTAAATTACATATACATGTGTGTGCATATGTATAAGTATGTGTGTTAATGATATTTAGAACTAATATATATCTAATATAAAAACCTGAACATGGATAAAAATCATACAAAGTGGGCAAAAAGCCTTACTTTTGCCTTAGGCACTCAAGGCGAGCGCCTAGATCCTCAAGCCAGGCGCTCGCTTGAACGACGCTTGAGGCAAAACGCCTCGCCTGGAAGGAGGCAAGGCGCTAGGGCCTCGCCTCGTCGGGGAGCCTAGGCGAGCGCCCGGAGGGCTTTTATCAACACTGGTAGAAATTAATCCCTTCTTAATCATATCTCTCGTGTAATGGCAATCTACCTCAATATGTTTTGTCCTCTCATGGAACGCAGGACTGTTTGCAATGAATAGGGAAGCCTAATTATCACATTGTAACTACATGGGTAGAGAAACATCTATATGCAAATCCGCTAAAACTGCTCGAACCCACATCATCTATGTACTTGCTTGCGTCATAGCCCTATATTCAGATTGGGCACTTGATCTCACCACAACTATTTGTTTCTTGCTTCTCCACGAAATAAGAGAGTTTCCGACAAATACTGCAAAGCCCGAAGTCGATTTTCTATCCTTAGGACACCCTGCATAGTCTGCATCAGCACATGCGGATACAGAGAGAGTATCTCCTTTCTTGAAAAGTAATCCTGCGCCTGGAGAAGATTTAAGATATCTCAATATCATGTATATAGTATACATATGTACTTGTCGAGGCTACTCCATGAACTGACTCACTCGACTCACAGCAAAAGAGATATCTGGCCTGGTAATAGTAAGTTAGTAACATAGAGGAGCTTTCCCACCAACTCTCTGTATCTCCTCTTATCAACTTCATCTGTATCATCATCGTATAACTTCATGCTAGGATCCATAGTAGTGGAAGGTCGACACCTTATCATGCTTGTCTCAACAAGCATGTCTGTAACAAACTTTCTTTGGGTCATCACAAGACCCTGTGCATTCCTAGCAAATTCCAACCTTAAGAAATACCTTAGGGTACTCAAATCCTTAGTCACAAACTGATTACTCATAAATTCTTTTGCCATCTTGATTCCCTGCTCATCATCTCGTGTAACAATTATGTCATCAACATAGACCATGATAACAATTGTACCTCTAGGTGTTCTCTGCACAAATAGAGAATGATCTGCATTTGATCTCTTGAACCCCTGTCCTTCGATCAAATCTGGTAGCTTTTGAAACCATGCCCTTGGACATCTTTTAAGGCCATATATTGCCTTACGGAGTCTACAAACATGTTGACACTCCCCCTTAGCAGCAAACCCCGGAGGCTGCTGCATGTAGACCTCATGTAGATCTCCATACAAGAATGCATTTTTAACAACAAGTTGAAATAAAGGCCAGTCACGTACCACAGCAACTGAAAGAAGAACACGTAAAGTGGAGTATCGAGCAACAGGAGAGAATGTCTCCATATAATCGACACCATAGGTCTGCGTAAAACCACGAGCCACCAATCTAGCCTTGTAACGATCAAGACGCCCATCTGCATGATATTAAACTGTGAACACCCATTTGCAACTGACAATAGATGCGCCAGAAGGAGCAGAAACCAAACTCCAGGTACCACGTGATTGCAAGGCAACCATCTCTTCTTCCATAGCAAGACCCCAGCGACTATCTTTCACGACCTCCTGGTAGGTCCGTGGAATTTCCACGGCAGATAGAGCAACTGCAAATCTTTGAAAATCTCCCGTCAAGCGATGGAAAGAGACCTGCGAAGCAAGCGGGTAGGATGCACATGTACGCTTTTGCTTCCTAATGGCAATGGGTAAGTCCAAGTCCTTGGGAACCTCATCCTGCATTGATCCCTGTACAGAAACATCTCCAGACCCATCGTTAGAAACCATGTTTTTTTTGAGTAAAAGTACGGGGGAGCCCTCCCGAGACGGGAGTCACCATTACGGGGGAGCCCTCCCGAGACGGGAGTCACCACACCAAAGCATTCATATTATAAATGTTCTAATTGTCTTTGCATTGGAATCGATGACATGCATGGATCGTTAGAAACCATGTTATCAGAACAAACCTGGGGCGTGCTGGATGACGGGCGATGGACATGAGTAGAAGCTGATCAACGGGTATAGAATTTTGGTAATGGTGGAACAATGGTCACAGGCGGTTGTGTAGAAGGAGGTGGTGGAAGTGGTGGAGGTGGTGGTATGACAGGCAGAGGAGACAACTGACTCGTAGGAGGAGGTGGCATGTAGATAGAAGTATCAGATTCTAAAGAAGTCAACATGTCACATGTATGAGAGAAAAACATCACAGATTCAAGGAATGTGACATCAGCGCTGATATAGTAGAGGAGGAGGGGGGTTGGCGGGTAGGGATTAGGGTTAGGGTATACGAGCTCCGGTCTAGGACAGCCACTCTGATACCATGTTGGAAGAAATAAGTGTGTTGTTATTTCTGAGAACCCTAGGCTCTCTTATATAGATGAGAGACCTATGGGTAAATTACATAAGGTGGAAACAGAGAAATAAAAATAAAGAAAAGATACATATAGAATATGAAAATATGTAAATATCTCTACAAAAATTAAAATCATGCTTGCACGGCAAGATGGTTTTCAAGTAGTTATGTATATGAATCCCACGTTTACCTATTACCCCTTAAACCCATATATAACATTTCACATTTTGATTATATGATCCATATTTATGCTATTACCTTTTTATCACTTATAACTCGTAATAATGGATCTTGGGATTATAGATGATGAGTATCCAGATCTAATCTGTCTTTGTCCAATTCTCAAGCTTAATAGATAGTATGTGGTCTTGCTCTGAGTGTGACCTCACACTATGACTCTAAGACGTGAAGAATACCTTAGGTTTGGGGTGCATCCGTAGGCATGTGGTGTAGTATAATACATCCTACCTAAGTTCCCAACACATCCACTAGCTCCTAACACATCATTAGTAGTAGTTTTAAATTTTGAATAAATGTCAGCGGTAGATGATTGATGATTATTGATGACTTCTAGCTCACGATCTTTTCCTCATCAGACCTACTGGCAGTATAGTAACCAAAACTCAAGAACAGCACCCCACTCAAATGTAACAAAACTCAATTGTAACCAAGCTCAACTGTAGCCAAACTCGACTGTAACCAAACTCAACTGCAACCAACCTTAACTATAACTCGACAACAATCGTTTCTTCGCCAAGACCAATTGACGGAACAGTAACCAAAAACTCAAGTGGTGAGGAAGCCTCTTAAGAGACTCTTCCGTCTCACCCTCGCAATAAAAGCGCGGTCCAAGAGAGGGCTAAGCATACTCCAAAACTATGCTCCTGAGACGGGTAGGAGAGACTCTACGGAATGACTTACTACAAAAATCGGCTCGATCGGTACGAGCAGACAATCTCGTAAAGAAAAACTAAGGGTCCTCCAGCCTAAGCACTCTATAGGACAGGGGTCGGCGGAATTTGTCAAAAAGAAACATATGGATCCCAACAAGGCAGAAAACTGTAAAAAAAATAGAGAGAAGACTGGGATCCTAGACCCGCGCACTAGGCGGCCGCTGCCTTAATTGGGCTTTCTATCTTCCACCCAGCTGAGGGTCACCATACCCTCACACAGTCAGGTGTAAGGGTCACCATGACCGGCACAATTTAAGACCATTACTGATTCACTTTCACTTACTTGATTCCTCATTTCTTCCTCAATATCTTATGTGATCAACTTTACAGATCTAGATATTCTGCCATATTAATGATATATAGTTGGTAAATTATACTAATAAACTAATTGGTGCGGATTATTAATCTTAATAATCTTAGGAATCATTTGTTAGTTTCATAAGAGAATGGTATCAGTAATCTAATGATTGTATTTCAAAACCTTTCTACAAGATTATGAAACTTAGACTAAATATTGATCTGATTTTTTTATTTGTATGATAATACTCCAATGCTCTCATTTTTCAAATCATGAGTTTAGATGTTATTCATTCTAATCGCTCCATCTACAAACACCTGAAGGGAATCCAATATCTACATGCAAGATTATATTTTTTAAAACTCGCATCACAAATTCAGACATGTTGTCCCAATAAGAAAATCACATAAAACTTATCGACCATACAAAACCAATGTTCTTTCAGCAGAGTACCAGAAAGAATATATGTGATTAATTATTTTATTCAGTCATAATCACAAAAGCAGCCAATTAAACACTGCAACTGAATTAAGCAACTCACAGTAGTAACAGACAAATAAAATATTTTAATTTAAATATTTTTTACTAAATTTTTAAAGCAGGAGCAAACCGTAGCTAACATAATTAAATTTCTCAATTCCATTATTTTTTAAAACTAATATTTAACTGACAGTAGCCGAGAAATAATTTTTTTCTCAATTCAATTACTTTTTTAAGCTAAAATTTAATAATAATTGTAGCGAAGGAATAAAATTTCTCTATTTGAATATTTTTAAACTAAAATTTTAAAGGAGCGGCTAAAAATAATTAAATTTCTCAATTTAATTATTTTAAAAAACTTAACTTTAAAGAGTAAGTAACAGTAGCAAGAGAAATAAAAATTCTGAATTGAATATTTTTCAAAATTAAAAATTTAAAGAAGCTAAATAATTAAATTTATCGATTCAATTATTTTTTTATCTAAATTTTAAACAGTAGCTCACATTAGGAGAGAATTAGATTTCTCAGTTCGAAACCCTTTTTAAATTAAAATTTTAAACTGAGAATTAAATTTCACAAACTTTTTAAATAAAATTTTGAACAGTATCATAAACAGAGCAAAAAAATGTAATATGAAACACAATTTCTTAGTAGAATTATTAACCAAAACAGTAGTCATGCATGCAAACTATTATATACAAGATTCTAAATTTCCATCTTTATTAAGTTTAGATAAAGAGCTATTTTTTTACAGAAATCAGATGTGTGCAAAGGCACAAATGGCAGCAAAAGATGGTATGAGTGTACCTTTGATCTCCTTGTTTGGAGATCAAATTTGGGCTTGATCTTTGCATGCAGCAAGGCATGCAACAGAAGCTCCAAATTGGGAGAGGAGCAGCTACCATAAATTTAGGACCAGCAGCTCCAGCAATAGGTCTCCAGAGAGTCCTCCAATTGTTCCTCCAGGAATTAGCTTGCAGCAGGTGGCTGCTGCAGAAGCAACAGCAGCAAGGTGGCTGCCTAGAGCAACCCAAGTGAAGGAGCAACAACTCCAGGGGTCTGATGGGCAGAAAGACAGGAGGGAGGGTCTTCCAGCAGCTTGTAGTTGCTTCTCCAATCTCCATCAGCTGGATGGTGTGTTTAGTAGTAGAAAAGGAAGCTCCAACAGCTCAGTCGGCTGGAAATTGCAAGCAATTGGGGGAAAATTTTGGAGGAAAAGGAAATGTGGGAAAAAAGAAAGTCTTTGGTTGGTACTAATAAGGGGGATAAGAGGTGTCTTTGGTTGCCAAGTGGTGAAGATTAGAATGCCAAGTGGAGAAGATGAGAAAGAGCCAAGTGTTTGGCTGAGCTTTATTTGAAATAATATATTTTTTAAAATCATTTGTCCCTTATATAGAATACCAAAGTCGTCCGCATTTCTACCCCAAATCTCCGATTCTGATGAATAATAGTTTGTTTCAACCATCTTTGAATGACGATCAAAATGAGTATAATATTCATATACTTCTGATCTGAGATTAATTTTAGACATTGACGAGATACGGTCTCAATTTGTGATTAAATTTTATGGTTTTAAATGGTCAAACAACCTCCGATCGATGAACGCTCAATTTATTTGGTTTTATTTGTTGAATCGGATTTTATGATGGTCTTTGTATTGCAGTTTTCAATTTCACATCGTGGCTTTTATGATGGCACACATTACGATGCGATCGACTTTTGACCGATTGCGTCTGAATGAATTTTGATCTGCGATCTATAGTTCGATCTGGGTGTATTCCCTATTAATTTTTTTTGACTAAGAAAGACAGGGGTGCCCTCCCAAGGCGGGAGTCACTACACCAACGCATTCATTAATAAGCAAAAAGTTACATCAGTTGGAAATCCAGAAGCTGTACAAGGCATTACATTTTGCAAGAGCATTTTCAAAGTAAAAGCGATGCCCTTAAAAACGGTATCATTCCTGCCAAGCCAAATAGCCCAGAGCACAGCAAATGGCTTGGAGACATCGTTGGAAGATCCAAGCCCGACCGCCCGAATAGATCTCCAAAAATGCTCCGCATCGGATGACTGAACCCACGGGAGACCCAACGACTCCCAAACACTGACCGAAGACCTGCAGGTAAAGAAGATGTGATCCGCAGTCTCCATACTGTCCTCACATCTGTCGCACCCCGTATCCGCCGCTCCCAACAGTCTGGCTCTTCTCACCTTATCACATATCCGGCCTCTTCTCAAACACCAAAGAAAGACCTTAACCGAGTAGGGATCTTAGCCGCCCATATCACCTTTAAATCTGCACAGAGATCCTCGTCGCGCTCCACAAGCCCAGCAGCCAGCCTCTTGTAGGCTTTCTTTACTGAGAACCTGCCGTCCTCCCACAGAAAATGGTCGGGATCACCCGACATCTCCTCGGGCGATGGAATCTCCGACAGCAACCTCATAAAGTCCTCCATCCTCTGATCTGAGAGAACAGCACGAAAACCCGGCACCCACGACCCCGAGTCAGCCACCCGCGCCTCCCTGTCAATGGCTTAAGCCATCAACCTCGGAAATCGAGTGGCCAATGCGCCCTCACCCGTCCAGTCATCCTGCCAGAAACGAAAACAGAGGCCATTCCCCAATTGGGGCCGAAGAAAGGACCTGAGGCATGGAATCACGGCACGGATCCCACTCCACAACGAGGACTCATGACGCTTCCTCCCAGCCACCAGCTCCCCCGTGACACCATAAATCTCTCTGATCAGACGCAACACCGTCGAGTCGGAAGGACCCCAAATGTGTATCACCCACTTGGCTAACAACGCTTTGTTCATTAAATCCACATCCCTTATACCAAGGCCCCCCTCCGAAACAGGCACCACGATATCCTTCCAGGCCACCATGTGCAAGCCCCTCTTTGTCTGCCTTCCATCTGACCAGAAAAAAGATCCCATTAAAGATTCTATCTTCTTCCTTACACCCGCCGACATTCTTCTCGTCGAGAAGAAAAAGGTCGGAATGGCGGAGAGAACATGCTTCAGCAAAGTAAGCTTCCCACCCTTGGACAGAGTGGTAGCCTTCCACCCTTCCAGTCGCTCCTCCATTCTCCGCAGAACACAGTCCCAATCGGACCTCCTCAACCGTCCCTCAACCAGTGGTAACCCCAGATAGGTTATTGGTAATCTCCCCAGGGGACATCCGGCCCAAGCCACCAACCTGTTGCCTTCCTCGCCCTCCATCCCCATAGGGACCAGGACCGACTTCTGCCGGATAATCTGCAAGCCCGAGAGGCAGCCAAACAGATCCACCAAAGAAACAACATTGTGATTCTGCGCCTCTGTCCCTCCAGGAAGACCAGGGTGTTGTCCGCATACTGCAAAATTGGGACGGAGATGACCCCCATCTTGAAGCCCTCACACCAGTTCTCCTCAACGGCCCGCTTGAACAAGACCGCACGACAATCTGCAACCAAAACAAACAGCAGGGGGGCCAGGAGGCAACCTTGCCACACTCCTCTCTGTGGCTGGAACCAACCGCCCTCCGGCCTCCCATTGACCATCACAGAGAAGGAGCTAGTGGTTACACAGCGCTTAACCCAGGCAACCCACTCCTCTGGAAATCCCCTTTTCTGCAACGCTGACCACAGGAATCTCCAGCTGGCACAGTCATAAGCCTTCGCGTAGTCAATCTTCCAAACCGCCCCCTATTAATTGAATACTAATTGATTATGCAGACCCTTAATCGAGTCAAATTCGGATCATTCGAATACGGATGTCACATGTATACCCGATTACATTTAACCCGGTCATAGAAAACATTTCGTCCGACTTTGAGTATATCCCCACCCCAATCGAGAAACCCTAGTGCTCTATATCAACCTCTCCAGCTCCAACCAATGCATCATCATGCATGCTCTCTCTCCAATCCCAAGTGCCTCTGAGTATGTGTTGGATGTTGTACCTCTAAGCATCATCTCTCTCTCATTGTGATGTCTATATGTGTAAGATTTTGTTCTCATGTGTTCTTTATTCTTTTGTATCTCATGTCTCTTCTCTAATTCGTTGTCCCAAATGATTTTCTTTCTTATACAGTTCGCATTCCACTTGCATCTCTTTGCTTTTGTTCTCAGTGGCATTTTAAGGATTTAAACTCTGCATTCAAGGATCATATTATCTCTAGTTGCATGTAAGGTTTCTTTCGTCTTTTTTCACAATTTGCATTAAGGATATTTTAAAGCTAACACAATTTTCGACAATTTCTAGTTCAATAACTGATGACCGACAACTTTTTATAAAATTTAAAATGAATTATTTGATTTATCCTTCTTTTTGTTATGCTTTGAACGATACAATGATTTTGTGTGCGGAACCGTGGAGGAAAATAACAAAACGGGGCATACTGGTTGATCGTTTGAATTATTTATATATATAAACTTAGTGGAATCAAACGCTTAGCCTTTCAGGTTTGTGATGATAGTATACAAATGTTACATATCAGGTTTTAGTTTGAGATTATTGCCTCGAAAATTAGGTAAGGGGTTCAAGTATTATGTACATGCATTGAAAAAATACGCATTGAAAAAATACTCTGAAATCTCTGATTTGGTTTTGACGTTTTAGTATGATCTGAGATCAATTGTGTTGAACTTGAATATCTGAATGTGAACTATAAACATATATAACCAAGGCATTGGCTTGTGAATCACATCATCTACTTTCCTGAAAATATGCAAAGAATAAATCAAGTTTGTACACATGTCCTAGCAAGCAGATGATTTCACATGGTAGCTCATACCAAAGGCCAATCAATGTAATTTGATATTTGCCGGAAGATGCTACAAATTACAATATGTCACTTATTCCTTCACATATATGGTTGATTTTTCGAAATACTTTACTCGAAATCACATTGTACTAAAAGTTCTATACTTTATATTTCATCTATGTTATATTTTTTTGAAACATAAATTCTAATATTTGAATTTATTAATACATTATTAATTATTTTTAATTAAAATAATACAAAATGCATAATCAGCATATACTTCTGCATGGATTTTCGCATGTCCGCTTACTCGCTCTAGACCACCTGAACGAACGAATACCGCAATGCCGACTTTCTAAACCTTAGTTGTGATGTCACTAATTTCCATGGAAGTAGCCATTGTAACCCAGACGGAGGAGCTAAGTCACCTCGGGTGCCTTGGAGAGGCACACAACACCCAGGCGGAAGGGCGAGACCTCCTGGCAGAGAGCTGCGGAGGGATGGAGCACCTCTGTGCTTTGGGGATGAGAAGACCTCTGGACAGAGGTTCTAGGCCCCATGACGGAGGGTTGGTAGAGGAGCAAACCTCCTGGCAGAGATTATAGACCTCTTGGCAGAAGGATGGAGCACTGTTGGTGCTTTGGCGCGGCAGAGAAGGCTCCAAGCTGAGGAGCAGGACCTCCTGGTGGAGGTTCTATGGCTTTGTCGATGCCTTGGGAAGGTATGTGATCACCTTGCAGAAGGTTGGGGTCTCTTGGCAGAGGAGTTGGAGCACCTCTAAACCTCCTGGAAGAGGTCGAATCTCCTTGCATGAGGACCCAGTTGCTGGAAGAGGGCTCGCCTAAGGTCTTCTCCGTGGAGAGGCGACGAGAGGTTGGTGGTGGCGGGGGGATCTAGGTCAAAACACGCCTAAGGTCTAGGAGCGCTGCTCTAATACCATGTGGAAAACAAAGAGAAAACATAACGAGATACTTTCTTCAAAAGGTCTAGGGATCCTTATATAAAACAGAACCCTAGAGAGCACATAATCGGGGAAATACATAAGTACCTTCAGAGGAATTACAATGAAGTAGGATAAAAATAAAAACATCGGTAACATATGCAAATTTCAACGAAAGTAAAGGGTATATTCCCTTATTTTTGTTGTTTCAATGAACATTCGTTGACATTTCGTTGATATTTCATTGAAATCATAGAAAAACAAATAGGATAACATTTCAATTTTGATGACCTAGAGAAATAGAAATTTCAGAATATCATTGAATTAGAGGGCATGCTATTCATTGATCTTTACATCAATTGAGTATAAAGAATGCATATATCTATGGAGATCTTGAGAAGATAGTCTATCTGCATCGGACACCTTAATTCAAGATTATGAGGGAGTGTCAAGAGGTTTATTTATCGAGGAAGGCCATTCATTTCCTCAACTCGGAGGTGTTAAAGAGTATGCCCTTTGGGAGATCATCCTGACAACAACAACAACAACAAAGCCTTTTCCCACAATTAAGTAGGGTCGGCTACATGGATTCTTCACCTTCATTCAGATCTATCTTGGGTCAATCTCGGATTTATATCCAAAAAACTAAGATCAATTCGTATAGTCTCTTTCCAACACTTCTTGGGTCGTCCTCGCCCTCTCTTAACCGGCTCAACCTCCCAACACTCGCATCTCCTAATCGGTGCATCAGTTGACCTTCTTTGCAAATGACCGAACCATCTTAAGCGGTTTTCTCGCATCTTATCCTCGATCGGAGCTACACCAACTTTCTTTCTGATTACATCATTCTGAATCCGATCTTTACGTGTATGTCCACATATCCATCTTAGCATTTTCATTTCTGCTACAGCCATTCTCTGCACATGTCTATGGTTCATAGGCCAACATTCAGAACTGTAAAGCATAGCAGGTCTCACGGCTGCTTTGTAAAACTTTCCTTTAATTTTTAAAGGAATTTTCTTATCATAGAGAACAGCGGAGGCTCCTCTCCACTTTAGCCAGCCTGCATTTATTCTATTAGTAACATCTCCATCAATTTCCCCATCATGTTGCAAAATAGATCCCAGATATCTAAAAGAATCTCTCTTATGAATGTTATCGTCACCAATCTTCACCTCGATTCCTTCACCATTGCTTCCCTTAAAGGTGCATTCCATATATTCCGTCTTAGCCCTACTTATACGAAAACCTTTAGTCTCCAATGCATGTCTCCAAACCTCAAGCTTCTCATTTACTCAATCTCTAGTCTCGTCAATAAACACAATATCATCAGCAAATAACATACACCAAGGTAACTCATCCTAAATATGACTTGTCAACTCGTCCATAATCAAAGTCAAAAGAAATGGACTCAAAGCTGAACCTTGATGTAAACCAATGTTGATATCAAAATAGTCAGTCTTCCCCGTCGGGGTCCTTACACAAGATAAAGCCCTATCATACATATCCTTTATGAGATTAATGTATAGGACAGGTACTTGTCTCTTCTCCAAAACTCTCCACAGTATCTCTCGTGGGACGGAATCATAAGCCTTCTCCAAATCAATAAAGATCATATGGAGATTCTTCCTTTTAGCTCTATAAATCTCCATTGTTCTCCTCAGCAAATGGATGGCTTCAATAGTTGAGCGACCTGGCATGAATCCGAATTGGTTTTCTTTTACTTGGAAAACTTGCCTCAACCTTCTTTCGATCACACGTTCCCAAATTTTCATAGTGTGACTCATCAGCTGATACCTCTGTAATTTGAACAATTTTGAATGTCTCCTTTGTTCTTATAAAGAGGCACCACGATATTCCTCCTCCAATCTTCAGGCATTTTCTTGCTTCGCCAAATAACATTGAATAGATTCGTAAGCCAAGTCAAACCACGCTCACCTAAAACTTTCCATACTTCTACAGGGATGTCATCCGGTCCAACACCTTTCCCAGGTCTCATAACCTTCAAAGCCTCCTCTACTTCTTTTCTTTGTATTCGTCTATAGCAGGAACGATTCAAGTAACTTTCACTACTAGCTAGATCACCCAAAGTGATCTCTCTATTTCCTTCTCCAATGAAAAGTTTATGGAAGTACTGCTCCCATCTAGTCTCTATATCCTTCTGAGTAACAAGCACGTGACCTTCCTCGTCCTTAATGCATCTCACTTGAGAAAAGTCTTTGGTCTTTCTTTCTCTTGCTTTGGCCAACCTGAATATATCCTTCTGGCCCTCCTTAGAGTTGAGATTTTTATACAAAACCTCATAAGCTTTTGACTTAGCTTCGCTTACAGCCTTCTTTGCTTCCTGTTTCGCTATTTTATAGTCTGTGACAGTTTCATCTGTTCTATCCTTAGACATAGCTTTAAAGAAAGCTTTTTTAATTTTTAGCTTCTCTTGCACCCCTTCACTCCACCACCAAGCTTCCTTTTGACCCGGAGCTCCTCCTTTTGACTCGCCTAGCATCTCTTTGGCTACCTTTCGGATACAAGATGCTACTGCCTCCCACATCTCATTTGCACTACCGCTACAATCCCAAGATAAGTCTTCTAAAACCTTCTCCCTGAAGCTTAATTGCTTCAGCGGAAGATTCCGCCACCTAGTTCTGGTAATCTTAGGAACCTTCCTTTTCTTTACCAACCCTTTTATTTGTAAATCCAAGACTAACAAGCGATGTTGGGTTGTCAAACTCTCTCCAGGGATTACTTTGCAATCTTTGCAACACAACCGATCTCTTCTCCTCAACGCAAAGTAATCTATCTGTGTTCTAGTTGAGCCACTCTTATAAGTAATTAAATGCTCCTCCCTCTTCTTGAAAAGAGTATTTGCTATGAAAAGATCATATGCAGTTACAAAATCCAGAATGACTTTTCCCTCTTCGTTTCTATCCCCAAAACCATGTCCTCCATGCACACTTGCATACCCTGAAACATCTTTTCCC
The DNA here is from genome assembly GCA_037367405.1 of Ottelia alismoides. Lineage (NCBI taxonomy): Eukaryota > Viridiplantae > Streptophyta > Magnoliopsida > Alismatales > Hydrocharitaceae > Ottelia > Ottelia alismoides. The sequence goes on from JAZKJV010002072.1 coordinate 34,220, forward strand.
ACATGTCCATTAAGATCTCCACCTATGCAAACCATCTCTCTTTGCGGGATTCCTTGTAAAATCTTATCCAGATCCTCCCAAAAAGCTTGTTTAGTCCTTTCATCTAAACCAATTTGCGGTGCATAAACTGAGATGATATTCAGAATTTCTTTTCAAGCACCAACTTTAGCAAAATAATCCGATCCCCAAATTTTTGCACCTCAACCACACAATCCTTCAAATCATTATGAACAACCACTCCAACACCATTTCTGCCCTTATCTTTACCTGAATACCAAAGTTTAAAGCATGTCTTCTCGATCTCCCTTGCTTTCTCTCCAACCCATTTAGTCTCTTGAAGACATAATATATGAATCTTCCTTCTTTCCATTGTATCCACTATCTCCATCAATTTTCCAGTTAAAGTACCGATATTCCAACTACCAATCCGTAACTTCCTTTGTAATCTCTTTTGGACTAACTTCTTTACTCGCATGCGTCCATTATGCGAGAACCCTTGCAAATTTTGGACTGCATCCGGGCGGTGATGCAGCGGAACTAGCTTATTTACCCACATGCGTTCCTCATGCGAGAATCCTTGCAAATTTTGAACTACATCCAGGCTGCGATGTAGCGGCCCTTGCCAATTTTTCATTGCATTCGGGCGATGCAACGCGTCGCAAGTAGGGAACGCCCCAATGAAATCTGTATGTTTGCTTAAATCCATGTTTAAAAGATCCGAACGGTTTCGAGATAAAATCGTAAATAGTGTTAAAAGAACTTTAAGAACACTATTTACGAATTTATCTCTCCTGCGCTGGCTGTCGGCTACCTAACGCGCAACCCTCCTCATTTACCCGGGCTTGGGACCGACCATGGGAGATCATCCTAAGATCACTTTTTATTTATCAGGAAGATTGGTAGAGAAATTATAGTCTATAGATATGTTGATATATGTTGATGATATAGTCATGATTGGTAATGACAAGTAGAGGATCAAATTAGTTAAGGAGATGTTTGAAAAGTACTTTGTACTAAAGAAAATGGGTTCATTGAGATATTTCCTTGGCTAGAGTATAGCTGCAAAGAGTAAGGAAAAATTTTATTAACCTTTTGCAAGGACTAGTATATTAGGCACTCCTCAAGCATGTATTCTTATATATTTTAAGACTCATTTATACGAGGACAAACTTGTAAACTAGGGGTAGTGTAGTCGGTTGGAGGAAAAACTCATTTATATGACAACTCCATTATGATAGGAAATCTTAGTCAATTCATGAGCAAAACTATACAAGCCCACTAGTAGATAACCAAGATAATCTTGAGGTATATTAAGCTCATCGATGGAAAGGACTATTCTTCACAACAGAGGCATCACCTAATATTACAGCAGTTAGTGATGTAAATTATGCAGGATGCCTTTCAAATAGAAAGTCCGTCATTGGCTTATACAGTTATCTATCTGGCAATCGTATCATATGGAGGAGCAATAAATAAGCATTGTTATCTTGTGCGAGTGCATAGAGTGAAATCTGGCTATGCTCACTAACCTTCATCTTTCACTAGACACGATGATGAAGTGAGATGTAACATCATTGCCATGCAAAGCACCTAACCCCATGTTTCACGAGATTATAATACACGTAGAGGTTGATTGCCATTTCATCAGGGGTCTCACCCACCAAGAACTTCCTTGGTGTTTCCATGTTCCCATGGATTTTCAGTGTTCCTTCCGCATACCAGACCTCGATTACAATTGTCAAAGTACTTTCAGAGCCCTTTCAAGCAATGATGCTACACGCGTGTTAAAATCTATTTTCCAACTTAAGGGAAGATGCTAGAATCGTTAGATTATACAAGTGTGCTTACAACCCCTCGATGTATTTATGTTTTTTCTTATTTATTTGTACTCTCCCTAACCCGAACCTCCTCAAGTGTATAGAGAGGACAGAGTTCACTATCAATATATAGTTTCTTTTCGATAAGAACTATTAGATATATGTTAGCAAGTTCATACAAACATTCCACTTGTTGACTACATTAAACATATCACATAGCACACTAAAATTATAAAGAATATGTGCCATCAAATCGGCACAAATATAAGGTAATCTATCTGAAAAATCTAGTGCAGTCACCTCAAAAAGGCCTTCCTAGGAAGAATAAAGACCAAGGTGCTCCATTAATGTCATGTGTCATTAGTTATATGGCATTATAAGGATGCATGCTTAATCTAGGAGCCATTTTAAATTATAATCATATAACAATATTTCATAAACTAGAATGCAGCAATCAACCAAGGTTACCTTACCTTGCAATTTGATAATAGCTCCTTAAAACACCATGGGGAGTCATGCAGCCATGGTTGCAAAGGACAAGAATAGGATATGTCAATAAAAACAGGCTGTCCTCGTAATTTCTTGTGATCGAGAATGCATGCATTCAATGTCTAACCAACATGAATGGTTTTAGTGGGTTGAAGCATCCAAGAATATTGTGTGAAAAAATTGCAATCTTATGGAGAATATGGGAGAAATCGATGAATTTATCGATGAAAGATAGATTATGGGACTCCACTTCAAGGTCACCCCGGATTTGAAGCTCTAACGGTAATTTAAGATAGTTGCAACCACCAATAGCATAGCCTTAGAGCAGCTCATTGGGGAACCGTTCATCACAATAGCCACGAGTGTTGAAGAGGCGGGAAGCAACTTGATTAGGCTAGATATCGAATTGGATGTAGATTTTATGTCATGGACAAGGGAATTGGAAGGGGAAGCAAGTAGGGTATGGGCAACCATCCTAAGAATACCGCTCTGATACCAAATTGAGAAGAAAATTATGTATTACTTTCTGTATGAAACCCTAGACTTCCCTTTATAGAAAGAGGGAAAGGGGGAAATGACAAAAAGGTTTTCCTTAGAAAACCCCAATAAAAGAAAACACCCAATGGAAACAAAGGAAACCAAAACAAAATCAGGAAGTTCAACCATAACGAAAAAATAAATCATTGGTCAAGCTGTCAATGACTTAGGTCCAATGAAAGGCATGTGCACAGGAATATATTAAAAGAATGTTGCCACATCAAACAGGTGTGTACTAAGACATGCTTAATGGATTTTTATATGGAAGGCAAAACAAAACCTAAACTAAGGTACTTTTTTCTTGAAAAACACTTTTCTATAATCACAAATCAATATCCATCATTCCACAAACTATAGTAATTGGTGAACTATTAATTCTCTCCAAACATATGCCTGAATAGAATATCCATTCAGATCCATAAAAGAAAATATCCGTCTCTTAAATAGAGGTGATGAGGTATCAAGAAGCATGCGCATAAAATCATAATTTATTCAAAAAATTGAACTTTCAGATTACCTTTCATATCCTAGACCTTCAAGTACTAGAGACGCGAACTCCCAAAATTTTATTGGCTCCATATTTGTGATGAAATATGCCTGCATTGGTATTGAACAATCAGACAATTATCCAAATTAGTTGAGCAAGTTTTACATGTTACCTGGCCTGCTGCTTCCCCTGCAGTTGAGCTGGAGGCTAGGGCTCGTTCAGCACATATATGGCCATGTGCCACATTCTCCACATAGGTAAAGTCATACAAGTTATCACCACTGCCAATTATGAACTAAAACAAATGAACTATTTATAGTCAGAACTAAAGTCTGTGGGTTCTTCACTAAACTATGAAGCTTGCAGTTCTAAAAGACTAAGTTATAACACAAATAAACAGGCTTAAAATATAAATGGGGAAGTCAAAGTCTAGTTATATCCAGTTTTGAAAATTTTGCTTTTATAAACTCGAAAGGGATAATTACACCCATAACCCTGAGTAATTTCGCAATAACATTCATAACACTGCATAATCACGAATTACATGAGAAACCCCGAGTAATGGTTAACTCTTACATGACATAACCCTGTGTCATATTTCGTTTGGGATACCTGACGGTTTCCGTTAAAAAAAGACGAAGTTATCCCTAAAAGTCATTCTTATTTACAATAACATGCCATTGTTGCTATCTGCATGAGAACCACCCCGTCCGCTCTCGAGCTCCTCCTGGAACCCCCCCTCTCGAAGCTCCTCACCGCTGACGAGTTCTCGCCTCTCGTGCCAATCTGCCCCGCCCGCCGCCGCCGTTTGCTCCTACCCTGCTCGACCGTCGCTCCAGCTGAAGGCCCCCCTTCCCCCTTCGTGGTTCTGTCCCCCTTGCTCGGCCCATCCAATCAACTCGAACTTGCTCTCGTTATTAGCATCCTTACTGTCAATTTTAGCATCCTGGGACGCATGCTACGCAAGAGTGGTCTTGCCTGCACCGCCCATCCCTATCACCGCTATCACCTCAACATTCTCAACATGATCTGCGAGTAACATGCGGCACAATTCTTCCATTTCCCGTTCTCTACCCAAAAAATAGGATCCGTGGGGACGTGACCGGTGGGCTCACGACTACTGAAGTCATCATTGGAGGAATGCTTCTGACCATCTACCTCTTTTAGATGCTGCAGAACTTCGCTTTGTTTAGCGATGGCATCAAACTCTTTGTTGATTGTCTTGAGGTCGCGGGCTACCTGCTCTCTGAAGGAAGCATCAACTAGAGGAGAAAGAGACTTGTCGTGGAGGGGCATACCTCGACATCAGATGAGGAAGCGGCCTTGGAGGCTTCCACTTTTCTGGCCACAACCTCGTACTCGCACACATCTCGCAGTTCCTCTATCTTGTATGCCAGATCTCTGATCTCATGAAGCCATAGCCGAATAGATCGCTCGTGTATCTGCTTCTCCTCGGTATCGGCAAGTCAAGCTTCAATCCATTTCCAGGTATTCTCTACGCCTTTGAGATCTTCTAGGATGCCATCTATCTGCTCCCGCTCATCTTGGCGTAGGAGGGAATACGCAGGCGACGAGGGACCGATGGTGAGCCTCTGGAGAAGGGAGGCCACCGACGAACAAACAGCAAAGGCCCCTGCGCCGTCCCCCCCCCCCCCGCACCCGACTGCCCCGCGCCCCAATCGCTGGCCTGCAGGAGCCCCTCGCCCCGCCCCCAACTGCAGGAGCCCCCCTGGCGACAGAGCCCTCCCCCCCCCCCCCCGCACCCGACCTGCAGGAGCCACCTCGACCTGGGAGTCCTGCCCAGCCCCCAACCTCCTGGCCTGCAGGAGCCCACCCACACCCGACCTGCAGGAGCCGCCCCGACCTGGGAGTCCCGCCCAGCCCCCAACCTCCCAAACCCACGCCGTCGTCGAGCCCTGTACTGCCGCATCCGAAGGGAAGGCAGCCGCGAAATTACTCCGGCACAGGCTCGACGAATCTCTCATCGTTTATTTATTTATTCCTTTCCTTTTTTATTTTAGCTAATCCTAGCCGTTAGATCATAGATTAGTTAGATTAACTCACTCATATGGTTGAGTTAACGTATCAAACTAACAGAGGGTTATGGGCGTGAGACGGAGTGACTATCCAAGGTTTCTCATGTAATTCGCGATTATGCAAGGTTATGAATGTTATTGTGAAATTACGCAGGGTTATGGGTGTAATTATCCCAACTCGAAATGAAGCAAGGACTAAGGGCTCACAGGTCTAGGCCAGACAACCATCATTCTCAAATCCAGCCCCACCATGTACCGACAAGTTGAATGAATCCGATTCATATCTTGCGGGTGTCTACAGTAAGTAGACGTAAAGGAGGGATTAGAACCCCTTGATTTGAGCACGCCCAACTGAACCTGTGTCACTGTGTATCAATCATACTTCATGGGAACCATTGTCTGTGTAACATATTTTTTTTAGGAAACTGTGCATCGTAATTGAGTTCTACTTGATTGAGGGAAGTGTGATTGACACAGATCTATTATATCAACAACAACAAAACCTTTTTCCACAATAAGTAGGGTCGGCTACATGGATTCTTTGCAACCATTCAATTTTTTTCTTGGGTCATTCTCCGGCTTAGATCAAAAAACTAAGATCCATTCGTATTGTCTCGTTCCAACACTTCTTGGACCTTCCTCACCCTCTCTTAGCCAGTTCAACATCCCAAAACTCGCATCTCCTCACTGGTGCGTCAGCTGACCTCCTTTGCACATGGCCAAACTACCTTAAGAGATTTTCTCGCATTTTATCCTCGATCGGAGCTACATCAAAGTTCTTTTTGATTGCATCATTCTGAATCCGATCTTTACGTGTGCGTGTGTGTGTCCACACATCCACCTTAGCATTTTCGTTTATGCTACTGCCATTTTCTGAGCATAGCAGGTCTCACGGTTGCTTTGTAAAGCTTTCCTTTGATTTTCAAAGGAATTTTCTTATCATATAGATCCAATTACATCACAACAACAACAAAGCCTTTTCCCACAATTAAGTAGGGTCGGCTACACGGCTACATAGATCTAATTACGGACAACTAGAAAATCATTACTTCGATTAATTCAGCAGCTATAAAAGCAAACAGATAGCTTCTAACATAGGAATGAATAGAAAGTAAAACCAAGTAAACGCTAAACCAAAATGATAGATGACAATAAACATAAAGAAACCAAAGAAAAAATAGATTTGATGATATTGAGAACAGGACAGATCTAAAGGAAACACGTGTTTTGGCTCTACTCAACAAGGTCCAAATACAATAGAGGTTGCAATCTAGTAATGCCAAATGCAGAGAGTTGGATTTACCCAGGAGCTTCCTAAGGGAAGATGGCATTGCACAAAAAAGTAGGCATCTCTACGAGCAGGAGATCAGAAACAAGGAGGCAATTAGATGGCTTGTGGGAGGAGGGGGGTACAAACAAATGATGGAAGATGGAGATGGTCAAACCATGTGCTATTATACTTATTCAATTTCCAAAGCTCCACGACACGTAGAGATGGAAATCTACTCAACTGTCTTATTGATAATATTTGCACAACTTTGCAGAGAGCCCAATTAAAAGGACCTACTAGACAATTAAATCATATGACCAAAGCCTCTAGCATACACATAAACGAAAGGCAGGCAGGTCATATCCAACTATTAGAATGCCGAATGTAAACATGACATATAAAGGCTTCCCAGCGCTTAAGCTGCAGTTATGCAGGGTCTGGCGAAGGACAGGGCGAATTTGAATCATTCGTGCACAGCCTCACCTTATATTTTTCCTACAAGTTGTTGTTGGACATGCGAGCCCACGACGAGCCATTATGCAATAAATGTTATTGCAAATATCATTCCCTGATCTGAAATGAAGAATAGATAATTTGCATAATAGGTCCCTTAGTACAATTAGGGTTATGTACCATGGTCATCTTAATGATCATACAGATGTTGATTCAATTATTGAATCATAGAGGTTGGTGCTTGGATGAATATCTAATGAGTTAGACCAGGGACTCATCAAGCACTGTCAAATGATTGTTAAGAGATGATCTCCAGCCTGAGTAGGAGATGGCAATCCTTTCTCAATTAGGCTGATATCCGACCGACCTCTTGATGCAGGTCCTCTGCATTGGAATAGAGATTCGGAGGTGTCATATTAGTTAGGTCAAAGAGTTGACTTAACGAGATCGAGATAACCAAAGTCCTATATCGTATGCTGTCACGATACAGGCACGCATCCTCTGACCGAAGACAGATGTGTTGCTATATGTCTGAGTATGTACATTTGGTAGACCAATAGGTTGATGACCTAACCAAGGTCTATACACCGGCGCGCTGGTGTGCATATAAGGGCATATGAGTAATACGATCTCTCAAAGGGTTCATACAAGTTCAGTTACTGAACCGGAAAGCATGAGCTCACTCATGAGATATTGGGAAGAATCAAATTCCATGCACGGTCATCTCGCTTTCGAAGCTTGACTGAATTTGTAGGTTTGATATATACTTTTGGAAAGTATATGATCAAGACCTAGGTATGATATATGCTTTTGGAAAGTATATGATCGATATCGACTCCCAATGATCAAATGAGAAACTTACTGATAAAACCATGAAGTAGGTAGTATAAAGTTGATCCAATACTTCGGATTTAATCTAAGTCTTCCAGTATGCAGGATGTACAGGTATTGGAAATACCTGAGGGTGATGTGATCATAAACGATTATATAACCATGATGCTTCCATTCCGAGAGAATGATGAAACGGGTCTGGATTTTAGTGACTCCTCTCAGTAGAGAAGTAATCTGATCTTAGTCCAAATGTTGGACATTAATCTGAATGTGATTCAGATGCAATGACAAGATTAGATTTGCGTTCTTGATTTAATCAAGCATCTATGGGAGGCATGTAATCTGGATTTGAGATATGATCTGAAAATCCAAGTCACTATACATGGAACAATACAATCGCCATGTCCTTATCTCCAAGTATTCGCGGAGAAAGCGCATTATCCTTGAAAGGGTTCAGGATAATTTCATTGTTGATATATGTATCCGACCATTGAGAAAATGGATAATTAAATGTGATTTAATTATCATGAATAATATGAATTTTGATTCATATTATAAGGAGAGTTATCTAAGATAATTAAATGTGATTTAATTATCAAAGACATGAATAATGTGAATGTGATTCATATTATTTGATAATAAGAGAATATAGATCCAAGATGATTAAATGTGATTTAATTATCATTGATATGAATAATATGGATAGCAATATCCATATTAGTCATATATATTATAAATATGATTTATAATATATAAGAGAGAGCTATTTGTAATTTACATTTGTTAATTAAATGTTGATGTGAATTGGATTCACATTGGACATTAAATTGAAAATGTAATTTACATTTTATTTTGGATTGTGAATGTGATTCATAGATTTCCAATGGCATGATTACAATGTTCACAAAATAAATTGGATTTATTTTTGTGAAATAATTTACAACAAAAGTTGTTGCAAATATTGGAGAGAATCATGAGATAATGCAATCTCATGTAAAATAGAAAGGAGGCTCCCTTCCTAATAAGGAGAGGGGACGGCTATCAAGTCCTTATAGGACTCATAGCCGTCCTCCCCCCTTTATGGAAGGAGGCTTGCCTCCTTCCTATTTCTCCAATGGAGATTGATTTGATATAAATCAAATTATATTTATTATATATTTGATTTTTATTAAATTAATTGTTGTTGGTTTTTTACCAACAAAATCCTAGCCATTGAAAGAAACACAAATCAATGAGAGTCATTGGATTTGTGTTGCCCATGCATTGAGATCCATGGATCCCAAAATATTATAAAAGGAGAGGCACCCCTTTGCTCTTCTTTACATACAACACATAAGAGAACATAAGTCTATCTCTCTCTTTCTCTCTCTACATGTCTACTCTCTCTCACCCTCTCATGTGGCCGTCCACCATGGATGCCCTAAAGAGGTTCTCCATCGCCGCAACGTCGTCGTTATGATGCCCGATTGTTTGCCCGTGGATCTTCGTCTCCTTCGGTGCGCCTCATTCGTGAAGAAGACGTCGGATCTCGTGTGTCGAGATCAGGAGATCCCACCGCTTGAATCATCAACATGAATTGCGAGAAGCACGCGGTTCATCCCCGCGCTCGCAAACGTCTCCTTCGTCGGATCGGACTTGAGACAGGAGGTCTCTTCGTTTGGAGACTCGATCGCAACCACGCTTCAAGAGGTAATCCTATTACTTGTTTGTGATTTAGACGAAACGATCCGAGAAGTGTTCTTGGATCATGTGGTTTCGTCGCATGAAAAAAAATTTAATTTCCGCTTCATAGAACAACTAGTGCAACTAGTCGGTCTTCGTCGTATTCGATACGATGCTCACGCTTCCGTGATGCGCTTGACGATTTAACCATATCCTTCAAGTGGTATCAGAGCCTTAGGTCGGAAGGTTTTGGATGCGATCCGCAAGCCTAGGATAACTTGGGTTCATTAGGGTTTGCGAAAGTTTTCTTGCCTTTCATTTTCGCATCTCTGTTTTGATATTATTTTCGGCACGGTTTAAATTGTTTAAACACGAAAATAATAATTGAATTTTGTTCCCCATTAAATAAGGAAACCGTAGGATCTGAGTTTACGTAATTTGGATTTCGTATGCTCGAGTTATGCTCATTTTAGTGAACATGTATCCACAGTTTCGGGGACTGCGAATCTCAACGTAATTAAAGAGTTAATTGCAGATTTAAAATGCCTTGAAATGCGTACAAACTACTTAGGTTCTGTTGTAAATCAAATTAGCAAACTTAAGGAACTTACTTTGCTTAATTTGGATTTAAATTGATTGAGATATGGTATTTTTAGTAAGTGAGGGTCACTGCTGGAAATACTTTCATAACCAAGAACCTAGTGATTGTCATTTAATCAATTAGTGAAATTAAATTGTTTAATTTCCTGGAATAATTGTGCATAAATATTTGTGAAATATTTGATGATAATTATTTCCTTAAATGACATTGCCTTAACCAATATTTGATTAGATGTGATCTAGATCACTAATTGGTTACATGATCTACATGATCTACATTCCAACAAACATGTTGCTTGAATAGGATTTGGGATTTGTTTAGCAAATCTCATTATAATGTTAATCAAAATTGTTTTGATTATTATTCTATGATATTTTTCGGTTGAAGAACCGATGATCATCTCAAGTACAAAATGATCTATTTTGCATTATACTTTCCCGAGGTGGATATGGTGTCTAGTCGGAGAGCATTGGGGTAGCGGGTTGCAACGTATGTGGTCCGTCCCACTCTCGTCGGTACTGGTCATGACAGCGGTTAGGGTTAGTATAATGCTTAAGAAATCATGGTGTATTTCTAATTATTAAAATTTAAAATAATACGTATTTGAGATAATACCATAATTTCAAGTAACAATTAAAATGTTTGTTGGATATTAATTGGATTATTAATTTATTATGATTAGATTAATTAGAATCCAATTAAAATTAAAACACTCTATTATGAATAGAGATGTTATTTCCCTTGGAAGAATTAATCATAATGAATATAATTCATAATGATTAAATAGAATTTGAATATGAGGTGGAGGATCACATAAGTGACATCCATGGTCTCCCGTCAAGGCGGAGGACTCCGTCGCCAGGGATTGTATGTAGGAGACGCATGTCCGAAGTGACAGCTCATGTATGCAAGCGCATCTGGATCCGGCTCTTCGCTTCTCGAAAGAGTAAGGACGTATGCGTAGTGACCCCAATATCGAGTTCTCATATTATTGGGGCGATATTGGATTGCGCATAGCGAGTTATATTCCTGTTGACGGTTGGTTCAATTAATGACGGGTCAACATTACCTTAGGAGTGTGGGCCCAGTGTTTTTTTTGAAAGTCTGCAAGGGAGGGGGAAACACTCGATGGTGGGCCCAGGTGTTAAAGACCGAATTGGGAGATGCAAGTTGGACTTGCAAGGCGGAATGTGTTCCCGCTTCTTTTTATCCGAGTTGTAGGTTCTCATATTATTGGGATGCAACAAAGATAAGGAAGGAGATCCCAGATCTTACTTGAGATATAATGGTAAGTATATCTCTTACATTGAAAGTGATTAAGGGAATGAACTTTCAATGTTGACAAGGCAAGACAACTTTGATATAAAAATTCCTAAATCAAAGTAAAATATGTATATATATAAATATATACACTTATGCAAATTTCTTATTTCAGATAATCCTTCATTAAAACCCACTCAATGATATACTCAATAATAATCAGTAAAATATCATGGATTGGACTCATGATCCAGATATTGTACTTGCAATTGGACACATAATGTATGTGGTTGCAATATGCAAGTTTCCTCATAATAATGAGGAATGACAATTAAATAGATAATAGGACTACAACCCTAAGGTTTGTATGTCTCTGTAGTCTTGATCTCTCATTGGATGTACGTTGGAAGTGACATGGCGATGATGATCGTTATTGTCAATTAATCCTTATAAAAATCTAAGAAGATATTCTGGCATACATATGTGCTCTTGACATTTATCATGAATGACATGGTTCTCTGCATCATGCAGAATGGTGGCTCCATAAGAGATGATGTATTCAAAATGTTTGAATACCTACCTGAATCAATGTTTCAAGAGTTTAGATGGATATAGATACGATGAGTGTCATCGTTCTACTGCCTATTCTAGTCATTCACGAAGCTTCATAATATTCATATTGTATGAATTTAATGAAGCATATATAAATGTTGAAATGCACTTACATTAAATTCTTTTGAATTCAACGTAAGGGATCCTTAGTCTTAAGCAACGGTTGTTTATAAGATGAAGGGAGCGCAGTGGAAGCATGGGTCGGACCCATGTGAGAAGGAAAGTCAAAGAGTTGAATGTACTTCTGTGACTTCCATATGACATCCAAAAAGTTGGATGAATGCCAATACTGCAATAAGTTAATGTATTGATAGTATGACTATCTAGTCTGTCTAGAATCCTTAGAGAAGGACTCGGATAGAGAATCAAAATAATCTACATATAATCATTGACTTTAACTTACTTATTTGATAAGATAAAGTCTAATAATTGTATCTCAATCTTCTAACAACATTTGCAATAGGTTGCATATAGAAGACTGGAAAATTTGATCTTGAGGTTTATAGTTATCCACATGGATATTGATGCAATTGTTGCAACAATCTCTGTTGGATTGATAGACTTGTTAATTGCAGTGGGAGAGCCCTTAGTCTTAGAGAATGTCTATATGACCTAGATATAAGAATACACTTATTGTTTGTTTCTAAATGTTGGAAATAAACATGAATTCTGAGATAAAACTATCATAAAGAGTTATGATGGATATATTTCAGATAGTAATCTAACATCTAGTGGTCTCCATAAAAAATTAGAAAATTAATGAATGGTTCATTAAGATTTCTAATACTGAAAATTAAAACCTTTATAAGATCATATGGAGGATGAGGATCATTTGACAATGATCTGGCATCAAATTTTGGACATATGTCTGTTGATGAGATCAATGGACTAGTGAGAGATGAAACTTTAGATTGTCTAAAGGTTCAAATCTTACATACTTGTGAATATTGTATTCAAAAGGTAAAAATGTCCAATACACCCTTCCTTGGGAAAGGTGTAAGATGTCAAGGTATTCAAGATCTCATACATATTGATGTATGCGGATCATCTATATCATAGTAAACATTATGGATATGTGATATATGTTGATGATTATGTATGATATGAGATTTCTTCTCTTCACCTAAGAGACCTTTGAAATGTTCAAAGATTTCATAATTTTGGTTTAGAATCAAAGTTTGAAGGGAGATAAAATGAATTTTATCTAATCTAGGTAGCTTGTACCTGTTAGATAAATTCAAAGAATACCTTATGGAGATATGAATATCATTTCTATCTCAATCCTCTTAACACACCTTGATTCAATAGAGTTATAGGGAGATACAATTGGATCATGTATGACATGATTTGATCAATGATGAATTTTAGCATAATTTCCTCTTAGTTTCCAGGTATATATGTAGTAGAGACTACATTATATATCCTTAATGAGATCATGCAAGTAAGCTGGAATTTAGCACTAAAGAGTGCTACTTCATTAGGAAAATAAAGGACGGTATTGGATACCTACTTTATGACCTTGAGATTCTTAAAAGATCTCATCTCTAAGAATATGATTCTTAAAGGATGACACTCTTGAGAATCAAGATGAAAATGAAGTAAAGGAACTCATTTAATCTTGAGATGATAATGAGGCTCCTGAAATCAAAAACTAAAAGGACAATTAAAGATGAAACACTAATACCTCTTCAAATGAGTTTGAGGATATACTCCACGTGCCAGTTAAATCTGGCAAATGATCGGACCTCATATGATGAAGCTCTTAAGGATCATGACATGGAAAGATGGATGTTAGCATAAAGTCTAAAGTAGACTTCATATACAAGTGTTGTATATGGACCCTTGAGGATCCACCTATATGGGTAAGACTCATAAAAGTGTAAATGGATCTTCAAGAGAAAAAAGTCAAGATTGCATTCCTCTATGAATACCTCTCTGAAGATATTCACATGAAGTAGCCCCAGGGCTTCATGGTTGAGGAAAGCAAGGTGTGCAAGCTAAGGAATACATCTATGGACTCAAATAAGCTTCTTGATGTTGGACCATAAGATTTGATGAAATTATAAATGTTATGATTTCAGATAGAATCTTGATGAGCCATGTGAAGCTTAGTGGGAGTGTTTTTGTGTTCATCATGCTAAATGTAGATGATATCCTAATCATTTAAAATAATATAAGGATAATAATAAGTGTTTTATTATCTGGTTGTTCCATAACTTGAGATATGATCTCAAGGATACCTCTTGGATCTTAGTTCTGAAGGTGTTCAGAAGCATAGAGAAGAGGGTATTGGGACTGTCACATTAATGGTACACCTTGGACATATTCCATTTTCTGGAAAATTCCAAGAAAGGCTTCCATCTCTTAAGATATGGTACTGACCTATCTAAAGGGATAGCACCTCAAAGAGTTGAGGAAGTGAATGCTAGAACTACTTGCACTTGTGCATTAGTTACGAGAAGCTGAGTGTATGCTAGATGTGTACAAAAGCCAGATATCTGTCATGCGGTGGGAGTAGTAAAGTGTTGCTAATCCTACTATGGAGAGAAAACACTTGATTGCAGTAATAACAAAATCTTCATAGATGACAAGATTTTTGAGATAGTGATCTCAAAGTCTTATCTTCAAAAACTTAAGACTTTATAGATAGTGATCTAAAAGGTCTTAACTGTGGATACCTTAAGAGATAGTGATCTCCAGGAATAAGGGTATTCTGATAAGGATTATGGAAATACTTGTTATGATAATTATTAGGCTATAGTGTCAAGGACACTATAACCAACAAGATTGAGTATTGAATACATAAGATGCAACATTCGCATTACATGCGAGCACTGTTACTGGGGATATGCAAGTGACGTAAAGGACTTGGCGTAGTCTCGCGAGAACAGAGTGACTGATCAGCTTACCTAGCTATTTTCTAGATAGTCTATGATTGTCACATGAGTGCGGGTTTCAATGATTAGCCCATTAGTGGCTCTTTGGGCTAGTGGGAGATTGTTGAACATGCGAGCCCACGGCGAGCCATTATGCAATAAATGTTATTGTAAATATCATTCCCTGATCTGAAATGAAGAATAGATTATTTGCATAATAGGTCCCTTAGTACAATTAAGGTTATGTAGCATGACCATCTTAATGATCATACAGTTGTTGATTCAATTATTGAATCATACAGGCTGGTGCTAGGATGAATATCTAATGAGTTAGATTGAGACTCATCAAGCACCGTCAAATGATTGTTAAGAGATGATCTGCAGCCTGAGTAGGCGATGGTAATCCTTTCTCAATTAGGCTGATATCTGACCGACCTCTTGATGCAGGTCCTCTGCATAGGAATAGAGATTCGGAGGTGTCAGATTAGTTAGGTCAAAGAGTTGACTTAACGAGATCGAGATAACCAAAGTCCTGTATCGTATGTTGTCACGATACAGGCACGCATCCTCTGACCGGAGACAGATGTATTGTTATTTGCCTGAGTATGTACATTTGGAGACCAATAGGTTGATGACCTAACCAAGGTCTATACACCGGCGCGCCGGTGTGCATATAAGGGCATATGAGTAATACGATCTCTCAAATGGATCATACAGGTTCAGTTACTGAACCGGAAGGCATGAGTTCACTCATGAGATATTGGGAAGAATCAAATTCCGTACACGGTCATCTCGCTTTGGAAGTTTGACTGAATTTGTAGGTATGATATATGCTTTTGGAAAGTATATGATCGATACCGACTCCCAATGATCGAATGATAAACTTACTGATAAAACCATGAAGTAGACAGTATAAAGTTGATCCAATACTTCGGGTTTAATCTATGTCTTCCAGTATACAGGATGTACAAGTATTGGGAATACCTGAGGGTGATGTGATTATAAACGATTGTATAACCATGACGCTTTCATTCCTATGGAGTGATGAAACGGGTCTGGAATTTAGTGACTCCTCTCAGTAGAGAAGTAATCTGATCTTAGTCCAAATGTTGGACATTGATCTGAATGTGATTCAGATGCAATGAGAAGATTAGATTTGTGGTCTTGATTTAATCAAGCATCTATAGAGGCCCGTGATCTGGATTTGAGATATGATCTGAATATCCAAGTCACTATACATGGAACAATACAATCGCCATGTCCTTATCTCCAAGTATTCGCGGAGAAAGCGCATTATCCTTGAAAGGGTTCAGGATAATTTCATTGTTGATATATGTATCCGACCATTGAGAAAATGGATAATTAAATGTGATTTAATTATCATGAATAATATGAATTTGATTCATATTATAAGGAGAGTTATCTAAGATAATTAAATGTGATTTAATTATCAAAGACATGAATAATGTGAGTGTGATTCATATTATTAAATAATAAGAGAATATAGATCCAAGATGATTAAATGTGATTTAATTATCATGGATATGAATAATATGGATAGCAATATCCATATTAGTCATATACTATATTATAAATATGATTTATAATATATAAGAGAGAGTTATTTGTAATTTACATTTGTTAATTAAATGTTGATGTGAATTGGATTCACATTTGACATTAAATTGAAAATATAATTATATTTTATTTTGGGTTGTGAATGTGATTCACAAATTTACAATGGCATGATTGCAGTGTTCACAAAATAAATTGGATTTATTTTTGTGAAATAATTTGCAACAAAAGGTGTTGCAAATATTGGAGAGAATCATGAGATAATGCAATCTCATGTAATATAGAAAGGAGGCTCCCTTCCTAATAAGGAGAGGGGACAGCTACCAAGTCCTTATAGGACTCATAGCCATCCTCCCCCCTTTATGGAAGGAGGCTTGCCTCCTTCCTATTTCTCCAATGGAAATTGATTTGATATAAATCAAATTATATTTATTATATATTTGATTTTTATTAGGAAGAATCTCCATATGATCTTTATTGATTTGGAGAAGGCTTATGATTCCGTCCCACGAGAGATACTGTGGAGAGTTTTGGAGAAGAGACAAGTCCTTGTCCTATACATTAATCTCATAAAGGATATGTATGATAGGGCTTTATCTTGTGTAAGGACCCCGACGGGGAAGACTAACTATTTTGATATCAACATTGGTTTACATCAAGGTTCAGCTTTGAGTCCATTTCTTTTTACTTTGATTATGGACGAGTTGACAAGTCACATTCAGGATGAGTTACCTTGGTGTATGTTATTTGCTGATGATATTGTGTTGATTGACGAGACTCTAGTTGGAGTAAATGAGAAGCTTGAGGTTTGGAGACATGCATTGGAGACTAAAGGTTTTCGTATAAGTAGGGTTTAGACGGAATATATGGAATGCACCTTTGATGGAAGCAATGGTGAAGGAATCGAGGTGAAGATTGGTGACGATAACATTCAGAAGAGAGATTCTTTTAGATATCTGGGATCTATTTTGCAACATGATGGGGAAATTGATGGAGATGTTACTAATAGAATAAATGCAGGCTGGCTAAAGTGGAGAGAAGCCTCCGATGTTCTCTGTGATAAGAAAATTCCTTTAAAAATTAAAGGAAAATTTTACAAAGCAACCGTGAGACCTGCTATGCTTTATGGTTCTGAATGTTGGCCTGTGAACCATAGACATGTGTAGAGAATGGCTGTAGCAGAAATGAAAATGCTAAGATGGATGTGTGGACATACACGTAAAGATCGGATTCGGAATGATGCAATCAGAAAGAAAGTTGGTGTAGCTCTGATCGAGGATAAGATGCGAGAAAACCGCTTAAGATGGTTTGGTCATTTGCAAAGAAGGTCAACTGATGCACCGGTTAGGAGATGCGAGTGTTGGGATGTTGAGCCGGCTAAGAGAGGGCGAGGGCGGCCCAAGAAGTGTTGGAAAGAGACTATACGAAGGGATCTTAGTTTTTTGGATATAAGTACGAGATTGACCCAAAATAGATTTGAATGGAGGCGAAGAATCCATGTAGCCGACCCTACTTAATTGTGGGAAAAGGCTTTGTTGTTGTTGTTGTTATATATTTGATTTATATTAAATTAATTGTTATTGATTTTTTACCAACAAAATCCTAGCCATTGAAAGAAACACAAATCAATGAGAGTCATTGGATTTGTGTTGTCCATGGATTGAGATCCATGGATCCCAAAATATTATAAAAGGAGAGGCACCCCTTTGCTCTTCTTTACACCCTCTCATGTGGCCGTCCACCATGGATGCCCTAGAGAGGTTCTCCATCGCCGCAGCGTCGTCGTTATGCTGCTCGATGGTTTGCTCGTGGATCTCCGTCTACTTCGGCGTGCCTTACTCGTGAAGAAGACTTCGTATCTCCTTTGTCGAGATCAGGAGATCCGCCGCTTGGATCATCAACATGGATTGCGAGAAGCATGCGATTCATCCCCGCACTCGCAAGCGTCTCCTCCGTCGGATCGGAGTTGAGACAGGAGGTCTCTTCGTTTAGAGACTCGATCGCAACCACGCTTCAAGAGGTAATCCTATTACTTGTTTGTGGTTTAGACGAAACGATCCGAGAAGTGTTCTTCGATCATGTGGTTTCGTCGCATGAAAAAATTTTAAATTTTCGCTGCATAGAACAACTAATGTGACTAGTCGTTCTTCGTCGTATTCGATACGATGCTCACGCTTCCGTGATGCGCTTGAGGATTTAACCATATCCTTCAGTTGTTTCCACAACTCGAACCCAAAATCTCAACGACAAAGTGGCAAATATCATCATTTCACCGAGGGCATGAGCAAGCCATAAGTTAACAGTTTTATTCCAAGTTCAAGAGGTAACAACATGAAATAGCACAAAAGCATTTAAAAAGTAACACTGTAACAAAAAAAGCAACTAAATGCACCGCTAACAAAAAAAGCAATTGAATGGCGTCAACGCTCGAAGGAAAAATGGATCAAAGAAGGCGACGCCAACACGTCTTTCTTCCATCGGACGGCTAGCAACCGTAGACGCATTAATTCTATTCGGTCTATCTCCATCAATGATGAGGTGTTCTCGGGGGATCGTGAGATGGGAATCGCCATCACCGACCACTTCAGACGTACCTCTTCTGCTCTACCTTCTCGGCGGTGGCGGTGGCTCGGGGCGGGGGCTCCCCTTATTTCGGACGAGGACTCCTCTTTTCTTACTCGCCCTATCTCCTTGGCGGAGATTAAGGCTGTTGTATGGGGCCTGAATCTTGATTCTTCCCCGGGTCCGGACGGCTTTCCCATCGCTTTCTACAGGGACTTCTGGGACGTGGTCTCGGGGGACGTCTTTGCGGTGGTCTCCGAATTTTGTTCTAGCAACCTCGACTTTGATCGTATCAACCGGGCTAACATTGTGCTTATTCCAAAGAAAACCCCTGCGCTTCGCTTCGATGACTTTCGGCCTATCGCCGTATCCAATGCTATCTATCTTATTGTGGCAAGAACCTTGGCCAACCGGTTATCTCGGATCTTGGATGGCCTCATCTCGCCTGTCCAAGGTGCGTTTATTAAGGGTAGACATATTGCGGACTGTATTCTCGTTGCGTCGGAAATTGTGGCTGATTGGAAGAGGGAGAAAAAGAAGGGGATTCTTTGGAAGATTGACTTTGCTAAAGCATACGACTCTATTGATTGGCGCTTCCTCTGGTCCGCTCTGCGTAGACGGGGATTCCCGAATCTGTGGATTACTTGGATGCGCAGATGTATCTCCACGGTCTCCCTCTCTGTGCTTATCAACGGCCGGTCGGTTGGCGGTTCCTTTCAGCCTCGCAAGGGGTTGCGTCAAGGTTGCCCCCTGGCGCCTCTCCTTTTCGTTCTTGCCTCGGATGTTTTGACTCGTATGGTGCACGACATCATTGACGTTGGCCTCACGTCGGGTTTCCGCAAGGGGGGTCTTTACGTGCCTATAATCCAGTTCGCGGACGACACGATATGCTTCATCGAGGGGGGCCCGGACGCGGTGGCGGGGATGGCTCATACGCTCTCTATTTTTTGTGAGCTTTCGGGGATGTCGACTAACGCTGCTAAATGTATCGTGGTGCCCTTCGGTTTGTCGACGTCGGAGGAGGAGGAGTGCAGCCGCTTACTTGGCTCCCGGATTGGGGAGCTTCCTCTCCCATACCTTGGTGTCCCCCTTTCGGTTGGGCGGAACCGTTCTAATGACTGGCGTTCTATTATGGAGCGGATGGAGACGCGTTTGGCGGGTTGGAGGGCTTCTTTGCTCTCCCGGGGTGGTCGCCTTGTCCTTCTTAAATCCGTCCTCTCTGCTATACCAATCTACTTCTTATCGGTTCGTAAAATGCCCGTGGGTGTTCGCGTTCGCTTGGAGAAATGCATGCGGAGATTTTTATGGGGTCGCTCGGACGGAAGTGGCAGGGGTGTTCATCTGGTCGCTTGGGATGTGGTGAACTTGCCTAAGAGTTCCGGTGGTCTTGGCGTCCGAAACTTGGATCGCGTCAACGAGGCAGTACTTCTGAAATGGGTGAGTAAGATCTGGGGCAAGGATGATTCTTTTCTTTGTAATGTGCTGCGGGCGATTTTGGGCGATGATTGGAGTGGCTTTATGCGCGGGGTTTGCCCTGTCCGCTCCTCTCATTTTTGGCGCTGTGTATTTGATACATTAAGAAGTAACCGCTCTTTGTTCACCCCGGTGCTGGGGTCGGGTGCCATTCTCAAGTTTTGGCAGGACGACTGGTCGGGGGGAGGTCCCTTTCAGACGCGTTTTCCGAGGTTATTTGCTCTGGCGGCAAACCGTCTGGCCTCTGTTGCGGACTATTGGATCAACGGTTGCTGGTGCCCATCATTCTCGGGTGTTCTTTCGGATCAACGCTCGAACGATTTAGCCTCGCTGCTGGAGGCTCTTTCCTCTTCGGCTTCTCCCGGTACTATGTGGGACCATTGAGCTTGGAAGGATGGGGCCTTCTCCTCTCGTAAGGTGTTCTTAGCTCTGCTCTCTTCTCCCCCTGCTCTGCCCGCTCCTCTAGTGCGTGACTGCGCATTCTTCTGGGGACTGCGCCTGCCCGTGCGGATCACTTTTTTCTTATGGGTCTTTCGTCATCGGCGTTTGATGACCCGGGACCATTGCGCCACGTTTCTTCCTCCCTCCAACGTCTGGTGCCATCTCTGCAGGGAGAGGGATGAATCGGCCGACCACCTCTTCTTTCAATGCCTGCCGGTCACGCGGGTATGGGACGACGTTTCTTGGGCTCGTGCGGACAATACTGAGGACTTCTGCAACATCCTGTGGTTCAACAGGATGAGGGCTCGCTCTGATTTGCTGGGTCCCATAGCGCGCCTTTGGTCCATCTGGCGTACTCGTAATGAGGCTATTTTCTCGGGGATACATTTCTACAAGGAGAATGTGACGATTGCGGCCAACAGATTTATATCGGATTGGTGTAATTCGTGGGGTCACGGCTTTGCTTGCCGCCTGTTTACATTGTATTCTTATTCCTCCTTTTCTCTTTTCTTCCCCTCTTACCCCCTGTAAGTATCTCTCTTCTTAACTTTACGTAATATATTTTCTGGGGCGAACACCAACGAGTGTATCCCCCTCTTTTGAGCCTAAAAAAAACAAGTATAACAGACTGGAGTATAAACTAATGTCGCAATTGTTATGCAGAAAGTTGAAATGTCAAAAACTAAATAAATGTGATACGCTACTGAAGGCTGTTTTCCACAAAAAAAACTTCTTAAGGTTGTTTTAGACTAAAACATAACTTACCACAGGCACAGGGACAGACATTACAAAAAGAACAATGAAGGAATTTCAATTGAGCATTTTGTTATCTCTATAGATAAAAGGGAAAAAAAGATAAAATGGCATATCTACCTTCATCTTTCCACTCCTGGCAGCAGTTACAAGAGATGGCACTAGCAATCTATCCCCAGGGCCAAAAATACTGCTTGGACGTATGCAACACGTCAGCAGCCCACTCCTACCATTTGCCTCTATGACTAATTTCTCACCTTCAGCTTTTGTTTCTGAGTAGGAATCGTTGAACTGAAAGAAGGCGCCACAAAACAATTGAAATATGTTGCCTTTGTGTAACATGTAAAAAGTTCAACAGTTATTGACAAAAGTTAGATAGTGGCATGTGGCATCCATGCAAATAAAACCTGATTTGGATAAGGAAGTGTTTCCTCTCCATCAAATACTCCAACAGCAGGATCCAGGACAACACTTGGGGAGCTAGTATATACAAGTCTCTGAACATTGCATTCAACACAGGCATCGATTACATTTTTTGTGCCTAAAAAGAAAGCTCATAAGTCAGTGAATTCTATTTCATCCTACCCATGTGAAGCATTTATTGCTTGGATTGCGGAGATCATTACTCTTACCCTCAACATTGACAGAGTAATGAAGCTTGTAGTTGTTGATGGAAGAATCTGGAGCAGCCATATGAAATACAGCCTCTACTCCTGTGAATGCTGCAAGGAAATATATGAAAAGATAAGCTGGGACTACTCAAACAATGAAAAGAAACGAACTGTCAGACTACCCATTATGCCCACTTCCTTTTTTTCATATCATGCTACAAATGTATCAATTATCAGTTAACAACTGAAGTGCATATGTACATATGGGGAACACATTTAAAAACGTAAAATTAGAGCAGAATGTTACGTATCAGAAGAACTAGAGCACTGTGCATATGCTTCGATCAAATGACAGCAAAAAAACATATAATAAACATTCCCCTAAACCCTCGAATGCTGCAGAGAAAAAGAAGGAACATGTGAAGATGCCTCTAAAAGATGGAATGAAGGAATTTTCAGCATAACAGCTTTTTTGTGTTCTCTTAATGTTAGCTTCCACTTGTTTCTTAAATACCTATTACAGATGAAGTGCAAGTCTGATAATTGAAAGTAAAAGAAACTTTCTAAAGAAAAAGGTTATCGGGTTTTGTTGAGTATTATATTGTAACTCTGACAGTAATCTTGTCTTTTGAGTTGTAGGGTGCGTCTCTTTGCAACCCTTACCCTAGGTCTCTATCTATATAAAGAGCCCTAGGAATCTCATAATAAACAAGTCATTACAATCTCTCCTTCAACTTGGTATTAGATGCAAGCTCTCCACTCCCCGCCATGCCATAAACCTCACCTCTCCAATTCTCTCCCACCATCGCCTGCCACCTCCCATCCCCCCCCCCCCCCCGTCTATTTCCCAATGCCACCGACCCACCTCTCCAACGTTGAGGCCACACCACCATACCCCACACAACCCCCCATTGTCGCCCACCTCTCTATTCTCCTACCGTCGACCACCCTACCCCTACTCAACCCAACACCACCACCGCCAAACCTCCCCACATCACCCAAAACTGCCCAACCCGTACTGCCCCTCCCCTACAACACCACCATCACCCCCACCACGGCCCAAACCCGCAACCTCTCCCAAGTTGTCGCCGCCTCTATCTTGATCCCTCCATGGCACCTCACACAGTCCCCCTACATGCTCTTGTTGTGTCCTACACTTGGTGCCAACCGTCGACTCCGACCCCACGACCACCAAGCCTATGCACCCATGGTGCATCTATCTTCAACGGGTCGCACTTCCACTCTGGCCCTACAGCCCATGCACCCATGCATTCCCAGCCACGTCTACCCTCGACGTCACCCCATTCACCTTTGACCCACGATCACCACACCCATGTGCTCCTCTACACCCCAACCGATGCTATCTCAGATTACATCAAGGCATTGTGATTACTTTCTACACTGTATGATCTAAATATATACCGACCAATTTATTGATCTACAAACAGACCCGACAACAAAATAGATGTCAGAATCTGATGTAACATCTCAAAGATACGATGAAGGGAGTGTACGCCTACCATCATTTGGCTCGATGCCAAAATTGAACAAGACCAAATATCCCAAAATGGTCGAGAATGTTCTTGATTATCGTACAGATATATGATAAGGAAACATATCATGCTTGAACCATAGCCTATAGCCAAAGCAGGCAAGCATGCCATTTGAGACAAGGACGATGGGACGGAAAGCTCATGAATAATGGTCAGCATGATTCACATAATCGCAGAAGAGTTGGTGTACTATGTGAGTATTTCTATAAGAGGGGTGTGGGTTTATATAACAAGAGACATGCCTTTGTTTTTTGACAAGTGGAGGATGAGTTTAAGGACCAAGTGAAGAAGAGAAGGAAGAGGTATGTTGTCTTGAAAAGCAGACAACAACAGTCTCTGCTACGTATAAAAAAAATTTAGCCTTCCGCATTCACACCAAGTCTCTGATTTTGAGGAACAATGGCTCCTTTTGACCTTCTCAAAATGACGATCAATATGAGTATAATATTCATATACTTTAGATCGGGTTTGGATCCCCAAACATTTTGAGTTACAATTTTTTTAGAGTTAAATTTTGCGATTTTAAAATAGCGAACGATGTCCGATTGACAAACGGTCGATTCCATTGATATTGTTTCGTCGAATCGGATTTTATGACGGTCTTGGTTTGTTTTGCGGTCTCCGAATTCGCATCGCGGCTTTTTCGGGCATGCATTACGATGCGCTCGGCTTTTGGTCGATTTCGCCTGAACGTCTTTTGATTCACGATCAATTGATCGATTTGAGTCATTTAATGTCGACTGATAACTTTATTGGGTTAAATAAACCCTAATCGGGTCATATTCGGATGTAATTGGAACCCGGATGTTACAGGTGTTCTCCCGTGGTTTCATCCCGCTCCTTAGGGAGTAGGATTCCACGTAAAATCCAGGTGGTCCATGATGTTTATTATTTATCTCTAATATTTGATTATGCATTCGTAGTTTCTAATATGGCATCAGAGCGAGTTCGATTCTCAAGAATTTTATATTTTTATTTATGTTCGAGATTCAGTTCTAGAGTTTTTTTGTTGAAACCCTAATTCTGCATTTTTTTAAGATTCAAAGTTCTTAAGATTCTTGAAGTTCCAAGCAACAAGAGTTTCATAGAAACCTATTTTTAGGGATGGTCGATGCTTCTTGCAAGGCATCACGCTGCCCTTCAAGTTAGTCATCACTCTAGAGTTTTCAACGAAACCCTAGTACTATTCGCATCTCATCCTCTATGCGTCAGCGTGCCTTCAGCGCCATCGGGAAGCCCTCTCGTAGATCCTCTCTCCAATCGGTGATCCTCCTCTCCCCGTAAGGGGCAGCGCTCTCCTTGTGCCACCATCAACAACAACCTCCAAGCGCAACCCATGATGTCCGCAAGCGCCCCTTCTCCTCGTGCAACAACCTCCAGGTGGTGTTTACGCACCCTCTGATCAAAGACCTCTCCAATCAGTATCAGTGATGGGTTCAATACCCTCCGATGAGCGCACCCTCCCAGATCTCACGCAAAACAAAAAAAAAGAAGGGGCAAAGCTTTAATCTTGATTCTCCAAGCAGCAGCAGTGGGCCACCCAGGCAGCATTGCCAATCCTCTCCATCGCCTCGACAACAGCCATCTTCTCTTCATCTCCAGGGTGGCGGCCCAATTTGGGTTGCAGCGTTTTAAAACGAAGAAGAAAGTTGCATTTGTTTGGGACATATTTGGGTCAAATTTCAAAAAAAATATTTTTGAGAAAAGGCGCATACAAAAGAGAAGTCGTACTCGAGAGGGAACAAAAGGAAAAAGGAAAAGTTGGAAAAAATGATGAACGACTTATTTTATAAAAGAAAAAGAAAAAAAAGGGAGAGACGGGTATTAAAAAATTAGGATAGCTGAAAAAATGATTTAAAAAAAGAGAGAACGAAAAAAATCGAGATGGGCTTATTTATTTTTGTTTCTCTCCATTTTCATGTTTTCTCCCCACTTTGTCGATCTTATTGTTTTCTGACAAGTATGGAAGAAAGGGGAAGTATTGTGTAGAGTTCTACAACGGGTCAAATTGTCGATTCTCCATATTCCAAATTCTCCAATTCAGATGCCAGGCCAGATTTCAGACTCTACAGTTGTTCAGATATTCGGACTCGACGTCCAGATGTTTTTAGTCTTTCAGTTTGATGAGAACATGTTAGCCATCATTTGTGTGGTCCCCAACTTTGTTTTTGGTCTCAGAGTTTCCATGTGATCCATAGGAACTCCAAAGTAGAGATCACATTCCCTATGCCATGTAGGTGAGGGATTTCATGATGTTTCATAGGGGACTCTAGAGTAGAGATCCCATTCTCTAAGCCACTATGGGAGAGACCCAGTTCTCCAACGAGGAGACTTTTTAGAGTACATTCTCCAGCGACCGTGGACTCCGACGAGGATGTTTACCACGGCTTTTTAGTTCGACACTTCAGAGATGGAGCAGTTGTCCACATGATAGTGGCAGGACAGAGTACTCTGACGAAAAGACTCATTCAGTTTCAGTGGCTATAATAGGCGTAGTACAGAACACACTCCGTTTGACTCACACTCCATATCGTTTGTTCCTCCTTACATGCATGACAGGAGAAGCAACGTCCTCGACAGCAACCGACAATTGTGTATGCGTTGAGTTCATATTGTTTGTAGTGTCTTGTAGCGTGAGTTTGAGATTTATTTTTGTTTGTCCAAGCTGAACATTGCATGCTCCAGCTTGAGGGGGAGTGTTGGAGTACATGTGTTGTGCATTATGTATAGGTGGATTCAGGATCTAATTACTACACCTACTTATGTTTAGTCTCACATCTACCAGTGGTGGGACTGGGAGGGTCTGTGGAGGCTATATAAGAAGCTCCAGACCTCTTGTATCATATAAAAAAGGGAATGAACACATCAGCCCTTTGAGGCGTTCTCCTGTGGTTTCGTCCCACTCCTTAAGGGAGTAGGGTTCCACGTAAAATTCCGATGTTCCATGATGTTTATTATTTAACTCTGATATTTGCTTCCGCATTCGTAGTTTCTAACAAATGGACCCATCTAAAGACTGTTTAGTTGTCAAGACCCATCTGCATGCCACAGGTCTAGTCCCCTTGGGAGACTGTACAAGATCCCATGTCTCTCTAGAAGTGAGAGCATCCATATCCTCATTCATTGCATGTCGCCACCAGAATCATGCAAAGCACTATGAAGGTTTCTGGGAACATGAATAGTCATGAGAGCATCTACATATCTTTTGTCAGTGGTTGATAAGCTAGCAGTAGAAGTGAAATGAGACATGGGATGAAAAGTATATTGCCTCTTAGTTATGCGCAGAGCGATGGGAAGCTCATGAGGATCATCCGGGATAGTAGTGGTGGGTGCACTTGAAGACGGCATATCATTCTGCTGCAAAGGGACGGGTAATGGAACATATGACGGTGTAGACGTATGCTTGTGCTTAAACACAATGGGTGGAGGAGGAAGGTCCAAAGGAATATCTGTGATGGACCAAGTAAAAAAGCTAGATTGTTCAGAAAAGGTTACATCTGTAGTGATATAATACCTATGCTCAGCAGGATCATAGCACATATAACCTTTCTGTGTACATGAATAGCCAAGCAAGACATACTTAATCGTACGAGGAGACAGTTTGTCAGTAGTGTAAAAGTTATGGATAAAAGTTATACATCCAAAGATTCTCAGAGGTAGAAAAAAGCATGACTCAATTGGATATAGTAATGTAAAAGGGGTAGAGCCATTCAGAAACACATAGGAGGTCCTGTTGATAAGATGAACGGTAAAAGGACTGCAACTCCCCAATAAGTTTTAGGAGCGTTCATTTCAATGAGAAGGGAGCAAGTAACGTTTAAAAGATGCCTGAGCTTCCTTTCTGCTATCCCATTTTGCTTGGAGGTATATGGACATAAGGTTTGATGGATTGTACCCAAGGAAGCAAAAAAAGTTGTCAAATCATGTTATGTGAATTCCAAGGCATTATCAAAATGAAAATTTTGAACACTAGTGGAGAAAATATTTCTGATATAATGAAAGAAATTCTTAACAATATTATTAATCTATGAACTTTCTGTTAACAAATAGAGCCAAGAAGATCAACTGTAATCATCAACAAAACCGCAAAATACTTATGTTCATTTAGAGTTCGGACCGGACAAGATCCCTATATGTCACAATGGACTAAAGAAAAAGGTACTTCATGACGAGAATCAATAAACGCATGAAAAGATGCCCGACGATGTTTCCTGAACCAGCATGCCCCGCACGCAAAAGGCTTGAGTGTAGAAAATTCAGGGAACATCATAGAGATGGTTTTAGCAGAAGAATGACCAAGGAGAAGGCGTCAGAGGAGAGGATCTTCAGAGATAGATGTCGAGCCAGCAAAACTGGAATCAGATGGGATGTCGAGGTATTAGAGGCCGTTCCTCTCATATCCCCACCAAAAATCTGTCTCGTCCGGATGTCCTAAAAATAGAGAACTCATCAAAAATAATCCAACAGTTAAGCTCAGTACATAAATTCTGAACAGATAATAAACTAAGCAAAAAGCAGGAGAACAATAGACTCCAGTCGGTCGGAGATAGGAGGAAAACTCCACAGTGCCAATCGTTGTAACAGCCTAATAGTGGGCCTCGGCAACCCGAACAATGTTCACAGAGGAAGACGGTTGTGAGAAGACAAGTTGACTACATTTTCCTGTCAGATGTGTGGATGCTCCTGAATCAATAATCCAAGCACGACTGAAGGCTGAGATAGATTTGGCTATTATATATAAGGTAGTAGCCAAGCTAGCAGTGGGAATATAAGTAGTATTGTCACCGACAGAGGAGTTCTGTAGTAGTTTCCTCAGACGGGCATATTCAGAAGCCGTAAAGGGTGTCTGTGAGTCACCAAAAGGCTGGTCGTGTGTGACCTCAGCACTATCATGCGATGCCTCATATGAAGCTGTCTCATAAGCATTGTTGACATTTGATTGTATGCCAAACTTCGTCTAGTAACGTTCAGATGGATGATTCCAACCAGTGTTGCAATAGTCGGCCGACTATCCCGAATAGTCGGTCCGACTATGAGGTGCGGTGGGGTGCCCGACTGAACAGACCTCCAGTCGGGCAGTAGTCGGTCCGATCGACTAGCCGGCCGACTCTGAGGCCGACTGGCCCGACTATGAGGCCGACTGGAGTTTGACTCTTCATATTTTTATTTTTTTATTTTCAATTTTCAATTTTTATGGATTACATTTTACCACGGTATCGCACAAATGTCCAATTCTATATGTCTATTATATTGATTGGTACTTTTATCTTGGATTCATGTTAAATAATGACCATATATGTATAAAAATATAAGAATATATGTATTATAAATGATTTTTATATTAAAAAATACAAAACCGAATAATTTCGTATAGTCGCTCGAATACCGATTATTCTCTATTCAGTGATCCCTCCGACTGAATACCGAATACCGTCTTCTGCAACACTAATTCCAACGTCCACAATGTATGCACGCTGGATAATGAGCAGTAGTAGGATCGCGTCCACGTCCGCAACCAAGTCACTGCTACGACTAACTCGTTACCACGATCATGACCAAAGTCATGTCCCCGCACTCCTTGGTAGCTCTTTCGTCTTCTGTTCCCAGACGATGCATAGTAAGTTGTAATCTCTGCAGATGGAATAGTGGGATGATGCTCAGCATGTGACTCAAGCTCCTGAAGGCGACCAAAGATGGTCTCAATGGTGGGTATTCGTGGATGCAGTCCAAAAAGAAACCGATAGACCTACCATTCAGCACGTTCTCTTGTCAGCTTATCACAACAAGCTGGATGAATGAGAAGCTCCTCAAACATGCTCGTAACTCGTAAGAAGCGTATAGTACTCAACAAGACTAAAATCACCCTGAGTAGCAAACCAAATCCACGTGTATATATCCGAGAGCCGGGATTTTGTTGTCTTCTGGGAGTAGGTATGCTCAAGACTCTCCCACGTCGTCGCAGTTTCCGTGTAGAGGAGATTTGAGGCAATATTTGGATCGACGATGTTGGTCATCCAAGTAATAGCCTGGCAGTTGTCAATGTACTAGTATCATAGTCATTGTATGTTTACTTAAGCAGATCCCTGGTAAGAATAGAGTTCTTGCGTTGGCCACTAATGAACACTTTGAAGGATCAAGACCACAGCATATAGTTCTCAGAACCTTTCAATTTGGTAGAAGTGCCATGTACCATCACAAAGAAGTCGGGTACACGGGATTATCTCAGTAAATGCCATGGCAATCACGCAGGTCAAGAAAACGTGATTTAGAAAATATGTGTTGTCTTAATCACGTATAAAAGGTAAAATACATCACCGTTTCAGACCTTTGTTGGGTCTCCACAGCAATAGAATGTGGTCAGGACGCCATCGATTTGTCTAGCAAAGGCTGTTATAAAATATGAAGCGGAAGCAAAAACATGGAATAAAAATAAACATCAAAGAACAATGGGATTTTAACGTGGAACCCTACTTCGTGAAGGAGCGGGATGAAACCACGGGAGAAGCCCTCAAAGGGGCGTGTTATGCATTGCACTTTCTCAATGAGTACAGGAGGTCTGGGGCTCCTTATATAGCCTTCCCAGAGCCTCCAAGTCCCACCATTGTGCGGTATGGGACTAAACACAGGATAGGGTAAATGGATCTTCTCCAGGATCCATTTACCCTATTACAACTCAATAGGTGCACTACCAAATACTCCAACACTCCCCCTCAAGCTGGAGCATGCAATGCTCAGCTTGGACAAACAAACAGAAAGAAACTCAACTCACGCTACAGGACACTACGGACAATATCAACCCAACGCACACATGCTGCAGTCGAGGACGTTGCTTCTCATGCCGTGCAGGTGAGGAGGACGAACGGGCTGGAGTGTGAGTCAACTGAAGACTCGGAATCTGACCATCGAGTCTGAAACTGCACCTGAAGTCTCCTCGTCGGAGAACTGGGTCTCTCCCATCTGGCTCGAAGAATGGTGCACTGCTCTGGTGTACCTATGACTATGATACCACATGAAAACCCTTGCCCTCAATGGCATAGGGAATGGTCCTCTGCTCTGGAGTCTCTATGGCTCACATGAAAACTCTGGCCGAACAACAACAAGAATGATGGGGACCGCGAAACAAATGATGGCAACTTATGCTCATCTGACAATGACCGCACACTTGTGCGTGTCTGAAACTGGAGACTCGGAAGACAATCGTCGAGTCTGAAACCAAACTGTAGAGTCTGATCATCTGGCTGGCCATGTAATCTGGACTGAAGAATATGGATCTGAATCATCTGACAAACTGGCCTGTAGAACTCTACACAATACTCCCCCTTTCTCCCATACTTGTCGGAAAACATGGATGTCGACAAAGTTGGGAGAAGATAACAATGATGGGGAAAACAACATGAACATTCAAAACTTGCGGCTTTTGTTTTTTTTTTAAGCCGTCACTTTTTTTTAAACACATTTTTTTAAAGTCATTCCAACATTTTTTTATCGGCTTTTCATCTTTTCTTTTCTTTCTTTTTTTGTAAATTTTGCATACGGCCTTTTTTTTCTTGTACGCGTCTTTTTTTTTCTTTTCATTTTTTTTCCGAAACTCTTCCTCTCCCCTCTTTTTTTTTAACGTGACTTGCGCCCTCTCTTTTTTTTCTCTCTTTTTTTTCTGCCTCTTTTCTACCTTTTTTTTCAGCCCAACAATGGGCTTCTTCTATTTACCTCCCTTTTTTTTACAAAACAAGACAACGGCTGGCTGTCATTTTTTTTAACCAATAAAAGCCCACCCGGGCCAATATTTAGGGTTCCCACTCGGGAACCCTCTCTTCACGAATATCGTTCTCCCATGATGGGAGTCTTCGATGCCGCCGCCTCCTTAGGGTTTCCAGGAACCCCCGCGCTGGAGATCTTGTGACTGGGAGGACGCCACGGCTGGGATCGGGCTGAGGGCTCACGCGTTGATGCCGCCTAGGTCTTCGAGGTGCGCACACGGAGGGTCGATCGGCGGGGAGCCGCCGACGCGCGGGGAGGCGCGCGTTGATGCGCGTGGATGCGCCTGGATGCCGCCTGGGAGCCGCGGCTTCGAGTAGGGTGCGGCGGGACTCCGCCGCCTGGAGGGTGTCGTAGCGGGGGCTTCCGCCTGCGCGAGGCTTCTCATCTATCTAGGAGAGCACGACGCGTGAGACTCGTGCAGATTCAAATGTGGAGACGTGTGCAACTCGCACAACGCGAGGAGATCTGGGGTGACGAGAGCGCCGCCGACTAGGAACTGGTTGGCATCGCCTGACATTCGCCAGCGATGGGATGATGTTGATCATGCAAATAGGGAAGGGGCTCTGCCTGTAGCATGGGTGTTCTCGCCTGGGCTCGCGAGATCGAGGAAGGGCATGGCATCGAAGGGTTGCGTTGCTGCGGCCTGGTGCGCCGCCTTGAAGACTTGATGCGTTGTGTGGAGGAGCGCCTTCCTGGAGGTTTCGCGTGTATTAATGTAGATGACGACCGCCAGATGCCGTACTATGCGGGTCGCGTTGTCGCTGAAGATTCTGGACCGTTGCTAGGGTTTTCATCGAACTCTGAAGTAGGGTTTGCCGTTGGACTGAAACTCGTGGCGGCTAGGGCTGGCAGGAACTCTTTTCCAGAACATAGAATGCAGGAATTTGGGTTTCTAAGAACCCTTAGAAAATTAATCATACAAAATAATGATCTTCACGAACAATCAACAACGAAATCGATTATCGAATCTCGAACAAACAAAGAACCTAAAAATAAAACCTCGAGAATCGAACCCGCTCTGATACCATGTTATAAAATATGAAGCAGAAGCAAAAACATGGAATAAAGATAAACATCAAAGAACAACGGGATTTTAACGTGGAACCCTACTTCGTGAGGAGCGGGATGAAACCACGGGAGAAGCCCTCAAAGGGGCGTGTTATGCATTGCACTTTCTCAATGAGTACAGGAGGTCTGGGGCTCCTTATATAGCCTTCCCAGAGCCTCCAAGTCCCACCATTGGGCGGTATGGGACTAAACACAGGATGGGGTAAATGGATCTTCTCCAGGATCCATTTACCCTGTTACAACTCAATAGGTGCACTACCAAATACTCCAACAAAGGCCATTGAAGCATTGGCAGAATATTAAAAAACTCCTGGCAGGAAAACTAGGTTGTCACAAGTGACTTGGAAGGGTGCAAAACCCCAGGCTAAGAACCGAAGTCTCCTGGCAGGATGAGCAGCAGCATTGTTGGTGCTTTGAAGGAGCAAGAAGCTCCTTGCGGCGAAGCAGGACCTCCTTGTCAGAGGTTCTTGGGCCGTTGGCAGCAGATCATCCCCATGGCAGAGGCTCTGGAACAATTTTGGCGATGAGTTATGGCATCGTTGTTGCCTTGGAGGAGCAAGAAGCTCTTGGCAGCGGTGCAAGACCTCCTTGTGGGGGATCAATGGTTGCGGTGGCAGATCAGGCCCCGAACGAGGACTCGAGAACACTGTGGTAATGAGCTAGGGCACCACCAATGCTATAACACGTGCACGGGAACCCCTTGGCTGAGGGCTAGGGCTCCAAGCGGAGGTTGTAGAGAACCTCTAGGTTGTGTCCCCTTGCACGGGGATTGGAGACTAGAAGGAGAGGGGCCCGTGCAAGGCTTCCTTCGTGAAGAAGCGACAAGAAACTAGTAGTGGCGACGGAATTTAGGTCAAAACATCGATTTAGGACCATTGTTCTGCTACCATGAGGAAAACAGAGAGAGAACACAATGAGATACTTTATTCAAGAGGTCTAGCGGTCCTTATACAGGATGGAACCCAAGAGAGCTCAATACCAAGAAAATACATAAGTACCCCTAAAAGGGGTTACAATGAAATAGAAACGTAAATACATCACTACCGGTAGGGATACTTCTAGGTCCTAGTATGGCCAAAGACTCCGAAAACCCACCCAATCAGAGGTTGACACTAACTCAACCTGTAAAGCCACCCATACTAAGAGATGCTCAACATCCACCTCTGTCAGCATACAATGCTGACATGTGCCACCCAGTTCTAGGGAAAATCTAGCTCTTCGTTTTCCAGCCATTAGATGATCCCTTCTCAACAACCAGATGAAAATCCAAATCCGCAACAAGATTTTCCACCTCCATATATCCCTAAATTGATCCAAGGCAATCCATGGCTGAAAAATCATCTCTAAATAGAAAGCATCGTATGCCTTTCACATCGTGAAGCATCCATCGGCCAAAAGACCAGTGATATGTCATGTCAAAAAGGCCCTCGCAAGCCGGATGGACCTCCAAAAAATGCAAATATTCTGCAAAACATTGATTCGATAGTTAGAATGGAAGAGCGGAAGCCAGCTCATGCCTTCACTACAATCTCTTACCGCACAACCAAATTGGATGCCAACGCAAAAATTCGAGGGAAACGTACCCAAAACATCCCCGATTTGTCCAATCATATGTCTATAAAAGGAAACCATAACCATAAAAACTCCATAAATTAAGTGTATCGTCCTGTATAATAAATTAGATCCTCCACCTTAGATGTGAGTCACCTACTTCGTCAATAAAGCATCATTCATTGCCTCCAAACTCAAGATACACAGGTCACCATCCTCCTCTCTAAGCAATGGGGCTTTCCACCCTACCAAAAGCATTCCCTAACCCTCCCTTAAAAAGGTCAAGAAGAAAATGTCTTATAAGTGCCTCCAACTTCCCCCTTAACCTAACGGGGAAAATATGCATAGATAGAAAAAATCGGGACAGTCGAAAACAACACCAGGGGGCCACCTCTTGAAAGACAGATCGCATGTCAACTTGCCAACTTCTGATACATCCTCTCAATAATGGTAACTAGTCAGATCGCTGCAACTTACCCCTACTAGTGGCAGCCCGAGGTAGAGAATAGAGAGCCCCCCCCCCCTAGCATTTGGAGGGCAACCCCTCAAATCTCCATCTCCTCATTCATCCCAAAAGGGATAAAAGTATACTAGGTTTGGTTGATCAAAGATCAATTTAAACAGCTCAAAAACAATGGTCATCCCTTCCGCAGAAGCAACCCCTCCCTCCATAAAAAAATAGTATCATCGACGTACT
The DNA here is from genome assembly GCA_037367405.1 of Ottelia alismoides. Classification (NCBI taxonomy): domain Eukaryota; kingdom Viridiplantae; phylum Streptophyta; class Magnoliopsida; order Alismatales; family Hydrocharitaceae; genus Ottelia; species Ottelia alismoides. The sequence continues at coordinate 69,193 of JAZKJV010002072.1, forward strand.
AGAGTATGGGCACAGAGATCTCACATGTATGGAATCCTACCAAAGAATCCCCTACCTTGTTTTTGCCATCATTGTGGCCAAGGCATCTGTAACAACAAAAAACAATTGCGCCAGTAAACCAAGGTTTCAAGTGCCGATATCGATGTCATTTCGCCAATATCGGAAAAGGGCTTGCATAAGGGAATGCCGATAATATCCTGAAATCCTATCAACACTGATTAAAATCAATTAACTTTAAAATAATAAAAAACTATTAGTTTACACATGTATAAAAATTGTAATTGCACTGCCATCTTGCATTTGGGAGTTTAAGGGAAGTTGATATGCCAAATGAAGTACCTATTTTATATTAGAAGTAATTATATTAATACTTCATATAAAATTTATATATTAAAAATGCATGCTGCTAAATTGTTACATTATTTAACATGAAATGAGCAGTAAGAAACATAGAAGATTACATAATGAAAGAAAAAAACTATTATTTACCTAAAAATTGAATACAAAGTAAGAAAAAGCAACGAAGAATAACAATGACAAAGACTCATCTTTACGAATTTGCATAAGCTTTTGACATATCTAAGTCTTAGGCATGTAAATAATGACGGCATGACCCGACATATCATCCTTATTGGTCGATATTTCGTAGTATCTAAAAATATGCCTCCCTAGTTTTATCTATATCATCGTTGCAACCAACATGCCACTAGATTAGATACATCGCCAACCTGGGAAGGTGGGCACTCCACCTATTATCGATACCAAAAAAATCTAAGGAAAACGCATGTGTCGTCAGCATGTCATGGCATTTGAATCCATGCAGTGAACAACATTTCCTAACCCTACATTGTGACTCAAAGAAACCACCCTCTTGCCTGGCATTCATCAAAACTGTGTAGGAAGATGTCTTACATATATCTTCATTCAATCAATCTACTAGTCCCAACAACCTCTATAGTGCACGGACGCTTAAATGAATATCCGGTCAATACAATCACAATCCTTGGATTAAATCAACCTTCCATAAGAAATCTTTTATTTTATTTCTTCTACACTCACAACAATCTTAGATATCAAAATAACCTCATCCATCATGTGTCATCCAAGGATAAAAGTCGTCTACGCCGGGTTTTTTGTTAAGAAAAGAGGGAGAGTCACTCTATTAATGGTGACCTCCCAGTATAATCTCATTTAAATTCATAAGATGAAATTTACAAGTATGTTTTCCACTGATTGTATAGATGGCATACATCTATCCTTTTTAGGTCTTGGATCCTCTAACAAACGGTATGTTGGCATTGTCTGCTACAGATATCCTTGTGATCACAACGAGGCACGTCGTGACTCCAAATGGCAATTAACAGTAGAGGAAGAAATAACTGTACTTATTTCACATAACACATGATAGCTTGTTGATCCATCTGGTGACAACAAGGTAGTTGGATCTAGTTGGGTATTCCTAGTAGAATATAAGCACCATGGATCAATTGCTCGGTACAAGATTCATTTAGCTGCTAGGGAATTTACTCAGATATACACGTTGACTTTTTTGACACCTTCTACTAAGTCATTCATCTCTCCACATTACAAAATCTTATGTCGAAATAGTTGTACAGCTTGATTGGCTTTTGCACCAACTTGGCGGGAATCATGCATTCCTATATGGTGACCTAGAGGAGGTGGTATACATGCAGTATTCTCATGACTTTGAAGTTGAAGGGGAGTTTTAGAAGGTTTCCCTGCTACATAAAGACAATTGTGGACTCAAACAGAGGCCTCGAGCATTTCTACAGAAGTTATTGAAGGCCCTAAAAGGTCTAGGTCTATCTAGGTCATCAGCAGATCATTCATTATTATTGGGGAAGAACGAAAAGGAACTACAACAATGCTAGTTTATATAAATGATATCATCCTCACGGGATATGACTTTATGGCTTTACAAAGGTGAAGAAGCAACTAGCCGAATAACTAGTGATCTAAGACTTAGGGCCCTTAAGATACTTGGATTGAAGTAGCTCAGTCCAAGCGAGGACAAGTTATATCCCGATTAAAGTATGTTACTGATCTACTTCAAGAGACATGGATACTAGGATCCAAGCAAGCACAGATACATATGCATCCCAAGGCATGCATCTGTGAATTAGGAGTTGTTGAATATACAGGCGCTACAGATGGTTAGTGGGCAAGTTACTATACCTAACCATCATACGACCAGATATATTACTTGCAGTAGGCAAGATGAGTCGATTTGGGGACTCTGTTACCTCAACACACTTCAATACATGCATGGTAGTGTTGAGATATATCAAGCCAAGCCAGGAAAAAGCATAATATTCACCGAAGGCAATGCCTTTGACCTCATAATCTATCTTGATACAGAATACGGAGGATATATGCTAGACAGAAATCCACTCACAGATTCTGCATTTACCTTGTAGGAAAGTTGGTGACTTGGAAGAGCAAGAAATATGCAGTTATCTCCCGCTCAAATGTTGAGATCGAGTACAAAGCTATGGCCCATAGATTAGCAGAACTAGTACGAATCTCTCTATAAACTAGCTTGAAGGATTCCATAAGGGGTTGTTCAAGCTTATGGGAGGGATCTATACTAAGACATCTTCACATTATCCTCACCAACATTATGAAGCTCGGGTGTGATAATCGAGCAGCAATTCATATAGCCAATAACCCATGTTTCACGAATGTATCAAACATGTGGAAGTTAACTGCTATTACGCCATAGACATGATAGGCTGATGCAAAAAGTATTGCTTCGTACTCTTAGCATACCTTATCCAAGCTGTTACATTCTCCCCTTCAACTGGTTTATTTGAAGATGTAATCTGTTTGAAAAAGATAGCACTAAACTTGTTGGAGTGAGGTCTAGTAGACGCAAAGCAACCACTAAAAATATTTAGAATCCAAGATGTCAAAGTAATTGCACTCGACTCCTTACTTCACATGGGTTAGCCCTGGCTGTCCTGTTTTAACCACTTAGAGATGTCATAAACTCATTTTTGGCATCGAAACTGCGTAATTTCACATGCTTTTCATAGTAAACTAAGCAAAATATAAGCTACAACCACACAACCAATTCATCTCCATATAAGTTTCCAGTCAATACTTCCTGTGAAGCATCAACAGAAGAAATCAGCCATATCCTGCAATACTTTGAGAGTTCAAGAGCACACAGACACACGCACCGACATATCCTTCGATATGGTGGCATACCTCATCATGCGACATCACAATGTCACGAAGCGTGATCGCTTAACTAGTTTTAAACGAAGAACAGATCCTAACTCCGCTTTTTCCCGAATCTATATCCAACGCAGCAACTGGAAGAAGGAAAAACTAACATCCAGACTGTGCATTTCTCACTCTCCTCCCATTGTTGCTAATCTTTAAATTTAAACAGATAATGCTCACGGCCAACAACTCAACTCAAATTCCTTACTCTCGTCCCCGATTCCCAGCAATCGACAAATTGGTATACCTGAAACGACCTGCGGCTTGTGGCGTAGGTCAGCAGTGACGTATGAGGCGCGGCCGGAGGCGAGTGCGGATCCAAGGGGGCCACGCTCCTCGTGGGGATCGAGCTTGATGGAGGGGGCGAGATCAGCGACGCGAACCGACCACTCACCGGAGCGGAGCAGCATCTCGACGAGATGGCGCGCGGCGAAGCCTCGTCCGCCCGTCACCGCGCACCATCTCGTTGCTCCATCCGCCATCGCCGTGAGCGTGGATTTGCTCGCTGGTGGGGAATGGTTTTGACTGGGGCAAACAGATCATACACAGTGGGTACCACACGCACTTGAGTATATAACTATGTATATTGCTGCTGCTGCTCGAGTTACTGGGTTTATTGTTGGCCAAGAAAGGGGGGACGATTGAGGCTGTGTGCGGGTGGGAAGAATGGTGTTTGCAATGGGCAGCACGTGGAAAGCATATGATTCGTGAATGCTGGGAGTGCCCCCGCATGAGTTTCCTCTTGCGACGTGCCCCAGTCCTAAGGGCTTGTTTGGTTGCAGGGTTGGGTTGGGCAGTACCCTGTGAATAGTAAACTGTGAGGAGGATTGGGCTGTTTGGTTGGAGGAACCCTTCCCAACCCTGCAACCAAACAGGCCCTAAAAATCACTTGATCTAATGCTCCTCTATTATCTAGGGTTGAGCATCAGGTCAGGTCCGATTTGAGTTAGTCCAGTTCAAGCTCATTTAAGTATGTGCGTTAATGTGTCGGATTTATGTTCATTTTATTTTCAAATTTTAGGCTCAAGTCCAAACCCGGACCCCAAAAAATGGGTCGAGTTCGAGTCGAGCCGGTCCAATTAGCACCTATGTATGCCGATATCATGTGTTATGTTCTTCTTGCATTTATATGGATGTTTCTTATGTATGTGTGCATGTTTAATACTTTAAGTACATTAACTAACCCGTAATTCTGATATTAGTTGTATGTTGGGAATAAAAACATGGTAAAAAAATAAGATGACTTATACCACTATTCAATTCACCATTACATATCTTATTGTAGATGCGGGCACTATAACCCAATACAGATTGGTTACTTACAACAGTTATACATGCTATAACACTTGAGGACACATATTCCATTCTTGCATATTAATGTAATAATCTTGCATATTAATGTAATAACATCCTTAACCCACGTTAATGCATATGATTATTAATGTGTCTAAGTATTTATTGTAACCTCGAAATAAGTATATGAAAGTTAGAAAATGATATCTGAGCAAACATGAATATACTAGATATAATTATATCGCATAGGTCATGCTATCGATAAAGGATATGGTAAGATCCTTAAGCGCATCATGGAAGTGTGAGGATCATATCATATGCGATCGGGAGAGACTAGTCGCACTAGTTTCTCGAGGCAGCAGGAATTAAAAAAAACATGCGATGAAACAACATGATCCAAGAACACTTCTCGGATCGTTTCATCTAAACCACAAAGAAGTATTAGGGTTACCTCTTGAAACGCAGTTGCGATCGAGTGTCTAAACGAAGAGACCTCCTGTCTCAAGTCCGATCCGATGGAGGAGACGCTTGCGAGCACGTTGATGAAATGCTTGCTTCTCGCAATCCGTTTTGATGATCCAAGCGATGAATCTCCTCGAGCCGACGGAGATCCACGAGCAAATAATCCGATAGCATAACGATGACACTGCAGTGATGGTGACTTTCTCTAGGGCATCATGGTGAATGACCACAAGAGAGAGAGAGGGAGAGATGGCATGTAGAGAGAAAGAGAGAGGGATAGAGCCTTATGTTCATAATCTTTTTGAAGAGCAAGGGGTGCCCTTCTATTTATAATTTTTTGGGAGTCCATGGACCACAATCCATGGACTACACAATATCAATGGGTGAGATTGATTTGTGTTTCTTTCAATGGCCAAGATTTTGTTATAAAAACACAATAATTAATTTAATTTAGACTAAATATATATTTATAAATCAATATAATTTAATCTTAAAATTAAATCAATCAAATTTAGAGATATTGGAAAGGAGATTGCCTCCTTCCATAATGGTGGAGTGGACGGCCACCTTTTCCTAATAGGAATTGGTGGTCGCCCCCCTCTTCTATTAGGAAGGGGACAATCTCCATGTAAACTCTTAGATTACATTATTCCATGTATCTCTAATTATTTACAACAACAATTGTTGTAAATTATTCTACAAAAATAATTCATAATTATTTTGTTAATATTGCAAACTCAGCCATGGCCGGTCTCAAGATCGGGTAAATGAGGAGGGTTGCGTTAGGTAGCCGACAGCCAACGTAAAACAGTCAGAGACAATTTCCTAAATAGTACTTTTTTTCTAAAAAATACTATTTAAGAAGTTGCCTCATGACAGATGGATCTTTTCAACATGGATTTAAGAAAACATACAGATTTCGTTGGGGCGTTCCCTACTTGCGGTGCGTTGCATCTCTCGAATGCAATGAAAAATTGGCAAGGGTTGATACATCGCAGCCTGAATGTAGTTCAAGATTTGCAAGGGTTCTCGCATGAGGAATGCATGGGGGTAGTTGAGCTAGTTCCCTGCATCACCGCCCGGATGCAGTCCAAAATTTACAAGGGTTCTCGCATAATGGATGCATGCGAGTAAAGAAGTTAATCCAAAAGAGATTACAACGGAAGTTGCAGATTGCTAGTTGGAATATTGGCACTTTAACTGGAAAGTTGATGGAGATAGTGGATACAATGGAAAGAAGGAAGATTCATATACTATGCCTTCAAGAGACTAAATGGGTTGGAGAGAAAGCAAGGGGAGATTGAGAAGGCAGGCTTTAAACTTGGGTATTCATGTAAAGATAAGGGTAGAAACGGTGTTGGAGTGGTTGTTCATAAGGATTTGAAAGATTGTGTGGTTGAGGTGAAAAGATTCGGGGATCGAATTATTTTGCTAAAATTGGTGCTTGAAGAAGAAATTCTGAATATCATCTCAGTTTATGCACCGCAAATTGGTTTAGATGAAAGGACTAAATAAGCTTTTTGGGAGGATTTGAATAAGAGTTTACAAGGAATCCCACAAAGAGAGATGATTTGCCTCGGTGGAGATCTTAATGGACATGTGGGAAAAGATGCTTCAGGGTATGCTAGTGTTCATGGAGGACATGGTTTTGGGGATAGAAATGAAGAGGGAAAAGCCATCCTGGATTTTGCAACGGCATATGATCTTTTCATAGCAAACACTCTCTTCAAGAAGAGGGAGGAACATTTAATTACTTATATGAGTGGGCCAACTAGAACACAGATAGATTACTTTACGTTGAGGAGAAGAGATAGGTTGTGTTGTAAAGACTGCAAAGTAATCACAGGAGAGAGTTTGACAACCCAGCATCATTTGTTAGTCTTGGATGTACAAATGAAAGGGTTGGTAAAGAAAAGGAGGGTTTCTAAGATAACTAGAACTAGATGGTGGAATCTTCCACTGAAGCAAGTGAGCTTCAGGGAGAAGGTTTTAGAAGACTTATCTTGGGATTGTAGCGGTAGTGCAAACGAGATGTGGGAGGCAGTAGCATCTTGTATCCGAAAGGTAGCCAAAGAGATGCTAGGCGAGTCAAAGGGAGGAGCTCCATGTCAAATGGAGGCTTGGTCGTGGAGTGAAGGGGTGCAAGAGAAGCTAAAAATAAAAAGAGCTTGCTTTAAAGTTATGTCTAAGAATTAACAGAGGAAACTGTCACAAACTACAAAATAGCGAAGAAGGAAGCAAAGAAGGCCATAAGCGAAGCTAAGTCAAAATCTTATAAAGTTTTGTATAAAAATCTCGACTCTAAGGAGGGACAGAAGGATATATTCAGATTGGCCAAAGCAAGAGAAAGAAAAATCAAAGACCTTTCTCAAGTGAGATGCATTAAGGATGAGGAAGGTCATGTGTTTGTTACTTAGAAGGATATAAAGACTAGATGGGAGTGGTACTTCCATAAACTTTTCATTGGGGAAGGAAATAGAGATATCGCTTTGGGTGATCTAGCTTGTAGTGAAAGTTACTTGAATCGTGCATTCTATAGACGGATACAAAGAAAGGAAGTAGAGCAGGCTTTGAAGGTTATGAGACCTGGAAAAGGTGTAGGACCGGATGACATCCCTGAAGAAGTATGGAGAGTTTTAGGTAAGCGTGGTTTGACTTGGCTTACGAATCTATTCAATGTTATTTGGCGAAGCAAGAAAATGCCTGAAGATTGGAGGAGGAGTATCGTGGTACCTCTTTATAAGAATAAAGGAGACATTCAAAATTGTTCAAATTATAGAGGTATCAAGCTGATGTGTGATACTATGAAAATTTGGGGACGTGTGATCGAAAGAAGGTTGAGGCAAATTTCCAATGTAAAAGAAAACCAATTCGGATTCATGCCAGGTCGCTCAACGACTGAAGCCATCCATTTGTTGAGGAGAACAATGGAGATTTATAGAGATAAAAGGAAGAACCTCCACATGATCTTTATTGTTTTGGAGAAGGCTTATGATTTTGTCCCAAGAGAGATATTGTGGAGAGTGTTGGAGAAGAGACAAATACCTGTCCTATACATTAACCTCATAAAGGACATGTATGATAGGGCTTTATCTTGTGTAAGGACCCTGCCTGGGAAGACTGGATATTTTGACATCAACATTGGTTTACATCAAGGTTCTACTTTGAGTCCATTTCTTTTTACTTTGATTATGGACGAGTTGACCAGTCACATTCATGACGAGTTACCTTGGTGTATGTTATTTGTTGATGATATTGTGTTAATTGACGAGACTAGAGATGGAGTAAATGAGAAGCTTGAGGTCTGGAGACATGAGTTGGAGACTAAAGGATTTTGTATAAGTAGGGCTAAGACAGAATATATAGAGTGCACCTTTGATGGAAGCAATGGTGAAGGAATCAAGGTGAAGATTGGTGACGATAACATTCAGAAGAGAGATTCCTTTAGATATCTGGGATCTATTCTGCAACATGATGGGGAAATTGATGGAGATGTTACTAATAGAATAAATACAGACTGGTTAAAGTGGAGAGGAGCCTCTGTTGTTCTCTGTGATAAGAAAATTCCTTTAAAGATTAAAGGAAAGTTGTACAAAGCAGCCGTAAGACCTGCTATGCTTTATGGATCTGAATGTTGGCCTGTGAACCATAGACATGTGCAGAGAATGAGTGCAGCAGAAATGAAAATGCTAAGGTGGATGTGTGGACACACACGTAAAGATCGGATTCGAAATGATGCAATCAGAAAGAAAGTTGGCGTAGCTTCGATTGAGGATAAGATGCGAGAAAACTGCTTAAGATGGTTTGAACATTTGAAAAGAAGATCAACTGATGCACCAGTTAGGAGATGTGAGTGTTGGGATGTTGAGCCAGCTAAGAGAGGGTTAGGACGACCCAAGAAGTGTTGGAAAGAGACCATACGAAGGGATCTTAGTTTTGTTGATATAAGCCCGGGATTGGCCCAAGATAGATCTAAATGGAGGCGAAGAATCCATGTAGCCGACCCTACTTAATTGTGGAAAAAGTCTTTGTTGTTGTTGATTTTTTTAATATTGCAATCTTACCATGGAGTTTTGTGAATCACGTTCACAACCCAAAATAAAATGTGAGTTACATTTTCAATAAATTATCCAATGTGGATCCAATTCACATCAATAATTAATCAACAAATAAAAATCATAATATGTTCTTTCTTATATATTATAAATCGCATTTATAATATATATGATTAATATGGATATTGTTATCCACATTATTCATATTCATGATAATTAAATCACATTTAATCATCTTGGATCTCTATTCTCACGTGCCCAAATAATATGAATCACATTCATACTATACACATATTTGATAATTAAATCACATTTAATTATCTATGATAACTCTCCTTACAATATGAATCAAATTCATATTATTCATGATAATTAAATCACATTTAATTATCAAATTTCTCAATGCTCGGATACATACATCAACAATGAAATTATCCTTGAACTCTTTCAAGGATAATGTGCTTTCTCCACGGATACTTGGATATAAGGACAGGGTGTTTGTATTGTTCCACGTATAGTGACTTGGATATTGAGATCAAATCTCAAATCCAGATCTTGCGAACCTCTCATAGATGCTTGATTAAATCAAGACCGTAAATCTAATCTTCTCATTACATCTAAATCGCATTTAGATCATTGACGTCCAACATTTGGACCAAGATTACATTACTTCTCTGTTGAGAGGAATCACTAAAATCCATACTTCTTTCATCACTCCCTCAGAATGGAAGCGTCATGGTTATACAATCGTTTATGATCACATTACTCTCAGGTATTCCCAATACCTGTACATCTGCACTGGAAGACCCATAATAAACCCAAAGTATAGGATCTCTTTTTCACTGTCTACTTCAGAGTATTAAGTTTCTCATTTGATCTTAGGGAGCCGATATCGATCATATGATATCCAAAAGCATATATCATACCTAGGTGTTGATCATACACTTTCCAAAAGCATACATCAAACCTACAAATTCAGTCAAGCTTTCAAAGCGAGATGATCGTGCATGGAATTTGATTCTTCTCTATATCTCATGAGTGAGCTCATGTCTTTGGTTCAGTAATGAACATGTATGATCTCTTTGAGAGATCGTATTACTCATATGCCCTTGCATGCACACCAACGCACTGATGTATAGATCTTAATTAGGTCATCAACCTATTGGTCTGCCAAATGTACATACTTAGACATATAGTAACACATTTGTCTCTGGTCGGAGGATGTATGCCTAATCGTGACAGTATACGACATAGGACTTTGGTTTATCTCGATCTTGTTAAGTAAACTCTTTGATCTAACTTATCTAACACCTCTGAATCTCCATTCCTATGCAGAGGACATGCATCAAAAGGTCAGTTAGATATCAACCTTTAGAGAAAGGATTTCCATTTCCTTCTCAGGCTGGAGATAATCTCTTAATAATCATTTGACGGTGATGGATGAGTCCTCAATCTAACTCTTTAGATATTCATCTAAGCACCAACCTCTTTGATTCAACAATTGAATCAACAGCTGTATGATCATTAAGGTGGCCATGGTACATAACCCTAATTATACTAAGAGACCTATTATGCAAATTAATTATTCTTCATTTCAGATCATTGAATGATATTTGTAAAAACATTTATTACATAATGGCTCGTCGTGGGCTCACATGTCCAACAACCAGGCTAGCGGGGTTGGGCATCCTCAAGCTCGAACCTAGTCCGATAATCAATATGGCTCGTTTTGAGGTCCAGGGCCCATCCACTACATTTTCAGTTTAGGTCGAGTTATGCCGGTCGGATTTTAGACTAAGTACGACCCAACCCAATGACCAACCCTACTATTATCCACCGGGCACAGATCCACTGCTCTAATTGCAATTATCGATTTGTTGTTTCCAAAATCCAACCGTATGGATTATATCTTCGTCTAATATTTCACGCACCACTCAAATTTCATTCAAAATCAAAGACATTTGTTATTTTATCTTAATAATCAAAAGTTCGGTACTTTTAAATGGGATTTAAGTTGCTTAATGTTGAATGGACATTTGATCATTAAGATAAATAGCAGATACCCTCATTTTTTAGGGAAATTTGAAGGATATGTGGAACATTAGTCGAACATATAATCCAAAAGATTTGGTGTTGGAAAATAAAGTCATAATAACACCTCCGATGTCATTCCCATTACATCAGAGGATATGTGCCCTTATCCACATTGACATCTGGACTTTGATAAGTGGATTTTCAAGGTTAAACCCATAGAAGTGAGGGATCAATTATTTTTAATATGATTGAAGTTTTGGGTTGCTGGGGATGTAAATTGTTTAAGTTGTATTTTTCTGTTTGTTAAGTGATAAAATGTATAATGTTTTTTTGTCCTTGTTGGGGGTTCTTAGTATTGATAGAATATTCATCGGTTGTTATTTGGAGGGAAGATTGAGTGTTGTTTCTTGTAGGGAACACGATTTGATTACTATTTATATTTTGGAGGTGGTCATATATAAATTTATGTTTATATATTAAAATACTATATAACCAATGTCTTACAAATAAGGAGCTTGGATGCAATTTTGAATAACTAAAAAGTTAGATATAACTAAACTTAAAATGATGTACTTGTGACAATATTACAATTTCCTTTAAGGAGATGATTACACTTACCCCTATGTATACTTTATTATTGTGACCATGTATACTTCACCATTACATCGAATCCCAGAAAAAGAGGTGTATTTATTGTATTTTATATCCTCAATAGTTGATATGAATTTATTTGATTGTTTTAAATTATTACTTAATCGAAGAGAAGTCAAACAGAATCAATCAAGTTACAAAATTTAAAGAGTCCTAAATCACGACGAGAATGTTGAGCTCATGGTATCTAGATACTATGTAGTAAATATAAAGAAGAATATATGTTAAAATAAGTTGTTATCATGTGAGTTTGTATGAAGTTTTGAATTTTTAAGTTTTTATACCAATAAGAAGTTGAGCTTTGGTATATGATCTCCAATTTTATTCTTTTTTATTTTTCTATTTGTACTACATTTTCAATTTAGTTATGAATTTTTATTTGATTTTTACGCTTGAAAAATGATTTTCAGTTTTGAAAACTATAAATTGATATAGATGGAAAATATTTAGGCCTAATATTTATGTATATAAGTATTTTTACATGAAAATATAGATGAAAAGAGATGCAATGAAAGTTTAATATAAAAAAATTATTTTTGAGTTTTATATAAATTTTTATATTTGTACGATATTTTTAGATGATAAAGTTCAGTAGATAATTTATTCTATATTTAATAGGTGATAAAATGCAAGTACAGTAAGTTTTTTGCTATTTTCATAAATATTTAGGTATTTCTAAATTATTTATTATTTTACGGGATATATTAGTTTCTATAATTTTAAAAGAAGTAAATTATACTATTTTGATAGTATGTTTATTTAGGGCACATAAGGGATGGGAGGGGGATGCCACCCCACCCGTCAAATCAAAGTTTATATTATTAGCATTATAATTGTATTAACAAAATTAAGTATTCTATCTTAGTCCCTCGAATCTCTCCTAAAAAGATCCCATAAATTTAGTATGAGATTTTTTATACCCCTTTATAAAAACTATAGTTTCCCTTTTCTTCTATATTTTTATCATTTAATACTAATATTCCTCTGTCATGTATGAATTTTTATTATTATGTGATTTACGAAAATCACATGAATTAAGAGAACTCTACCAAATTGACAAAGATAGTTTGGGAGAAAATTTAATGAAAATGTTAATAGATAATCGTTTTCAAAATAATATGTAGTAGTAAATATATTTGTTGTAATTTAAATGAACAAAAAATAATTTTTACAAGGAATAATATTCATTATATGAATTCAACATTGGGTGTTATGGCAATGAATATCAACAATGTTCATTGGCTTAGGTTGATTTCTAGTCGCACTGTGCTTTACTAGCAATTATACATAAGCAAGTGAGGTCATATGTTCATATTATTAAAACAATTTCATATTATTTTTTAATCTTAGTTTGATTTGCAATTACTTAAATATAAGTTTTTAAACAAATATCATTTCTATAGAACATGTAAAATTAAGAAAATTTCATAATCAAATTTGTATTTTTAAGCAAAAATACTTTGTATACGAAGGTTTTCGATTTATTTAAAATATTCATTTATTTCATTTGTGGATTAACTAATTACTTGTATAACCTAAGTTCTATAATCTACTATTACAAAATGGATATTTATATCATATGAATCGCATTCACACTTTAGCTCCCTTCGGATATGAAATCTTAGTTCATCCGTGATAATTCTTACAAGATTTAATAATTACACTAACTACTAGTATCTAAATATTATTCTCAACAAGCATTAAAAGAAAAAAATATTCGAAAAAAAGTACAACAAATATGGCCAAATGTAAAAGGGGTTACTTAGTACGACCCCTAAAAATGGTTCCAAAATGAATTAAAATGAACAAGGAAATAAAACATCTACCTCCTCCAAGGACCTTTTCGCAAGATGAAAATGCCAAAAAAAAATCCCACGTCCCAGGGAGGTCTTCTTTGTTGAGCATCATTCATAATTTACCTAATAAAGAGAGTTGTTCTTGCAATTTACAACTAAATGGGGGGCTCGTTTGCAATACATACCACATTATGGCGTGGAAAGGGGTTCGGATGCATTTTGAAGAAGCTCGGATGGCTTAGTTGTCATTTCTCCATTTTGTTGTCTGTTGATCAATGATGGAGAGATAACTGGAATATAGATTTCATCTTCAATATCTCTCCTCCATACATGATGGTTAATGCTAGGACCTTCACTCAATTCCTCTTATCCCATAGATTTAATTGGTAAAAGAAAGAAAATCATGACTCATCTAAAAGCTCCATTTGAGGCAACAGAACAGAGGTCTGACTTGCTTCCAACCAATGACCAAATTCATTTGGTTTACCTTGAAAAGTCTGGAATAACTGAAAAAAAATCTCCTACAAATCTTGTCCAGTAGAAACATAATAGATAGATGAAACGATGAAGCACTTGGGCTCAAATAATTTAAACATATGGAGTTTAGGCACTGAAGCGATTTGGTTCTTGTTGCCAAATAAGTCAGTCTTACTCAAACTGAATTCGTTACTCTAACTCTGTGGTTCCTTAGTCCATTGAAGAACATCAATAATACTTATACTAAATCATGGGCTCTGAGCTCGTGGAACATTCCTATACTTCTTTAGAAAATATTAGGAAACTAGGTAATAATCGGTGGATTAATTCGCTTGTGTATTAAGCAAAAAGTAAGAGGGATAAAACTCCACTAAGATGAATCAATCAAGGGGGATCAAAGGCATGAGAAGGATAGATAAATTTGGGGAAAGGCCAGCAAAAATTGGAGAAGATACAAGAAAGGGAAGAAAAAAAGGATAATCTACATTAAACTTGAAACAAGTAGCAGAAGAAGAAAGACAAGAATACATGGAACCCTAAAAAATGACAAACAAATGAAAGCGGTCGCTTAGGATTGATTTTGTCGGACTTGATCTTCACTTAAATAAACAACAAGCTTCAAAGTCTCATCACAGCTGCTAAAGAGTGTAAACAAGGCTAATCAGGATTGAATCTCAATCTTGAGCTAACCCTCTCTCTCTCCCTCCCAATTATTGAACCTATGAGTCCATAGTGAGCCATTATGCAATAAATGTTATTGCAATTCACTCCTTAATATGAAATGAAGAATAACTAATTTTCATAATAGATCCCTTAGTACAACTTGGGTAATGTACCATGGCCATCTTAATGATCGTATAACTATTGATTCAAATGTTGAATCATAGAGGCTGGTGCTTGGATGATTGATGAATCGCTAAAATCACCCTTGTTAATCGGTTATTTTTATGTTGTAGTCGAGCAATTAAAGATCAATAAAAAAATAACCACTTAATTATTGGGTTTTTATCAGTTGTGTTGCTCTGAGATATTCCAATATCATTTATGCCCTCGATTTCTTACCATTCTATTACCTGTGCCCCTCCGTTACTTTAACCGCCAATGAGTTGAACTTAACCATGGTTTTTCATAACCATGGTGAGGTTAAGAGGAGCATATCAATCCAAACATTCCCCCACCTATCCTCTTCCTCCGGCCCATTCTCCTTCACCGAACAGGACCTCTGGCCTCCTCCTTCGTAGGCTCAAATCCGTCCAAGCATATACAAGAGGTCGGTTGAACGAAGCAGACGCAGAAGCTGAATGGCTCGCAGGAGCTGCTGACTTCACTGGATCATTGATAAATGGAGATCAACATCAGAGATCCTCTAATAGATCTGAATGCCCGCATAAGTTGAACGCCCAAGCTCTAAGCATATCTCAGTGACATGAGTTGAACAACCCACATAATTTGAACACTGCTCCCAGCAGATCGCAGGAGCATGAGTCGAACAACCCACATAATTTGAACATTTCTCCAAGCAGATCTCTAGGAGATCGATGTCTGATCACTGGAGCACAACCTTATAAACATCAGAGATCCTCTAATAGCTGCACCGGGCAAGCTTTTCCGTCGAAACTCACTTGCAATTGGGTTCCAATATTTTTGCAGTTGAATGCATAAGGGTCCAACAATGGTAACTTAACTGGCACTCTCGGTTAAAAGCGAGCACGTGTCGTCCACTGAATCACCCTCCCACTGAAATACCCATGTTGTTACCTCTACCTCACGTATCACACTTATCTCCGCCCAAGTCATGGCTTGAGCTTCGCGCTCTGGCTAGAGAAGCAAGGAGCGTCACATGGGGAGGTCGAGCTGTACATGAAGGAGGAGGGGTTGGAGGTGGGAAAGTAGGGGGATGCGGGGAAAGGTCGAGCTAGGGATGGAGGAGGTGGGGCCAGGAGGTCAGAGTAGGGGGCGGTAAGAGAAGTCGGGCTGGGATGGAGGAGGAGGGACCAGAGGTGAGGAAGTAGAGGACCGTAGGGGGAGGCCGGGCTGGGTATGGAGGAGGAGGGGCTACAGGTGGTGGCGGAGGTGGGGAAGTAGGGGGCAATTGGGGGAGGTCAGGCTGCATATGGACTTTTTTAACCTTTTTTATTAATTTAATTCCTCTTATATCCCTAATGTTAACGCTTGTTTACGTTGAGGAGAGATAGCAACTAGCCCGGGGGTATAAATGATCATTGCAGAATAAGTTGGGGGAACAATTGATATTCCTAAAAAGGGAGGGGCATAACTGATATTATAATATCTTGGAGGGACACAACCGATAAAAGCCCTTAATTATTTAATCCGATTTAATTTTGAGTGTTTTATGTTTATTTAGGTAGGGGCCAACCTCATGGTCGAACTCAATGAGGTAAAGGAACAAACTAGGTTTTAGTCTATTAAATTTTATGTGTGGTTATTGAGGCTGATTATTTTAGTATTTTTATTGTAGTTATTGAATGCATCCAATTTTAAGTACTAAAATGTGATCTTCAATTAAACAAAATCAAAAAATTATGAAATTTGAACGGGATGTGAATAATGATGAAATGAATGCACTGCACTTTTGTTTTGGAATTTTCTGATGTAATATAAATATTTAATGATTAAAATGAGTGCATGCAATGTGATTTTCAATAAATAATAATTAAAACCTACTTATTTTTAGGGAATAAAATTATCCAAGATATATCACGATCTGATCTATCTCAGAAAATCATAAACCCTAAAAATGTAAAGTCTTGTATTTATTAAAAATAAATTATGAAAATGTGCAAAATGATTTTTACAGAATAAAATATGCATGCAAATGCAACGATTTTTGTGCACAATGTAAAATACAACTAATTCTATTATTTTTAATTTTTTGGTAAATTTCTGAGTAGTTGTAAATAATTATGAGTTTTAAAGTAATAATTGGGAAAAATACATAACATTTCATAAAAATATTAATTATTGATTTACCAAGAAGCATGAAATTAAGAATCAAGTGCCACAAGGTAGAGAAATAGTTGATGAACAATGCAAGATTTTTTTAATAATAAAATGATGTAAATAGAAGTTCAAAATATAAAGAGAGTACATGGTTCTCAATGCAAACTACACTGATAAAATAGAATAAGTGTAGAACATGGATCGATTAGTTATTACCTAAACCCGACAAGGGGTGTACGTAAAATTCTCAGCGGGCACGTGCAAGAGCACGTGAGGTGTGGATGGTGTAGGCCTGGGCGTAAATCTCCAAAGAAGCAAGGGCTCATATGCAATCTTTCCTTCAGGAATGCGCTGGGCGCGTACAAAGAGAGCCTCGGATCGAGCCTCCAGATGGAGTGCACGTGTCGCTGCGATATGCTTGAGTGAGGTGGTTTGGACCAAGACCTAGATGGATGACGTGGAGCGCCTATGGTCATCGAATGGGACCGCAATCTAACGGCTGAAAATGTGAGCACAGGTCAACGACTAGATCAGTAGAGGAGGGTAAATCTAACAATTACTGCTCGTCGACCCTCCTCTCTTGCCCTTTATTTCATCTATCGTGATGACCTTCGGATCAAGGCTTCATCCTTGATCCTGTGTTAGCTGTAGTGCATAGCAAGTGGATGAGAAGATGGCGCTTTTTGAAGATCTGTGGGCAACACACAACCGATGGACTTCGGAGTAGAGGTCTCAGGGTTCTGTATTCTTCGGTGAAGTGGAGGTCAACAGATGTGATGGTTTGCCGATGAAGGCAACGTCGAGGAGTAGGCGAAGGCAGGGTTGATGGGGCTCTGCGAAGGGGTGAGGCGTAGGTTGACACTGTTGGAGAGCTAGTGCGGAAGCAAGCATGCAAGGAGATAGAGGATGATAATGATCGGGTGGAGCTGATGGATGCGAAGGTGGAATGGGGTGTGCGAGAGATGGAGGAAGAGAAGGAGGCAGAGCAGAAGTGAAGGGGACAGAGAAATCAAAGAGAAGGTGAAGAGAGTGGGTACATGGGAGAAGGAGGTTTGATGGTAGAAGTCGAAGCTGGGCAACAGCAGGGCTTTCGCTGCAATGAGGTGCGATGCTCCTCAGATCACATCATAGGAAGGAGTTCGTCAGAGTGGAAGGGCACTATAACTGCCCCTCTGCACTAGGAAGCTACTCTTCCTTGCTGTGGATTATTGGTGGATAGATGAGCAAGGTGCGGTGGAGAGGTTCTTATAGCATAGGAGGGCGATGCCCAATTTGGAGAGAGAGAGAGAGGGCGATCAGAGACGAGAGGCGACGTGATAAGGTGGATATTTGACGATGATGAAGATGGAAGGGAGGATTGGGAAGGAGACACGAGCAACATGAGATCGAGGGAGGTGAAGGCAGAAGAGGAAAGGCAATCGAGGACGAGAGGAGGTGACGAAATTGAGGGGAGGATGAAGAACAATGGCCCTCCGATTGTCCGAGATCAAACGACCACGATCGTGCCAGGTGACATTATTTTATTTATATTTCTTATTTTTTAAATGAGAATTTGGAATTTAAAATCCTAAAAATGGGTGATACATGACGGCTCCAGGAGCTATCACGTGTCACTCCCAAAAAATGTGCAAATTAAAAAGAAAAGAAAAATAAAAAAGTAAATGGCCTCAGATCGAGGTAATTTCTTCACGAAGTTGCTTGTCTTGATATACAACTTTTATGAAGAGACCAAAAACAAAATAAGTCATTTGCATCAAATGATATTTTTGGTGGCACTCTATGTACATATAATACCTTGATTTTGGGTTTTATATTTTTATCATTTTTAAATAAGATAAAAATGGGTAAAATTATGATTAAATAAAAGACAAATATTTATAGATTACTTATTTTTTTGGATTTTTAATAATTAATGAAATAAAGGAATAAATAAAGAGGACTTAATGCATATACTCTCAATGAAGACTCATACTCAGTTATCTTCGTTGACTTCAAGCTCATTTTACGTTTGGATTTTTACTCATTTTAATAAAATTTTCAATCAAAATAAATATAAAATAAAAAATAAAAAAGATTTAAATATGTATATAAAATAATAGATCAAAATTGGGTAAAATACACAATGTATAAAAGAGGCCCAAAACCCAAGTTTGACATATGAGCTTCGATTCACTTGAACTTGGTCTTGTTTTGAAGGTAATCGAATCTACATTAGTTCCAAAGTGAGTAGGATAACATCAGACAATGTATGAGGAAGATATTAATGTTTTAGTCTAGAATTTTCGAAATTAGGGTTTGGGTTTATTTGCAAATTATTTCTATTAGTGATTTTTTTATATTTTTCCTTTGTTCTTGTTAGTAATATGTACGCAATGAAGTGGTTTCAGGTGATTTAGAGTTAGCATGGATTAATAAAAATTGGGGAAGTTAGCTTATTTTACAGGTCAATTGGGTTGAGATTTTTGGCTTCTTATTTATGTTATAATGCATGATAAAGTGCGATTTGTATTTACACATGCATGAATACTAATGCAATATAGGTGATGAAATGCCTATGAATTTGGGGATCTAATCTTAATTAGTACTTTTTAGAGTGATGAATCACAAATTCATCATGCCCTATACTTAAACGATGCTCGTCTTTGAGAACTTATGCAAGAACTGATTTATTCCCTATGTGTTGAGGATTGGGTCCTCAGGAGAGTCTCTTGGACTGGGACCTTGGGTGACGTTTTGACTCATTCTTGTAACTGTAGTCCACAATAAATGTCATATCCTTTCCATATATGTAAACAAAGAGAATCTCAGAGCTAGAGATGTTAGATACCTTTTGACTAACTCTTGATTCAGCTTGGAATTTTGGGAGGAGGAAAGGTTGCCTGTGATCAAGTAGGTTTATGACAGATCTTTTTGTGAACCTGTGGTGGGAGGTCATAAAGATAGGAAGAAGATGCATCAAATGATTCCCAACCATCATCATAGTTATTCTCGAAAGGATAGTACTGAGAGGTATATTTATGGAAAGCAGACGAAGTAGATGATTCCTAGCAATCGTCGGAGTTATCTTCAGAAGAATAATACTAGAACGTAGAGGTACTCCAAACATTCTTTTTTTAATATACTTTTCTCAAAATATGCTCAGTCTTGTAGACAATCGCTTCATCCTCGTATGATGAATACTCTGAAGCACCAGTCTCATTCTGGTCGTAAGAAAATATTATGATAAATCTAATGAGACATGAAGAGTCGGGTATGGAGGAATAGTAGTGAGGAGCAAGAGTCGTCCAATGGGAGTTGATATCTGACTACTTGCTTAGACAAGGCTTTAGAGCTACCGAACTGAGCTCACATATAAAGATCACATTATCTAGACTTGATGAGGAATCGTCAGAAGATTCTTTTTCCGGTATGTCGAAGGAAACTTTCTTAGTCTGTTTTCTAGAACCTGAGTATAAAGAGGAGGAGGAGATTGATTCGTCTTGAGGTGTACATGGGAATGCCTCAAGGAATCATTACTCTTGTTTTTTTCAACAGATAACCGAGTAGAGTAAGGAGAAACTGAAATTGGCAATTTAGTTCTTGTTGTCTGTGATGGTGCAGGTCCTGAGGATTGAGTGCTAACCATCGGTTAGTCATCAGATGAATAATCACTGTAATATTCCTCCCTAGTCAGGACGTCCCACATATATGTTCTCAGTTGGCTTGGCATTGGTGAGTTCCTATGTTGGATCAATAAACAGGTCAAGGCATTTAGACAAGATCTCATCCGACTCAGGGTTAGCCCTTGATTGTGTGTCCTCCAAAGAAGTTGCCACAATATTGATGGAGGTGCCACTAGCTGGATGTAGGAGTGTGTGGTAAGTCTCTAATCCAATGGTGGGCTCAATAGACACTATCTCAGGTGTAGCAGCGGGGTAGAGCTCTTCTACTGTTTGACGATTACGAAAGTTGACAGCTTTGTACATTACCTTAGAATATTATATTTCCTCAAAGACTGGGCGAGATCGAAGTGCTCCTAGATGCAGTAAAATTGATTTCTTGAGTCACACAAACTATAGTTGCCTTTATTAAGGCTAAGAACGGCTTTCCGAGAATGATTGGAGATGGGTGAACTCTCCTTGATGCTCAACATGAATGATCATGAAGTACATCTTGAGCGGAGCTCCTTGGAATGTAATGATGACTGAAATGGTTCCTCTAAATCGTTTATAGATCGATCAACCAACTGAACGATCTCTCTTGATTTTCTGATGGGTCTGAGTTTGATCTTATCAAACATGGAGGTAAGGAGGATATTGATTGGTGAAGCATCATCTATTTGGGCATGGGTGAATGTGGTGTCTTTGATTTCACAGTCAACCCTAGGCAACCGCTTCACTCTGCAGCTGTTAGTCTTTCTCCTCATCAACAAGAAGGTGGCCATTGACAATATATGTCTTCTAGTCCGTGTTCTCTTCATGTATGACTTTTTTAGCATTAATTTACTTATTACAAATCTTTCAAGGTTGGTGAAGTGTTCAATGGCCTTTATTAAGGGAAGATCAAAAAATAATCTTTGATCCATTGCTTCCCTCATAACATGATCCAATTTCTTCAAATCCTCTCCACTTTTCAAATTTTATGTTTTTTTTTTCGATTTTTCAATTTTTTGGTTTTTTTTGAATTTTTTGATGTGGTGCGTAGACGTGATGGTTTCAATAGCTGAGGAGGAGATTTGATGTGCCGAGTCAGAGTCATTCATAAGGGAGTAGTATGTAGAGGTGTCGTTGTTAGAGTTGTACCTGGAGTGTAGAGCTTGTGGATTTCTGAGTGTTATATGGGTTTTCTGCTTGAGATCTAATCATTTCATCTTTCATTTTTATCCATGAACTAGGTGGAAATTATCTTAACATATTCCATCCCTATCTTAAATTGTCATCCTCTAAAAACTTTTCATGATCAATCATGGGGGGAGTTTGCTTTATGGGAGAATTCTGCGGAAATATGTAGGTCTCTTACTCATCACATCGTGACTAAAGCATGCAATGCTAGGTTGAGTAGAGTTCATTTCCATGGTTGTGAATGGTCAGGTCCTCATACGGTGGAGTTTACGTATAGGGTCCATGTGTGTCAATATCATCAGTCATGTACTCTGTACTTGTAGGCTATCCAAAGGAGGGTTATACAGGTTGGTCAATAGGGATTTGATCATTACTGTCAATCCAATATGTATGATCATAAGGTGTGGGCCGCTCCATCCAGTTTGGTCAGGTCACCATGTTATTTTCGAAGGTCATGACAAGATGTGGATTTGTGAGTGTTGACCTATCCCAACAAATTTGTGATGAGAAAATGAAGTTGGATGGGGTTGGTGTCTCTGCCAGTCGTTTGTCTCAATAGTAGATTGCTCTTTAAATGGTTCATGAGTTCTGTCAAGAAATCGAGAATAAAATGGGTCAGCCTAGGATGAAAGTTGATCATGTGAAGAAAAGGGTTGGGAAGAAATGTTGAATTTGGTCGACGATAAACCTTATTTTCTGCCCTTTAATAGTGCTGGATTAACACTTCATGTCATTGTAGTCGGGCTAAATAGGATCTATCAAAAACCACTTGGATTGATTTATAAATTAAAAGCAAGCAGTCGAATTTATTTTACTTGGGAAAACTCAAGGTTGAACTTAGGGACACAAGCCTCTTAAGTATCTATTTAGACTCTCATTAATCAAATTAAGCGATAAATAAAGAACTCATAGGTTAGAACACACAAGGACACATGATGCGAGGACACATGAGGACACTTATTATTTGATTTTTATAACGCAATGGGATGAAAATATAAATAAATACAAATAATCCCTACCAGGCTGAAATCATTGGGCAATAAAATATATAATCAACTTAAGGATTTATTTATGAAGCAAGCTTAATCAAAGAACTAACCAATGGCATTAAAATTAGGAAACAAGTGACACTATATAACTTAAAATCTATCATATGGATTTAAGTATCAAATCAAACAACCAATAATGCCAAGCAATAGATGATGAAGCAAGATTTGCAACGAAACTGAAATCGACAAAACGGAAGTCAAATGCTTAAGATATACACAAAATATTCTAGGGGCATAAACACAAATAAAACATGCAAAATAAATAAGAAAACATTACAAACATATCCCTGGAAGGACTTAAATGTAAATACAAAAAGTCACAAGGCCTTCCCTGTAATTGTCCTACACACGTAGGTGTTAAATTACAATTGTTGAAACTCGGAGGGGATCAGGTGTAATTAACCCCAGACGCGCATGTTCTTCACTTGATAGGAGGACCTTTTGCAAATTGGAGAAACCGATGGGTAAATTACCCAGTGCTCACATGACGCGAGCATGTCAGACTAGGCTCGGGTGCACAGCTGGAGGTTAATGCCACGTGTTGACAAATGACGCTCTTGCTTGGCTCAGGTGCCCCGATCCTAGAGGCTTGAAGTGGAGGCTCAGGGAGGTGACGTGTCCTCCTGTGAGCCATCCGATCTTGAAGATCGGATGACAACTGCTCATTGAGTTCCTCCTCGCTGCCGCCTCCTGCGACGGACTTGGCTGGGCTCTAGCGATGGTCTCCTAGCTCCGCCTGGACATGGTTTGACGTATGGAGTTTGGCGGAGACTATGGAAAAGATCAGATGCCGGAGAAGAAGCCGGGCTACCTGGAGTAGGGTGGTGGTGCCCGTACGCCAGAGGCGATGCTCGAGAAATGAGCTCCGATGAAGGCTCCAACCATTGAGAGAGAGATGGTACCTGTAATGTTAGTGAATAGCTGGAGCAATTGTGTACGGAAGTTGTTTATGAAGTAGGGTTCCATGTGAGAGGAGAGAGAGGGGAACTAGAGCTCCAGCTCTGGCAAACTGGAGAGGAGGTGGGGCGGAGCTGTTCAGATGATGGAGAATTGGAGAAGGTGAGCGGAGATGTGCGCGAAGGTGAGAGTGCATAGGCAAAGCTAAGTTGGTGGTCAATGGAGAGTGATAATGATGAGGGTCGCTTAATTAATTGGAAGAAAATAGAAGAAAAAGCTTAAGGAATCGAGAAGACTTACCTGGAGATAATGGCGACTACAACGGCTTGGGCTGAGCGCTAGTGTGCACTTCGGTCTTCTCTGAACTCCAACGGCCAAGAGGAGTAGCTCGCTGGTGTTGTAGAGCCAGAGACTTGGCCTACCATGGCCATGGGTCGACATCGGGATCGACGGTGGTCGTCGCATCATCGATCCGACCTCCCCTTATCACGGGGAGGCAGAGATGCTAGGTTATGACCCACATAAAGGTGGACGGGCTGAAAATGGGGAGGTCGCGACGTATTTGAAGGCGGAGGCTTTGAGAATCCTATGGTGGACAATGTGGGTTCATGGGATCTCGATGATCGGAAGGAAAAGGGGGAGGTTGTGGTTAGGTGGTGCGCGAGGAAGAAGGAAGTGAGGGCTTGAACATGGCGTTTCAATGAGTGGTGGGAAGCGATGAGGAGATGGGGATAATGGAAAGGGGGCGACGGTTTGGCTTGGTGGAGAACGTGGGAGAGAGAAGGCGGATAAAGGTGGAAGATGGGGTATGGACCATTGGATCTAGCGATCCATTGGGAGTCGGATCGAAGGGCGGTAGATGAAGCTGGAGAAGACGGCGGGGATTGAAGCTCCAGAAGGCGATCGAACGTCGGGAGGTGGAGGGGCGTGGTGAGAGGGGAGGCAGGCCACGTGGCTCAATTAGAAGGAGCCATGTGGCCCAACCAGATTATTCAAATGAAAAATTCGAAAAAAGAGGAAGGAGGCCAAATTTGAAAAAAAACTCAAAACTTGAAAGTTGTAGACCTCGACGAGATCTACAAGTTTCATGTTGACCAAAAATGCAAAAGAGTCAAACAAAGGGATAAATAATTTTGTGAGCATTTGTAAAGGTAAAAACACTGCGATTTTTGAATTTGTCAATTTTTTGTATTTTTAATTTATTTCAAGATCAAAATATATACAACATCTAGTTTTTATTGAAACCAATTTAAGCTAGGAGTTAATATAGGAAAATTAACATGATGAAACTGAGGTTCATCATCCGAATGATCCGAGTAAAATGGATTGGAATTCATAGAGTGGACTGGATTCATCCGACAGTGAGAGTCTCCTGATGTTGGAGGATGCCTGGAAGAAGAGGATTTAGATGATTGGTGTTTGATCAAGATGAAATAATATGGTGTGTACGAAGACTAATGTACCGACATCTTTAAAAGAGATGGATGAGGGAATGGATCATGTTTAAAAAACATGCAAGTGCACATGATACTCACAAACATGCTCAAAAAGAATGAATCAAGAAGGGAGAGTGATGTCACAAGTGTGTGGGTTTTTAATTTTTCGAACTTGATTCACGTTTTTAATTTTTCGAACTTGATTCACGCACATTAATGCAAATACAATACAAATCCCATGTTCACCAACTCACACAATGGAGGTCGCAAGAGTCCGACCAATTATCTTTTCAATTTTAGTTGGTGATAATTTCAATCTTGGAAAAGTAATTAGCGAGTTATTAGCTTGAATTCTTACGACTAGTTGCATCCGCTTTCAGCCAGTACGGGTGTAAGTACAGACTGTAATACCTTTATCTATGTTACTTAAGGACGGTACCAATCACGTTGTCCTTTAGCCACCCACTATGCTAAGGAAACCGGAGTTCCCTCATTGAGAAGTAGCTGGCCATTTTTAGAATCAGTAGTCTGAATGAAGATTCCGGAGCTTGGCTCTATCCTCGTGTCCAAGGACATGATTTTTCTCCCGAAAAAATTCTCTATTTTATCGGTTAATTTAAATTGGCTTTATTTAGCAGTCCCAATTTTAATTTAGGCAATTTGAAGAATTAAGTGAGTAGAAATACACGTCTACCATCAATCCCAATTTCCTTTAGATCTAAAGTGACAAAACAAGAGGGACAAATAGAGAAAAGCGGATGCACATGAAAAACAATGATGTATGCACGGTTAGAAGACTTACAGTGATTCCTTGCAATCTCCATGTGGGATGCAATTAAAGAATTGAAAATCATTATATATGATATGCAAGTCGACAAAACTGCACCTAGCAGAAAGTTCTATTAGTTAGGAAGAAATTGATTTGAATTTTTACTAAATTGAATGATCTAAGGTGCGTCTCAGTTAATGTGCGATGTGGTCCTAGGTTCTACGAGCACAAGCAAAATAATTCTAGAAGCTCTAATAGCTGTAGTGCATGTCTAACCTATGAATACTCAAGTTGGACCCCACCCTTACTAGAGAGTGAAACAAGTCTGACACACCACAAAGAAAAAGTTCAAGTCTTGTTTACGCGCGAGATTACAAATGGAAACTACTATAAATATGCAATCATTACAAATAATTAAAAAAATGCTGAAAATAAATTCTAGACTCTACGCTCTCTCACGACTCGACTCAATCTTAATTTTATGCGACTTTTTGGTCGGTTGTTAAAGATGTGTCTGTTTCTGAAAATCACTCCAAGTACGCTGGGTACCTCACACAAAAATAAGAGAGAAAATGTAAGACAGTTGACAAAAATAAATCAAAAGTAAAAGACAGAAAATAAATGGTGAAAAAGAATGGAAAATAAAAGGTGGGCAATTTACAACGAAGGCTTGGGGGTCAAACTACCCAAGTACACTAAATTTTCTAGGTAAAAATCTAAGTTGTTTGCCTCCCCGGCAATGACACCATATGATTATTCGCTAAAACCCTTTGTTTCTATCATTTTTATGTTGAAGTCGGGAAATTGTAGATTAATAGAAAACAACCACTTAACTATTTTTTCCAATTAATTTTGAGTGGTTTTATGTTTATTTAGCCTCAGCAAGCCTTGTGGTCGAACTTAAGGAGGCAAAAGAACAACCTAGGTTTAAGTCTATCAAATTTGATGTGCAATTTTTGAGGTGATTTTTTGGTTTCTTTAATGCAATTTTTGAATACAATGCAAATGTGATCAATTTTAAGGACTAAAATGTAATGTTTAATAAATAGAGTTCAAAGATTATGAAATTGGGTCGGAATGTAAATAATGATGAAATAAATGCACTGCATTTTTTTGGAATTTTCTGATGTAATTTAAATATTTATTGATTAAAATGAGTGCAGGCAATGTGATTTTCAATAACTAATAATTAAAACCTATTTATTTTTAGGGAATAAAATTAACCAATATATATCTTGATGTAGACTATCTCAAAAAATCGTAAACCCTAAAAATGTAAAGTCTTGTATCTATTAAAAATGAATTAAGGAAATGTACAAAATGATTTTTACAGAATAAAATATCCACGCAAATGCAACGATTTTTGGGTACAATGTAATACAACTAATTCTATGACTGTTAATTTTTTGGCAATTTGTTTGAGCAGCAATAATTTATTACGAATTCCAACGTAAGAATTTGGTAAAATATGCAAAATTTTACAAGAATTAATTAATAATTAACCACATAGTCTAAAATTAATAATTAATTGCCACAAGGTAGATATATAGTTGGGTGAACAATGTACGAAATTTTTGAATAATAAAATGATGCAAATAGAAGTTCAAAATACATAGATTACATGGTTCTCAATGCAAATTAAACTAATAAAATTGAATAAAAGTGCAGAACATAGACCAACTAGTCTTTACTTAGACCCAGCGGTGGGTCCACGCAAAATTCCCAACATGCATGTGTGAGAGCATGTAAGGTGCAGACGACATGGGCATGGGCGCAAATCTCTGAAGAAGCAGGGTCTTTAATGCAATCTTTCCTACATGCATGCCTTAGACACATGCATAGCGAGCCTCAGACGTGAGACTCGGACCGAGCCTCAAGGTAGTGTGCACGTGTTGTTGCGGTTCGCTGAGGCAGGTGGTTCGAACCAAGGTGTATATGGATGATGTGGAGCGCTTATGGTCATCGAATGGGAACTCAATCCAGGGGTTGAAATGCAGGAGCAGATCGACGACTAGATTAGAGAGGAGGGGAAATCTAACGATCGTTTCTCGTCGAGCCTCCTCTCTTGGTCGTTCTTTCATATATCATGATGACCTTCGGATCCAGGCTCCAACCCAAATCCTATGGTAGCTATAGTACGGGGAAACTTGGCGAGATGATGGTGCACCTTGAAGATCTATGGCCGACATAAGGTCGTCGCCAGACTTCGGAGCAGAGATTAGGTGGTGCTGCTGTTGTCAGTGAAGTGAGGTCAGTAGATGCAGTGGTTTATTGATGAAGGCGATGTCAAGGAGTCGGAGAAGGCAGAGTTGACGGGGCTCTGCGAAGGGGTGAGGCAGAGACCGACGCTGTTGGAGAGTTGATGCAGAAGCAGGCACACGAGGAGATGAAGGATTGTGATGATCGGGTGGAGCTAATGGGTGCGAAGGTGGAACGTGGTGTATGACAGATGGTAGAATATAAGGAGGCGTAGGATAATTTAAGGGGGAAGATCAAACAAAGGAGAAGGTGAATACAGTGGGTACTTGGGAGAAGGAGGCTCGACGACATAAGCTGGAGCCAGACAGTTGCGGGGCGCTAGCTGGAACGAGGTGCGATGCTCCTCAGATCACGCCATAGGAAGGAGTTCATCAGAGCGGGAGGGATCTATCATCGCCCACTCGACTAGGAAGCTACTCTTCCTTACTGTTGGGTTATCGACGTATAAATGAGCATGGTGCAACGAAGAGATTCTTATAGCAGAGGAGGACAACACCCTATTTGGAGAGCGAGCGAGAGAGAGAGAGAGAGAGAGAGAGAGAGCGATCAGAGATGAGAGGCGATGTGAGAAGGTGGGGATTTGATGATGAAGAATATGGAAGGGAGGATTGGGAAGGAGATACGGGTGGCACGAGATTGAGTGAGGTGGTGGCAGAAGAGGAAAGGCGATCGGGGTTGAGAAGTGGCAGCAAAATTGGGGGAGGACAAAGAGCAGTGGCCATCCGATTGGTCGAGATCATGTGTCCATGATCGTAACAAGTGGCATTATTTTATTTATATTTTTTTAATTTTTTTTAAAATAAGAAATTGGAATTTAAAAGGCACGTGGTGGCTCCAGGAGAGACCACATGTCACTCCAAAAAAAGTCACAAATTAAAAAGAAAAGAAAAATCGAAAAAATAGTAAACGATCTCGGATCAAGGAAATTTCTTCACAAAAGCTGCTCGTCGCAATGAGATATACAACTTTTATGAAGAGACCAAAAAATAGGTCATTTGCACAAAGTGATATTTTTGGTGGCAATCTATGTACATAGAATACCTTGATTTTGGGTTTTGCATTTTTTTGTCATTTGTAAATAAGATGAAAATGGAGAAAATATGATAAATTCAAAGACAAATGTTTACATATTACTCTAATCTTTTGGATTTTAATAATTAAGGAAATAAAGGAATAAATAAAGGGGACTTAATGCACATACTCTCAATGAAGACTCAGACTCAATTACCTTCTTTGACTTCAAGCTCATTTTAGGTTTAGATTTTCGCACATTTTTATAAAAAATTTGTCAAAAAAATAAATGAAAAAAAAATAAAATAAAAATATTAAATTACATACACAAAATAATAGATCAAAATTGGGTAAAATACATAATGCACAAAAGATGCCCAAAACCCAACTTTCACATATGAGCTCTGATTCACTTGAACTTGGTCTTATTTTGAAGTTAATTGAATGTACATTAGTTCAAGAGTGAGTAGGACTAATTCAAACACTGTATGAGGAAGATATCAACATTTTAGTCTGGAATTGTATGAAATTAGGGTTTGGGTTTATTTGTCAATTATTTTGTTAGTGTTTTTTTTTGTATTTTCCTTTATTTTTGTTAGCCATATGTACACAATGGAGGTGGTTTCAGGTGATTTAGATTTAGCATGGATTAATTAAAAGTTAGGGAAGTTAGCTTATTTTACATGTCAATTGGGTTGGGATTTTTGGCTTCTTATCTAATGCAACAATGCGTGATAAATATGATTCCTATTTACACATGCATGAATGTTAATAATGCAATATAGATGATGGAGTTCCTATGAATTTTGGGGATATGAGTTTAACTAATGCTTTTCAGAGTTATGAATCATAAAATCATCAATGGTATCTAAAAAGTTAGATTGAGGACTCATCAAGCACCATCTAATGATTGTTGAGAAAGGATCTCCAGCCTAAGAAGGAGATGGAATCCTTCTCTAAAGGCTGATATTTGACTGACCTCTTGATGTAGGTCCTCTGGATAAGAATAAAGATTCGGAGATGTTAGATAGGTTAGGTCAAAGAGTTGACTTAACAAGATCGAGATAACCAGGACTTATGTTGTATACTGTCACAATATAGGCCCGGATACTCTGACCAGAGACAAATGTGTTACTATATGTATGAGTATGTACATTTGGCATATCGATTGGTTGATGACTTATTCAAGGTCTATATACCAACGAGTTGGTGTGCATACATAGGTATATGGGTAATACGATCTCTCAAAGGGATCATGTTTGTTCTTATTGAACCGGAAGACGTGAGCTTTCTCATGATATAGTGGGATCAAATTCGTGCACGATCATCTCAGTTTGGAAGCTTGATTGAATTTGTAGGTATAATATATTCTTTTGGAAAGTATACGATTGATACCTAGGTATGATATATGCTTTTGGAAAGTATATGGTCTATACCAACGCCCAATGATCAAGTGAGAAACTTAATAATAAAACTTTGATGGAGATAGTTCAAATGTGATCTAAAACTTTGGGTTATTCTAGGTCTTACAATATGTAGGATGTATGGGTATAGGAATACACGAGGGTGATGTGATCGTAAACGATTATATAACCATGACACTTCCATTCCGAGGAGTGATGAAACATGTTTAGATTTTTGTGACTCCTCTCAGTAGATAAGTAATCCGATCTTAGTCTAAATATCAGACATTGATCTTAATATGATTCGGATGCAATGAGAGGATTAGATCACTACTTTGATATAATCAAGCATCTTTGATAGTTTCCCAATATTTGGATTTGAGATATGATATCAATATCCTAGTCACTATACATGGAAATATACAATTGTCCTGGCCTTATCTCCAAGTTTCTATGGAGAAGGCACAAAGTTCTTGAAAGAGTTTGATAATTGTTCCATGAGCAATATTACCTAAGCAATGAATGAATAATTATATATGATTTAATTATCAAATTAATGTGTGGAAAGAGATATCTACGATAATTAAATTAGATTTTATTTATCATGGATAGGGTTAATGTGAATAACACTATCCATAATAATCATCGATAATGTGGATATGATCCATAATATATTAGAGAGAGTTATTTGTGAATGACATTCACAATTTATATGTTAATGTGGATTGGAATTACATTACATAATTTAATGTAAATTTGTTTTACATTAAATATTTGTTGAAAGAAATTAACTCTAAATGATTAATGGTATAATTACAATTATCACAAATAATTTGGAATTATTTTGTGATAATTCAACCATTTTAATGATTCAATTGATTAATATATTGGATAAATAATTTTTGACTCATTCCACCTTAGAGTGGATGTCCATGGGTTATTTTCAACCATGGTGGACATCCACCTTATTTTTAGTATATGGACGACCTCTCTTAATTATCTCCATTTATCGATTAATTGTTTTAACGAGATTATTTGGAAATTGTTTTGAAATTATCTTTTTGTGTTTTATTTTGTGTTTATTGTAAAATAAAAGGAAATAGAATTCAATCTTAACCATTGGTTAGTGAGAGCACATGGATTGAGATCCATGGAGAGAAACTCAAATAAATCTAAACCATCGATTAGTGTGAGCATATGGATTGGGATCCATAGACTTACAAAATTCTATAAAAGAGAGGCCAACCCTACCCCTCTTTGCATACAAGTTGAATGCAATGGTTACATCAACAACACACACACACACACACACTCATTCTCTCTCTCTCTCTCCACACATCCACTCTCTCTACAACTTGGTGGAGATCGTGATTATCGGTGTACTACTGTCGTGCTGTCGGACTAATCACTCCATGTCTCGGTCTTCTTCAGTTCCTCATGCTCGTGAAGAAGACAATGGATTTTGGTACGATGAAATCAGGATGTTCCTTACTTGGATAATTGCTCGAGATTGGGGGAATCACGTGACTCGTCATCACGCCCCCAAGTGCACTCTCGTCGGATCAGACATGAGTCATGAGGCTTCTTCCTTTAGATGCTTTGATGATCACAATCACACTTCAAGAGGTAAGTCTAATCTTATGGGATATTGATGAAATGATTTGATAAGTGTCCTGGAATCATGTGGTTTCATCATTTATTTTTTTAAAATTCCGATGCCCCTTGCAACTAGTATGACTAGTTTCCTTTGGTTGTATTCGATGCGACCTTCACACTTTCATGATGCTCTAAATATTAAACCTTAGCCTTCAAGTGGTATCAGAGCTAGGAAAAATGTCTTGGATGTGATCCAAATCCTTTGGGAACAAGGTTTTGTATATCGGATGCGTGGTGACTCATGATATTTTGCATATGATGCAAGTTTTGAATTAATTTTTGCTAAAATTAAAAGGTCCTATTTATGCACTATTTGGATAAGTGTTTTGGATAATAAAATGTATTTAGAATGTATAAAGACGTCTCAAAAATATTATCCAATTACTGGCTCCAAAGGTATATGAACAAAAAATTCGAAAAGTCCTCGCAGTGATATTATTTTGAATGTATTCACGGAGTTGTAACAAATTTTTTTACTATTTTTCTGCCGTGAAATGTGGAATGAACACTTTAATAAAGTAGATAATTAAACCATAAAACTACGTAATTTTATTTCATGTGATAACGACTTCTATGAAGATGGGTCGTATGATGATGAGATCATCGAGCTTACTCTTTTAAATGTGTTTATCATTCAATAAAATAAAGGAAATTAAGAATTTACCATGATTAGTCGGTGCTTAATTTTTATATATTTTTTTGATAAAACATCAACGGCCATTGGATGAGTGTTTTATGACAAAATCCTAGAATATCCTACAACAGTTGCAGGACAACTTTTACATGCAAAACTTGGTTGCTTGATATGCTTATAATGTCGGATCTCAAAGTATTTTAATATGCCTAATATTTTTTAGTGATTATTATATAGTATAAATATGCATTCATCAAATTTTATTGATTAAACTGCAAGTACATTGATATTATTTTGTGTTGTTCTCAAACAGAATGATGAAGGTGTCTAGTCCAGTTATACTGGCTTGGTTTCTCAATTGGTTCCTTGCATGTTAAGGAAATTCCCCTCCTAATGAACGTGATTTTTACCTCTGTAAAAATGGATATTGTAGTACATGATATGAAAAGCAATATATAAAAAATCATAAATATTGAATGTTGTGGAATAATCTTACTTGGTAAGCATACAAAGGATGATAACAGGCAACAACCGATTTTTAGTTGCATGGTTCTAAATTGAGTTCAATAATTAACTAAAAGCTATGTTATTCTCTATATCAGGAAATAAAGCAAAAATAAAATAAAAGAAATGCGAAGATGAAAACGCAATGCAGTACGAACGAAAATAAACAGAGAAGATAAGGGTGAAGCATAGGATTTGTGATTTTACATTTTCAGTCCTCAATGATACGATCCATAAATCCTCATAATAAATTATAGAACTAAAGAAATAAATCCAAGAAATGTATTTACTTGAATCCAAACTAATGGCTATATGATCAATAATTATTAATTTAACAAGTTCAGAGATCTATAAGATATTCTAGTCTGATTTCCTTGTAATTTAATCTTCAAATATAATAAAACTTCATCACATCAAATGTTAGGGAAAATAATTAATTCCTCCTCCTTGAGTAAACCCATGTAGAGATTAATTTCTCAATTAATATTTATCATTAACTGTAAGAGAATAATTTAACAAAAATCTTCTCAAGTCCCTATAGAATACATCAAGAATCTTCTCGATAAAATATTACACAAATAAGACATATTGAAACATGCATATATCAAAATGTATATTCAAATAATAATTGTAAATAAATATTTTATGATATGTTCACAATAATGAAATGATAGAGTATTCAATTAGCTTCAAAATGACATATTATGCGCTAAAACGGGAGTTCGAATGAGCAAGATATGATAAATTGAAATGTTAGGGACTAAAATGCAATAAACAAAGTTATATTCTTCTCAAACCAGCCCCTGGAGGATTTCCCTATATTTTCTAAAACTTATAGGGGTCGTGCTACAAATTTTCATTAGTGGCACGTGTGGGACACATGCTTAAGCTGGTAGGGGTGCTTTCTTTATTTAATGAAAAGCGGAGGGTCTTTGGTGTAATTTCTTCAAGGGCACACACACTAGGCACTTGTGGTCTGGAGGCAGGTATGTCCTTGAGATTTTCTAAACTGCAGGGCATGGGTGCAATATTCCCCGCCCACACGTGCCCTGCACACGAGGTGGGGATGAGGACGAGAGTTGGGGCACACCGGTGGGGGGTGAACCACTATGGATGGTGTTGCTGCTAAGATGCTCGATCCGTAGTCACCAACATATAGAAGAAGAGGTGGATGTCAAATAGTCGGTTGCAGGAGGAGGGGGAAGAAGGTCACGTGCGGAGCACATGATCAGGGAGAGAGGGAAGGCAGGAGAGGAGGTCATGTGCAAGCCCCTTGGCCCGCAGTCTGCTGTGGAGAGAGAAGGATAGAAGAGAGGAAAGGGTCCGAAAAAGAAGAGATGGAAAAAGGGAAATAAAATAAAATAAAAATAAATAAAAGTTAATAATTAAAATAAATAAAAATTTAATAAGATTAAAATAAAAATTAATATAAAATTACGGATTAAATACAAATAAAATATAAAAATTAAATAAAGACAAAAATAAATAAAAATCAAAGAAAATTAAGAAAGGAATAGTAAATGAAGTCAAATAAAAAAGTGATCAACATGAAAGTTGCTCGTCTCAACGAGACTACAACTTTCAAAAGGATCTAAAATCATAAGAGGTCATCTGCAAAAAAAACATATATTTGGAGGTACTCCTTCACATTTTTGCACTTTGTGTTTTTTTTGGATTTTTAATTTGATTTTAATTAGTATATGAATTTATATATAATATATACATAATTAATATAATTTTTATTTTATGTGATGAACATGTGATTCATCACTTTAATTTGCTGAAAATAGAGCTTCATCCCGAGAATTTAGTTTCATTTGCATGTTAACTTCATAAAATTAACTTTTAGGCAACTATAAATAATTTGCATAAATTAACACCATATTACAGTCATAATCATCCATGCATTTTCATCGACCTTCATGTATTTTTATTAATTAATTATAACTCTAAATAAGATGAACCAACTCTGTTGTGTATACATTACTAACTCTAATCCATGAAAACCCCCAAAAATGATAACTTGTACATATGCAAAATAAACACAAACCCTAATTTCCGAACAGTCGGAAAAAATGCCGATATCTCTCTCATACTGTTTCCAACTAAAATATACTCACTTTTATAATTTACATTAAAATATCTACAAACCACGGCCAAATTCAAAAGAATTGGAGTCCATTTGGGAAAATTGGGTTTTGGAACCTAACTATGCATTAAGCATTTTTACTGATTATTCATGCGTGTATCTCACTCATTTTAGTTATTTCCCTTTTCGTTTATTTATTTTATTCATTGTTTTAATAAATTACATAAAAATCAAAACCCAAAAAAATATCAGAAAATCAAAGATAAAAGACCAATTCTGACTTGAGCTTTATAACTTGATCTATCTCTACATAATTAACCTCTTTAATTTTTTGACCTATTTAAAACCCACAAAAATTCCAAAAAATTACATTTGTCCATTAAATCATTTCATAGCATGTTTGGTTTTGTATGCATTTATTTATCATCAAAAAATCAAATAAAAATTGCAAAGCTAAAAATTGGTATTTTAGATACATAAAATATCATAAAAAAACCATATCTTTCATTAAACATTTTGTTTGCATTTGAGTCCTTCATGAGCATTGTATAGCATAATTGGAGGCACATTTTCCATGTTGAGAACTTTTACATCCGAGTCCTCTTTCTATTTTTAATTGCATTATTAATGCATTTTTTGCAATGGTCAACCATTCCTGGTCAACATTGCACCACATGGCATGCTCCCAATGGAGACACGTGCCTCCTGGTCACCTCCATTATCTCCCCACATGCAAAGCACGTGATTACCTCTCCCCTCCACCCCCATTACATGCCTTGCACGTGATTCTGACGTCACCTTCTCTTCTCATTCCTCCTCTGCATCGTCGCCTTGCACCACCGCGTACCCATCT
The DNA here is from genome assembly GCA_037367405.1 of Ottelia alismoides. Classification (NCBI taxonomy): domain Eukaryota; kingdom Viridiplantae; phylum Streptophyta; class Magnoliopsida; order Alismatales; family Hydrocharitaceae; genus Ottelia; species Ottelia alismoides. The sequence continues at coordinate 105,551 of JAZKJV010002072.1, forward strand.
CACAATCCAGCCACACTGCCATCCTTTCACCCCTTCCTCCTCTTCACGTGACCCTCTCCAATAATCGACCGCAACCCCGTGCGCTATTGCTGCAAGCTATTGCTCGCCTTCTGGAGCACAACCACCTCCCTATATTCTCGCGACCCCGTTACCACGAACCCTCGTTTGAATCCTATCCCTTCATCTCCGATCACCCTCCTCTCCATCCTATAGCCTGCAATAAACTTCTCCAATCTATCAGCCCACACGGGCCACCATCTTAAGCCCTTATACCCTCCGACCTCCTCTCTTTTTATCCATTAACTAACTAATCCCAAACCATCGCCTGCAACCCAAACCACCTTGATACCTTATCGCCTATGTTGACCAGCAACTAATCGATCCCCGAGACCATCTCATGCATTCTCTCTTTGGACAAACCATCCCTAATTCACTCCCTATTTAACCCATCGTCAATCCCCATGACCGAGCATCTGTCGATATCTGCACTTACATGTTTCTTCTAGAACAAGATAGATAGTGGAGAGTGCGCTGGTGACAGCGATCGCTTTATCAGGTGAGAATCTCTTGGGCGAGATCCACGAGTTGCCTGTGAAGCTTCTCCTCTAGAGAAGCTGTATCTTCGAGGAACTCATCATTCCTCTTGAAGTGATCATAAGAGAGAAGAGCCTCCGCTCCTCCAGAATCCCCATGTGATTCACCCAACTCCGTCTTTGTTTTCTTCATTCATCTTCTTTCTCACCTATCGCCTGTCACCATAACACCCAGAACCTCACCACTTCTGACTCTACCCCACACAACCCTCCATCACTAACGGCTTCTCCTTCCACCACCTTCACGTCAGAGCTTCCACCCACCCTCCTCTGAACAACAGGGCTACGCATCCAGGCCACCTGCCTCGCTCCTCGACACATCCCTTCTCCCAGGTCGAAGCTATAGATTACGTAGGATCAGGACCTTGAACGATCCCGACCACTCGTTTCTGACCAATTCAAGCCATTTATCAAGATTTCATTTGACGATTGAGATCAAGTCCAAGCCTATCTCTGAACCACGTGCCTTGGATCGACCCGGAGCAAGGAGACAAAGCCACGTGGAGAGGACCGCCGAACCTGCACCCAAGCTGGTGGTCCTCACATTTACCTTACGTACGTGATGAGAAAATTGCATCTAGGTCCCTGCATTTCTAGAAAATTATGCTGAGGCCCCTGCATCGACCAAGACAAGTGTTACACACCCTCCTCTTGGAAAAACTGCACCCTGACTTCTCCACATCTCCAAAATCCCAAAGGAGTCCCTGCCAGTTGAAGTCACGCACGATGTACATGAGTTCATGGAAAATTTGTAGAAGCATATCCTAATTCCAGGATATTACAGAAAGATCCCTGCAAGGGTAAAAAACAAAGGATAATTGAGGACATCACAAGGCAAACCCGAGACACATCACGTGTAAAATTTTCGCACACAGACACCACACAAACCTAACTAGTTCACGGACTCCAACTAAAATTCCAAATAATTTAAAAACTAAAAAATCAAAAAATTTGGACAATATAGATATGGAAACATTTTGCAAAAGTCTGATCTTAGAGCTTCCATTAATCAAGGCCATAAAGTATGTACCTATTCTTTAAAGGTTTGTGAAGAGTCGATTATCAGTTCAATGGTGCTGGCCCAAAATTGCAGTCAAACAGTTAACCAAGATGACTTGTGAAACTGAGAATACTAAGTTTACTCTTATTCAAATTGATGACGATTCCATCTTGAACATCCTCCCGAAGTCCGTGTTTGACCGACTCAAACTCAAATTGCTCAAAAAGACTAGAGTAATCGTTCAATTTCCTAATTTATCGACCAAAAGACCGAGAGGAATTATTACTGTCATTATGAACTTCCAAAATGTCAAACATAGAGTATACTTCATTGCCATGGATATTGAGCACCATGGAGAGTTGTCTAGGTCTCCCATCATTTTTGAGGAAGCCGTTCATTGCCTTTGTAAGGGCAACTATTGACTGTGAGACTGATGAATCCGTGATTCATCATCTTAATATCTTGATCTTAGAAAAATCACTGAGTAAAGTCTCAAATAATTGTTCATAAAATCAATAAATTAATAAAATTACTCTTGTAAATAAAATGTACTAGTTAGTATATATTATATTGTACAAAATAAATTAACAATAAAAAGCCGCAAGATTAAAGGAGTTTTTCACTTGTAAATAGCTCAAAACTTCATGTATTTTTAATAATTTCGTTTCAACTCCTTTTGGCTAATTCTTTTCTGACTTGTTAATGTATATAAAAATACAAAAATATAAAATAAATTCCACCTCAAATAAACGCTTCTAAATCCCAAAGAGAAAAAGCCGTAAAGTCCAACTTCCCGACTAAATTCCCGCTCCGTATGAACTCCAAATTCACTAAATTCACTTTTAAATTGTAATTTAGAAAATTATCAATCCAATGGAAGTGGTTTCATTAAAGTTTGAGCTCGTTGGTAAAATTTGAGTTTTGGGACCTATGTGTACATTGTATATAATGTAAATATTCATTCTTTCTTCATTCATTTATTTATTTTTTAAATTACTATAAAATCTAAAAAAACATTGTTGTGTTGTATTTTATTTCTAGTATTTTATTGTATTTTTCTATTGCAAATATCTCTTATTAAAAATAAAAAAATAAATTTGGAAAAGTATAAAAATGTACATGTTGTTTGTCTTCTTTTGTAAATTCTCCACTATTTTTCTTCTCTGTATTTTATTGTATTTTAGTAGCCTACTTCCTTTTATTATTTATTTTTTAATTTAATTTCCATTCTCTGCAATAACCACACATTCAACTCCATTATTCCATGATTTTTTCTAACTTCTAATTCAACTTCACCATTTTATTAAGCTCCATTCCACTCCACCTCCATTCTAACCTCCATTTTTCCATCTCTTTCTATACATCCCATCCTCCTCATTTTGCACTTGATCTATCTTTATGTGAGGAGAGCTTAGTTCTCAGAATTGAATCAGTGACAATGACACAACTACGGTCAAGCGATGACAACCCTCTCTCCGGTGAGATCCGTTGGATTCTTGGCCAACATCACAGCCGCATCCGCTCGCTGCTCGAGCTCATCGCTCGCCGATAATTCTCGCAAAGACCATGCTTCTCGAGAGCACATCATAGGCGACCGCTTCGATTGTAGGTAATTTCTATTCCTATTATTAGTCATTGTCTTTATTTTCATCATCTCTTCATCACATCATATCACCACCCACCCTCCTCCATTTGTCTTACTTTACCATACTCATACCATCACCACATCCTCATATTTAATTTTATTTGCATTCTCTGTTTAACAAGAAATTTAAAAAAATTAAATTAAGAAATTTGCATCACAATAGTAAAAACTTTTCAAAAAAAATAAAAATGTAGCAGCAGTCCGCTGCCCCCCCTCGTCAACAGTGTGGGCGCCACCTGCTAAGGATTGTACCCGCCTCCACCGCACCTTCCACGATGCCCAACGCTGCAACCGTTGGTAGCAGCCTTGCCCGTAGCCCAGTCGGAGGGGATAGAATATGGAGGAGGTGCATTCCTTCAGAATAGCAGGACGGTCTCCTCCTTCGCCATATCGCATCTACCCCTCTGCGTGCGGGTGGAGATCGTAGCCGTCGCTCCTCCTCCTCCAGCGGTGGTTGCCCGACACCTCACAACCTCCGTCATGCACCCAAGCACGACCCTCCTCCACGCGCCCAGCGTGCCGCGACCAGCACCGTCGGCGGCTCCCTCCTGCCGCCCCTCCTTTTCTCCATCGAGCCCTAGCCGCCCCCACCAAATAAATAAGAAGGTCTGTTTCTTTTCAATTTTGTATTGTAAAAATTGCGTTTTATATTTTTTCAATTTATGTAATTACAAACAAATCCTCATGCATGTTTTGTTCTTGTCAAAGTTGATTTCTGTATTGCACAGATAACCCTCTATTTGTATATTAATTTGGACCTCAATTTTACATCATTTTATTTAATGAAAAATGTCATCATATTGAGCAAGTAATTCTCTATTTTATGTATATTTATTTTGTGGGTTCTAAATAATTAATTGAAATTGTTCAAGCACAAATTTGCATATTTTATCCACTTTAAGCTTTGAAATTTATATCCGCCTCACGGTTGCTCCAAAAATTTCCACAAAAATCAGAATTGATGCTATGAAAAGTGATTGAATTAATGTTCAAATTTCATCTTAATTGGAGTTATCCTATGCCTTAAATAAATTATAGAGTGATTTTCATCATTTATTTTTAATTAAATAAACACATAATATTTTTGTGAAATTTCAACTCTCTTGGATTGTTTGTTTCAATATATTTTTGGGATAATTCGTTCTCTGGATAATTTGATAATGTGGATTTATTAGGAATTAATTACTCACTATCACTATGTTTCCATTAAAAAATTCATAAAAAATAAATATTTTTTCAGAAATATCCAAACAAATTATTGTAGCATTCTTGCTTCATGTTTTATTTCCAGTATGTTTTTAATAATTTTTGCATTCTGTTTGCATGAAAAATTGTGAAAAACCCATAAAAATTATGTATTTTTAATTGTTGAATTTTATATCCTAAAATTCAAAAAAAAATATGTTCTGCATTCATTACTATATTAGAATCCTAGGAAAAATATAATTTCGCTAAATTGAAATGATTTCCCATTAAAACTAATTTGGCTAAGTTGTGTGTTTTCTTAGTGTCTTAATTCACCCACATATTGCATCTCACATTATTTTTACATTAAAAAAATAAAAAAATCTGCATTGGAAACCTAGATCTAAATATGTAAATTAACCCGAAGTTGTTCCTTTGCCTCCCTGTGTTCGACCCTGGACTTGCCCGTGATATAAATTAAAGCCGAGACACTCTTCACAAATATCTTCTATCGATTTTGATTGATTCTCTAAGTACCTCTACTACAATGAGTGCAAATTAAATCACGTGCTCAACGACTCGTCAGATGCCGCCATTGTCGGAGAGGCAAATAGCTTAGGGATTAATTTGAAGAATTAGGCTTTCACTTACTCGGGTAGTCTGACCCCCAAACCACCATGTATTTAATCCATTTTCTCTCAATATTTCTCTTCACATTTTTTATATATTTGGTTGATCTCTCTAATAAAAATCTCATTTTCCGTGCGAGGGCCCGATGGACTTGGAGTGCATCGGAGGTCGACGGATGTGATGCGTGTTGACTGTCGAAGAGCTAGGAGAATTAATTTATTTTCAAGAAAATTTTTGTATTTATCGTGTTGTAATAAGTTAGGTAATTTGATCCTTTATAGCGGCTCTTGTTTGAGAGCTCGCGCGTGTAAAAAGACTTGGACATTATTTTGTCATGTGTCAAGACTTGTTTCACTCTCTAGTGAGGATGGGGCTCGACTTGAATGGTGAATTTAAGGGTAGGCACACGGTAGTATAGCATCAAATTTGTTTGTGCCCATCGTAATTTAGTCCACACATATCTTAGAAGACTCACTTATCTGATAAGATTCATAATGTGATGCACATAGACACGTACTACTTAGCTCAAATTAACTTAATTCTTCTTGGGATCACTGTAAGTATAACTTCTGAGCATGCATCATCGCTTCACATTTGCATTCTGATTTATGATTCCCCTCTTATTTTACAACTTAAGGTCAAAAAGGAAATTGGTACTGATTGGTAGACGTGTTTTTTTGTTCAGATAAATTTCTAGTGATAACCTAACTCTAAAATTGGGACTTAATTGAGCTGGTCGATTAAAAAAATTGGAATAAAAAGAACCTTATTCACGGGTGCATAAAACCCTTATTGTTTGATTTACTTGCAAGTGAGAGAGATATGACCCTAGAATAGAGCCAAGCTAGGATTTCTTACATACTGCTGGTTCTTTATTTTTAGGTGATTATCTACTTTTTACTGAGGAATACGGGTAACCAGTAAACGGTCCGGATTTCCTTAGCAGAGTGGGAGGTTTAGAGGACACCTTAGTCCTCAAGGAACGGGTAGCCGTATTTATACGGTCCGCACTTACTCCTATACTAACTGAAAGTAGGTCCAACTAATCGTAAAATTGGGCCAGTATGTAGGAAAATACGGACACCTAACAACTCATTAATCTTTCCAAGATTGCATTTATCATCAACTAAAATTTATCATATAATTTAGCTGAACCCTTACGATCATCACGTGTTGAGTTAGTGAACCTGAGGGTTTGGATTGCGTTTGTATTGTGTGAGTTTACTCCACACATTTACGTGTATTGTAGAACTAGCGCCTCATTGAATATCGTGTTATAGTTGGTTCTTTTGACATGGAAGATGCTTAATTGGGGATATTTATTCGGACTTTACGAATCTCTCATTGAACCCTCCAAGAAGTATGTCTTCAAAGGTCCATACGCAACTTGGACCAACCTGGTTTCATGACCCTCTTGAGCCCAGGATTACCCACTCTCAGGATGGTTACTCTCCAACCATTCCCTTTATCTCTTCCCACCTCACCGAGGAAGACTGATGAATCTGCGATTCATCACTCTAAAAGTTGAAAATAGAGCTTTGTTCCCGAGTAATTAGAGGCATATTTCTACTTATATTGTATAGTTAGCATTCATGCATGCAAGCATAATATCTGCATTTTAGCATTCATATCTGCATTAAATGAGAAGCCGATTTCACTTGTAAATATTCACCTGTATATTAGATAAAATACCTTATTTGTATATATTTTATACTAACTTCGAATCCAATAAAACCAACTCTATTGTGTATATATGACTAACATTAATTAAAGAAAAATATCAAAAAATACTAACTTGTAAAATTACCAATTAAAATCCCAAACCCAGTTGAAGACCTTAGACCTTAAAATGCACATATCTCTCTCTCATACAGCCTCCGAATCAGGTTTACTCACTTTTAAAGTAATATACATTCAGAGATCTTCGAAACAAGACCAATTTCATTAAAATAGGAGCTCATATGCAAAACTTGGGTTTTGGGCCCCTTTTGTATATTGTACATAATGACCGTTTTACCCCTGTATTTTATCCTTTTATTTTCTATATTATTAAAAATCCAAAAAAATAGATTAAGTTGTAAATATTCCTTTCATATTTTCTTTATTTTTATTTTAATTTTTCTCTTATTTAAAAAAGACAAAAATTGCAAAAGATAAAATGCGATATTTTATATCTATAAGGTACCACCCAAAATACATTTCTATACAGATGATCTCATTTGATTTTCGTCCCTTCACGAAAGTTATAGATCTCGTTGAGAAGAGTAACTTTTGTGTTGACCACTTTTTGATTTAATTCTTTTTGTTATTTCTTTTTGATTTTCTTTACATTTAATCTTTGAATTTTCTAGGAGCGACATGTGGCCGCTCCTGGAGCCGCCACATGTCACCCCATTTTCTTTATTTTCGAATTTATTTTATTATTTTCGGATTTATTTTTTATTATTTTTTGATTTTATTATTTTAAAAATTATTATTTTAATTATTGTTATTTTTAGTAGCCTACTTATTTTACTCATTATATTATATTATTTTCCCCTTTTACCCCTTCTTTTCTTACTCCCTACTCCAACTCACCACTAACACCACCATCCCTCCATCTTCTCCACCTCTTTTCTAACTTCCCCCTCCTCTTTATATTCCCATGTCCTCCTCCATTATTCTTCATCCGCCGATTCGAGAGAAGAGAGGTCGAGCCCCTTCAACCTACAGGTGACAGCTGAAGGAGACAAGTTGAGTGACGACAAGCTTTCAGGCGAGATTCGCAGCTTCACAATTGCCACGTTGCGAGATTCCAATCGGGCTCGCTCAAGCTTCGGAGCAACCGCCATCTCCTCGAGGCCACGACAGCCGGAAGCCGCACGACGCGGCTCCACCTTCGGCAACCACAGGTAAGTGTACTCTATCTTCAACTGTCATTTTATTTTTATCTGACAATTTTCTTCCTTCTTGTTCATCATCAAACACAACACCAAAAACATTTTCATTATCACCACCACCACCACCCCAATCATCATCACACACAGATTTTTCCTTCATTGCATTTCATTCACTGTTTACATTAAATAAATTAGAACGAAAAAATATTACAATAATTAAAACAAAAAAACAAAAGAAATTACAGGGGAAGAAGTCGTGGCCGTGCGGCTCCCTCCTCCGCCGTCCAGCGAGCAGCCCACGCAACGGCCACCGTCCAGCACGGCGCCCGCGCGTCACCTCCGCCCGCTCCAGGCGCCTCGCGTCACCTCCGCTCGCTCCAAGCCCTCCGCTCGCCTCCTCCCCTCCCGGCTCCGTGCGGCGCGCTGTCGTCCCCAACCGCAGGTCCCTCCTCCGCCATACCCCGCTCACGCCGCCGTCCACCTCCTCGCGGACAGCCGCCAACCGCACCGCCATTGCTCCCCGAGCCCGTCCGCAGTGTGCGCCCAGATCCCCCTCGACCCGGTGACTGCGCGCCACCGCCCCAGGTCGTGCCGACACCAACAACTGCCTCACCTCGGCCCACCGCCGTCGCAAAGCTTCCACGCCCACCACGCGCCACCGTGTGCGCCCAATCCGCCCGTCCAACGCCGCCCACCAGTGGCCCTCGACGCTCAGCCACCTCGACGCCACAACCACTAGCGGCCCGTGCCCGTGGTGCGCCGCCCCCGCGTCTCCTTCCCCTTAATCTCCATCGGCCATGGAAGACATCCCCTGTTCAAGCCAAGTAAACAGAGGAGAAGCTATCGGATAATAAAGATAAAAGGGTATTTGCAAAGGGGACACTTACACCTCTTTTTGCAAGTTCTTAAAAAAATTTCAAGTTTCTGATAATTACATGTAAGTCCTTGTTCTCATTTCAGCTCATATTTCTTTCCTCTGTATTGCATTCACCCCTGCATTTACATGTTTATTTAATCGTCATTTTGTCATCCATATTAATTCCAAAAGTTGCATTGTTGTGACACCCTGCCCCTCTGGCTACCGAAATCGACGAGAAGGGAGCATCGGACCTACGGTCCAAATACGCCCATGATCTATGATACTCAGCAAACCATCTTATGCACATTAGATTAACATTTGAAAAAAATAACAACATGAGAATAATATGAAATGAAAATAAAAATGCAATATCTATTCTCATCGATACTCATCAAGTCCATGTCCATGATATGAGATACATCAGAAAATCTCAAACTTTGAAGAAAACCTCTCCACATATCTCACTACAATGTCTCTCAGTAATAGCATAAAATAAAGCGGAAATAAATAAATTACTCTAAGCATGACGCACCCTGTCTGATGCAATTATGACGAAGAAAAGTTTGATCTCCTCAAAGCCGCTACTGTTGTGGTTGCTGCTCAGATGCACCTGTTGGGTTCACACAAGGATAACGTTATGAGCAATTGCCCAGTAACGAGACAAATACTACAGTAACTCAGGTAGGAGGAAGCAAAGGATGTATACTCAACTCTATCTAAAACGTAAGCATATATGGTAGAAAATGAGAAAGTCACCCAATTATTCTGATTCACCTTGGATCATACAACAACTAACTTTATTTATTGATTTAATAATCTATAAGTACTACTACAATGATCTTGATATTTTTACAAGTTGGCTATGATCCATAATAGTTTGTAATTACAATAGTTTGTAATTACAATTTCCAGTATTCGATCATTAATCAATACTCGTACTATTTTAGCACATGCAAGTACGCGACTCGCAGGCCTCCGCTAAGCGGGAACTTGGTATCCATCTTGAGTAAACCCTCAAGATCCTCTTTTCAATCATAAAAGGAATAGATCAAAACCTCATTCTCCAACTCCAAACCATATCCCGAAACACCTCTCACAATAATAATACTCAAAGTAGAATTCGATGCGGCCACATCAAATTCTAAACCGAGTCTTAATATTGTGCATAAGTGCAATTCCAAGAACGCCAACCGCGTCATCTGCCTACTCCGTCGAACGACTCCGGATGTAACCGGGCTGCTAGGTGCAACACGTCACCCAACTCGTCCGTTGGGATCGCGACCTTCATGGCATCTACCCAGGGCCCAATGGTGCATACCCAATCCCTTGAGGTACTTACCTCCTTCTACCGAACACTGTGAAATCTCCTACGGATGAGATTTTTTATTTGTATATTTTAAATAGGGTAATATGAGAAAGGCACACAACCTAGGGATGTGATCTCATGGTCATTAGATTCGTAATCGTTTTCATGAGCTAGAGTATATAAGGCACTACACTCTACATGATCAAGCATTCACCTATATAAAGTACATGTTATAATGATATGAGAAAATTTTGTCTCCTGTGGCAGCTGTGAACAATAATTAGTAAACTCGAATCCTTGTCATTGGAGAAAACCAATTTGCCATTTGAGAAATGGATATTAAAGTATCTAATATCCATACATTCTCCTTTTTCAAAAAATATTTTTGATTTTTTTTAGCATTGATAAATTCCCATTTCATACTCCTTGAACATACCAGCATGCAAGGTATGTAAACACATCCTTCGTTTAATCTGTATTATCGAAAAATACTAAAGTCCATAACTAAAATATGATATTGTCGTTAAATATTTATAAGTATGCCATTGTCAGTTAACGTGCATTACTTCCAACAGATATCCATGTAAAATTAAATACATTTGTATGTCATAACGGGTATGTGTATTGAAATACTCACATTATATGCAAATTGAAATTTTTGACAAATCACAGCTATATGGATTAGTGAATTTGCCAACAATGATCCAAGGGGATATGAAAGTTATAAATGAGTAACGTAACTAGTTAATTTCCTAAAAATAGAAACGTCAAATATGATACACGTTGAGACATGGCATACGTTACATAATCTAGGAATCTAAAGGTCTCAATGATTTTGCATGGATCCCACTAATTCCCTATGGAATGAGCAACGTTAATACCATTAATAAGTAAAATCATGAATTTCGTATCCAGAACATGTTGTCTTCATATCAATTAAAAATAATAATGATTTTCAATGTTTTATCTAACGTTATTCCACTGTTCTAACTCCGAACTTGGCATCCGCAGTATGGTGCATTCACAGGAATTGTATTTCAAATTAGATCTATCGATACTATTCAATTTAAGTCTTAAAAATTGATCAATGTTGGGATGCAAATGAAATGAAGTTCCATGCAATACGTCACTTACATTCACATAAAAAAAATCATATCATAAGGAACTTAAGGTTTTAACATGTTCAAGGACTATGAATCACACGATAACCAACAGCAAGGAGGGGGAAATTTCATTACAATTTAAGATTCATGGTATAAGGATATCTAAGGCTCAAAAACAAGAAAAAAACATATTTAAGCACATAGGAATGAGAATCGTGTGAAACCAACAGCAAGAGGAGGGTATAACATCATTACCTCCGAGGATGTTCCCTCGGGATCTCCGCTCCGACGGAATGATATTTCTGTCTCTCGATTGTAGCGTGAATGTGTGTACGAAGGTGACCTCGAGCTTTCCTACGTGATGATGGTTGCGGATGTTTGATCGGAGCTCCTTCCCCGAGGTCGACGGCGGTCTTCCGACGACTAAATTAGCAAGACGGTGGTTCTCCAATGAGAGGGGAGGATGGTGGTGGCTAAGGCTTTGAGAGAGTAGCCTATCACCTTCTATTTATAGGAAGAGAGATGAATTTGGATCCAATTTCGGACCCGGTTCGGATCGATATATGGATCTTGACCACCCACTTTAATACATCGTTATCTTAAGCTAGGAATGTTGGAATTTGACGTTCTTGGGTTCGTTGGAAAGATCTCGAAGAGATCTACGAAATGACATGATTATTCGAATTTTTTGGATGTCAAAAATACTCCAGATTTTAGGAAAAGAAAAATACGGGATTTCACATCATAAAAAATCTTAAAGGAAGTCTCTTTCTCGAGTCGTAGGATTTAACGTATAAGTTTTGAATATGATGTAGATTCATGCATAAAAATCTTAAAGAGAGCGGAACCCATAAAAATCTTAAAGAGGATTGAAATAGGGTCTCGTGATCATACCTTCAAAAAGATAGGGGTATTTCAGTCACATATCTGCCTCAGCCTCCCATGTGGCCTCCTCAACATTTTGACTTTGTCACAATACCTTGACCAAAGGGATGTCTTTCCCTCGCAACCTCTTGACTGTCCGGTCTACAATCTGTATGGGTGCCTTAGGAAAAGATAGATTCGGTTCAACCGCGAGGTCCTCATAGCTAATCACATGCCGAGGGTCTCGAATATACTTCCGGAGGTTTGACACATGGAATACATCATGCACGCCTGCCAAGTGACGGGGGAGTGCTACTCGGTATGCTACATTCCCAATACGCGACAAAATCTCGAAAGGGCCAACGAACCTCGGTGCCAGTTTGCCCTTAATACCAAATCTTTGAATACCCTTCATTGGAGATACTCTCAAGAAGACAAAATCTCCGACTTCAAACTTGAGATCTCGACGTCTCTGATCAGCATAGCTCTTTTGACGGCTCTGTGCAGTCAATAATTTCTTTCTAGCCATCTCTACCGCCCTTGTTGTATCCTCGATTATCTAAGTAGTAAATCTCTTTATCACCTACTTTCTGCCAACACAAGGGAGTGGTGCATCTCCGTCCATACAATGCCTCAAAAGGTGCCATGCCAATACTAGCATGGTAGCTGTTGTTATAAGTGAACTCCACCAAAGGAAGATGATCCTTCCAAGATCCTTTTCACTCAATGGCACATGCTCTGAGTAGGTCTTCAAGGATCTGAGTTGTCATCTCTGATTGCCCATCAGTCTGCGGATGATAGGCTGAAGTAAGACATAGTTCGATTTTTAGGGCCTTCATGAATTCTCCCTAATAATGCGATGTAAAACGAGAGTCTCTATGAGATACAACCTCCTCAGGAACCCCATGCAAGCGAATAACATGCTGAATATATAACTTGGCCAGATCTACCGGAGTGCATGTCATGTTCACAGGAATGAAATGTGCGGACTTGGTTAACCGGTCCACAATAACCCAAATAGCATCGTATCCACCAACCGTACGAGGTAAGGATGTCACGAAATCCATAGAGATACTTTCCCATTTCCACAACGGAATAGGAAGTGACTGTAACAAGCCAGGAGGATGCTTGTGCTCTGCCTTCACTAATTGACAAGTAAGGCAACGACTGACATGTTCTGCTACATCTCTCTTCATCCCTTCCCACCAGAAGTGTTGACGGAGGTCTCTATACATCTTGGTGCTTCCTGGATGGATAGATAATATAGAACAATGAGCATCATCTAGGATGTCTCTCCTTAACTCATCATCATCAAGGACACAGACACAATCTCCCTTCCATAAGATGGTCTCACAAACTCTGAATCCATCAAACTCCTCCTTCAAATATCGATGGAACGCGTCTTGTAGTTTCTGATCTGTCTGCTGGCCATGCACAATCCTGTCCCATAGTCCACTATACTTGGCAGGTACAGTTACAACATCTGTAGTACTATCAAATGGGTGCCACTCACTAAGGGCCGTGAGCATATCCCCAGTCTGTAGCCATGCTGCGGTACCTTCGGTATGTGTTCTCCTAGTCAAAGCATCCGCCACTACATTCCCCTTACCCGGATGGTAAGAGATAGTGCAGTCATAATCCTTCAACAGCTCTATCCATCGTCTTTGCCTCATATTCAACTCTTGCTGGTCAAAGATATATTTGAGACTCTTGTGATCTGTAAAAATTTCAAACGTGACCCCATATAAATAGTGACGCCATATCTTCAACGCGAAGACTATAGCTGCCAACTCCAAGTCATGAGTAGGGTAGTTCCGTTCATGGTTCTTCAGTTGTCGTGATGCATATGCTACGACATGACCACGTTGCATCAACACTGCTCCTAAACCATCCTTTGATGCGTCAGTATACACCGTAAAGTCTAAGGGGCCTGAAGGAAGGGTGAGAATCGAAGCACTGGTCAGTCTTTCTTTCAACGTACTAAAGCTCAGCTCGCACTTGTTGCTTCAAATGTAAGGGACATCATTCTGTGTCAAACGAGTAAGTGGTAGAGCTAGCCGCGAGAAGCCAATAACAAAACGTCTCTATTGCCGACGAGGCCTAAGAAGTTGCGTATCTCAGTAACTGTCTTGGGCTGCTCCCAGGACATTACTGTCTCTATCTTGGCTGGATCAACTGCCACACCTGCTCCTTAAATTACATGACCGAGGAAAGCTACTTCAGTGAGCCAAAATTCACATTTGCTATATTTTGCATACAACTTGTGTTCTCTGAGTGTCTCAAGAATAGTACGAAGGTGCTGCTCATGCTCATGCTCATCACGTGAGTAGATCAAGATATCATCAATGAACACTACCACAAATCGATCTAAGTATGGACGGAAAATTCTGTTCATCAAGTCCATGAATGCGGCAGGTGCGTTCATGAGTCCAAACGGCATAACCACAAACTCATAGTGGCCGTATCTGGTACGAAAAGCAGATTTAAAAACATCTGTATCCTTAATTCTCAATTGATGATAACCCGATCATAGGTCAATCTTTGAGAATACCGCTGCTCCTTGCAACTGATCAAAAAGATCATCTATTCCTGGAAGTGGATAACAGTGCTTCACCGTCCTTTTATTCAATTGCCTGTAGTCGATGCATAAACACATAGACCCATCCTTCTTCTTTACGAAGAGGACTGGTGCTCCCCAAGGTGATGTACTGGGACAGATAAATCCCTTTTCCAACAACTCCTGCAGTTGTACTTTGAGCTCCCTGAGTTCGGCTGGTGCCATTCGGTATGGAGGTATGGAGATCGGTTGCGGGCAGGTATCAAAGTAATCTCAAACTCGATCTCCCTCTCTGGCGGCAGTCCAGGTAATTCCTCTGGAAATACATCAGGAAAATCTCGTACAATTTTTACATTTTCAATTATACGATCTTCGGTAGGTAACTCCACAACATAGGCGAGAAAACCTATGCAACCCAGATCGAGCAAGTGTTGGGCCTTCAATGCCGATACATATAAGACCTCACTATCTGGGGAACGTCCATCAAACTGAAAGGTAGGTATGCATGGAATACGGAACACTACCGTCTTCTCGAAGCAATAAAGGCATGCGTGATGTTGCTCAAGCCAATCCATACCTAAGATTACATCAAAATCTTTAAACTGAATGTGTAAAAGATATGCAGGCATTAGGTGCCCGCCAATCTGCACTGCTACCTTCTCCATCGCTTGTCGTACTATGAATGATTAGCCCCCTGGTCCCTTGATGTAGTAAGGTGATGGAACACAGACTGATTCTTTATCTAACTAGGATACTAAGCGATGTGCTAGAAAAGAGTGCGTAGGTCCCGAATCAAATAAGGCATGTAAGGATATATCATGTACTGAAATCATACCTCGCACTACAGCTCCTGAGGCGTGGGCCTGCTCCTGCGTGATTGCATTCAACTATCCCTGAGGCTGTGGGGGGCGTTAGAACCTGCAACACTGAAGTTTGGTCGTGGTGCAGGACGTTGAAAACCTCGACCCTCACAACGGGAAGCTGATCTGTGTGACTGTACAGATGAGAAAGTTGGTCGTATACTTGGTGGGTGGCCACCTGAGCTGCTAGCAAGTAAAGGACATTTGGCCTTGAAATGGTCCGACTGTCGGCAGTGGAAACATCTGCGATCTCCTGGTTGAGAGAAGGAGCCTCCTGAGACAAGGCTAGCACCTCCTGTCTTGCGGCTCTACGAGTGTGTCGAAGAGCGGAAGGAAGTAGTACTATGAATCGCCAAACCTTGCCCCAAAGTAGGTGTAGGGGCAATTATGCTAATGGTAGGAGTAGTAGCCACTGGGTGGAAACGACGCTTTCTACGAGCTCTATGGAAGTCTTGGCAAGCAGATCTTCCAGACTGAGGTGGTTGGGAGTGTGATGGACTCCTCTGAAGTCGACTCCGAGTTGCCTCCATCTTGGTAGCTTTAGCAGCTACCTCCTTGATGGAAGTGAAATCTAATGCAGATAGCTGGTGTTGCACATCGTCACGTAATCCCCGGATAAATTTCTGTAAATTCTCCTCAGGAAAAGCAATAGTCGCTGGCGAGTGGCGGGAGAGTTCAGTGTAGCGAATGAGGTACTCTTGGACCGTCATAGACCCCTGCTTCAGCTTAGCAAACAACCTCCTCTGATCCTCAACCCAGTGGTCTGGGTAGAACTGGCTACGGAACTCATCAAGAAATATTTCCCATGTTATGGGATCCTCCAGATGTTCCTTGGTGGCATACCACCAACGTTCAATATAACCTGCTAGTGAAAATTCCACAAATGTAAGCCAAGACTCTTCAGGAGCATGGATCATCCGTAAGACCTTAGATACATGATCCATCCATAGTTCAGCCTCATCTGGTGTGTCTGTGCCAAAGAATTGGGGCACCTTAGACCTCTGGTAGGCGACATAAGTCGTCTGATGTTTCTGCAATGCCTCTAAATCCTCCGACCCTTCAGGGTCCAAAGACACTGAAGGATGAATACTACCCTCTTCCTCACGGGAAGGTTGATAAGAGGAATCTTCCTGCTGAAGTAGCCTCTATTCCAATGCCTCCTGACGTTGTTGTATACCCTGCATGGCTTGAACTAATAAGGCCAGCTGTTGTGCAACATCAGGGTCAACTCGAGGCGGCATGATTCGTTGCGAGAATCATTATATTAGAATTGTTTTCCATGATTAGAGAGACAATGGACATGTTAAGTATGACTTATATTATTCTTCTTAAACCAATGACAAGGTCAAAATGCTTATCATTGTATTTATAATTCAAATCCCACTGATAATCTAATATACAAAAGAGGGAATGGAGTATCGGGCTCTGATACCATCTGTGACACCCCGTCCCTCCGGCTACCGAAACCGACGAGAAGAGAGCATCGGACCTACGGTCCAAATACGCCCATGATCTATGATACTCAGCAAACCATCTTATGCACATTAGATTAACATTTGAAATATAAATAACAACATGAGAATAATATGAAATGGAAATAAAAATGCAATATCCATTCTCATCGATACTCATCAAGTCCATGTCCATGATATGAGATACATCAGAAAATCTCAAACTTTGTAGAAGAACTCTCCACATATCTCACTACAATGTCTCTCTGTAATAGCATAAAATAAAGCGGAAATAAATAAATTACTCTAAGCAGGACGCACCCTGTCTGATGCAATTATGACGAAGAAAAGTCTGATCTCCTCAAAGCCGCTACTGTTGCGGCTGCTGCTCAGATGCACCTGTTGGGTTCACACAAGAATAACGTTATGAGCAATTGCCCAGTAACGAGACAAATACTACAGTAACTCAGGTAGGAGGAAGCAAAGGATGTATGCTCAACTTTATCTAAAACGTAAGCATATATGGTAGAAAACGAGAAAGTCACCCAGTTATTCTGATTCACCTTGGATCATACAACAACTAACTTTATTTATTGATTTAATAATCAATAAGTACTACTACAATGATCTTGATATTTTTACAAGTTGGTTATGATCCATAATAGTTTGTAATTACAATTTCCAGTATTCGATCATTAATCAATACTCGTACTATTTTAGCACATGCAAGTACGCGACTCGCAGGCCTCCGCTAAGCGGGAACTTGGTATCCATATTGAGTAAACCCTCAAGATCCTCTTTTCAATCATAAAAGGAATAGATCAAAACCTCATTCTCCAACTTCAAACCATATCCCGGAACACCTCTCACAATAATAATACTCAAAGTAGAATTCGATGCGGCCACATCAAATTCTAAACCGAGTCTTAATATTGTGCATAAGTGCAATACCAAGAACGCCAATCGCGTCACTTGCCTACTCCGTCGAGCGACTCCGGATGTAACTGGGCTGCTAGGTGCAACGCGTCACCCAACTCGTCCGTTGGGATCGCGACCTTCCTGGCATCTACCCAGGACCCAAGGGTGCATGCCAAATCCCTTGAGGTACTTACCTCCTTCTACCGAACACTGTGAGATCTCCTACGGATGAGATTTTTTATTTGTATATTTTAAATAGGGTAATATGAGAAAGGCACGTAACCTAGGGATGTGATCTCATGGTCATCAGATTCGTAATCGTTTTCATGAGCTAGAGTATATAAGGCACTACACTCTACATGATCAAGCATTCACCTACATAAAGTACATGTTATAATGATATGAGAAAATTTCATCTCCTGTGACAGCTGTGAACAATAATTAGTAAACTCGAATCCTTGTCATTGGAGAAAACCAATTTGCCGTTTGAGAAATGGATATTAAAGTATCTAATATCCATACATTCTCCTTTTTCAAAAAATATTTTTGATTTTTTTAGCATTGATAAGTTCCCATTTAATACTCCTTGAAAATACCAGGCATGCAAGGTATGTAAACACATCCTTCGTTTAATCTGTATTATCGAGAAATACTAAAGTCCATAACTAAAATATGATATTATCATTAAAGATTTACAAGTATGCCATTGTCAGTTAACGTGCATTACTTCCAACAGATATCCATGTAAAATTAAATACATTTGTATGTCATAACGGGTATGTGTATTGAAATACTCACATTATATGCAAATTGAAATTTTTGACAAATCACAACTATATGGATTAGTGAATTTGCCAACAATGATCCAAGGGGATATGAAAGTTATAAATGAGTAACGTAACTAGTTAATTTCCTAGGAATAGAAATGTCAAATATGATACACGTTGAGACATGGCATACGTTACATAATCTAGGAATCTAAAGGTCTCAATGATTTTGCATGGATCCCACTAATTCCCTATGGAATGAGCAACGTTAATACCATTAATAAGTAAAATCATGAATTTTGTATCTAGAACATGTTGTCTTAATATTAATGAAAAATAATAATGATTTTCAATGTTTTATCTAACGTTATTCCACTGTTCTAACTCCGAACTTGCCATCCGCAGTATGGTGCATTCACAGGAATTGTATTTCAAATTAGATCTATCGATACTATTCAATTTAAGTCTTAAAAATCGATCAATGTAGGGATGCAAATGAAATGAAGTTCCATGCAATAGGTCACTTACATTCACATAAAAAAAATCATGTCATAAGGAACTTAAGGTTTTAACATATTCAAGGACTATGAATCACACGATAACCAACAGCAAGGAGGGGGAAATTTCATTACAATTTAAGATTCATGGTATAAGGATATCTAAGGCTCAAAACAAGAAAAAAACATATTCAAGCACATAGGAATGAGAATCGTGTGAAACCAACAGCAAGAGGAGGGTATAACATCGTTACCTCCGAGGATGTTCCCTCGGGATCTCCGCTCCGACGGAATGATATTTCCGTCTCTCGATTGTAGCGTGAATGTGTGTACGAAGGTGACCTCGAGCTTTCCTACGTGATGATGGTCGCGGATCTTTGATCGGAGCTCCTTCTCCGACGTCGACGACGGTCTTCCGACGACTAAACTAGCCAAGACGGTGGTGCTCCAATGAGAGGGGAGGATGGTAGTGGCTAGGGCTTTGAGAGAGTAGCCTATCACCTTCTATTTATAGGAAGAGAGATGAATTTGGATCTAATTTCGGACCCGGTTCGGATAGATATATGGATCTTGACCACCCACCTTAAAACATCGTTATCTTGAGCTAGGAATGTCGGAATTTGACGTTCTTGGGTTCTTTGGAAAGATCTCGACGAGATCTACGAAATGGCATGATTATTCGAATTTTTTGGATGTCAAAAATACTCCAGATTTTAGGAAAAGAAAAATACGGGATTTCACAATTGTGTTGCATAACTCTTGTTCTATCATTTTCGCATTTATTTGTATTTTTCTGATTTGCAGAATATTTATGGAAATTAATTTGGTGAAAATTGCAATATTTTGCCCATTGTGATTGATTAATTTATTACGCATTATCTGCTTATCGAAAAATCTCTGAAAAATCATCATTGGTAGATATGAGTCTATGCTACAACATATCCGAAAATCACACCATTTGCACATATAGTTTGTCATAGAAAAATCATTTAGTGAAAACCTTAATCGATTTTTAATTAATCAACCGTGAAGTGTTTTAACGAAATTCGAGTTGATTTGGATAGCTCTTAATTAGATCTATTTGGATCAATTTTGTTTCTGAGAAATATCATCGTTTGGTAATTATTAAAATTGGTTTACTCATTTTCACTAAAGTCTGCATTTTTTATTATCCGTGCATCAGAAAATTCTAAAAAATTTAGGGTTGCTTAATTTCATCCCATTTCATAATCTGGCCAAGTTTCATAATTTTTGTAATTAATTTGACCATATTCCTGATTTAACTTGTAAGTTGGCCTGATTTTGCATGTGTCTTGCATAAAAAACCGAAAAAGACCAAAAAATATCTCTTCTGAAAATCAAACCTTGGAAATTTGCTTCGAATCTACCTAAGGAGATAACTGCCTCCCCGAGTTCGACCTTGGACTTCTACCAAGTAAAAAAATTTGCCGCTCGAGATTAACTTGAATATAATTGAACGTGGTTTTTGATCTGCTCTCATTATCTGACTGCAACGAACAATATCAATTAATTTGAACATTAATTTGCTCGATTAACAAGGGTAGTGGGAGGCGGTTATCAAAATGGTGCCGTTGTCGAGGAGGCAAACGGCTTAGGATCACTTTAAAAAAAATTAGATTTATGTTTTCCATTCACTCGGGTAGTCTGACCCCCGAACCACATTGTAATTATCCATTTCTTCTTTAATTATTTTTCTGACCATTTCTGTATATATCTCTCTTTAACATGATTGTTATCTTTTTGTGCGAGAGCCCAGTGGACTTGGAGCGGCTTTCTTGAAGTCGACGCATCTCGAAGTACATCGGAGGCCGACGATTCTTGGATCAAGTCAGTTGTTGGACGTCAAAAAGATTTTTGTAACTTAAAAAAAGTGTCTGCATTTACAGCGGTTCCCGTTTGGGTTCTCGCACGTGTAAACATAGTAGAACCGTGTCCCCGTCTGCTGTGTGGATTGAATTTTTAGATTAGACTTGCACTAGCGGCTCCTCGAGCCACTCTAGGGTTTGCTTGTGCTTGTTATTTTTAGGACCACACATCACTTAAAAGACGTACTTAGACCGAAGGACTTAGCCAAACATAATCTATTCTTCACTCGCTAATAGAACTGCGTGTCTAGGAGCGACTTTTCATCGCTTGCATCTCATTTAGTGTAAAATTTCAATTCAGTCTTGCATCCTGCATTGTAGAGAGTTGGAGGCTCTGTAAGTCTTCTTACTCAAGCATTCATCATCGTTTTCTCGATTGCATCGGTTTTTTCTGATTCTCTCTCTCTCTTTCTCTCTCGGTTTTCTAACCTAGGATAAATGAATTGGGACTGGACGGTAGACGTGATTGCTTGTGTGGATTAATATCAGTGATAAATAATCTCTAAAATTGGGACTGCTAATTGAATTGGACCAAAAAAATAGACTAAAATTAATTCTTGTTTGCGGGGGAGTAACCCCGACCTTGTTTTCAAGCTGAGTGAGGGTACTTGAGTGTATGTGAACACCTTAAGGCAGATCCCAAATCCCCACCTTCCATATCACGTTCCAATTGATCCTAGCAAATATCACGAGTTGAATATTTTCATGTTCATCGACTAGTACCAAGTAGCATCAGCCTGTTTACAGGTAGTCAGGGGTGAACCAACGGTACTCCGCTACAAGCTACTAGTAACCCTTCGGGGCGAAGTTCTAGCCTTGTCAGCCCCCGCTTGCTTGCAGGTAGATAGGGGCATGGTCTTTGAATCCATAAACTTGGGATAGGAGAGAAGAAAGGAATGGCGCTGGTATCTAAGGCGACAGGTTAAACAGGGGAGATGCATTCGGCTTTTTAACCGACTCCCCTATAGGCCACGTAAATCCTTGCTATCTTGCTTGAAAAAGCACACTTAAAATTAACAAGATTAATTGGACTCGATTTCGAGTCTTTCACCGTGTTGAGTGTGAACTCAGGGTTTGCTCTTGCGTTTGTCTTTGTGTCTGTCTGTGTGTGTTATCCTGCGTAATTGTGTATTTTCTACCTCGCTCCACGTACATCATTTCCTCCTCAAGATGTCGGGATATTGGTCCCGATACCCTCTGACCTCTGGTCGTCCCTCCTCGACCATATACCGCTCATCTTCGCCTTCTCCTTCTTCCATGTATCCTCTGCCATCCACGGGAGACCCGTACCCGTGGTCGGTTCCACCTCGACCCAATTATGATGTCAGAACTCCGACTGACTTCTCCACTTCTTCGCATTTCTCACCTACTCCATATTCAAACACTCCGGATCCACTTCCACCTTGGGATGACTGTCCTTATTCTCGAGAGCTTGCAGGAATCAAAGAATCGAATGAAGAGCAAGCCACTGCTGAGATAGATGATTGGCAAAATTATATGCCCCATTCTCACCTCAAGTAGGGACCAGACAACAATTTACTTATACAAATCCCGACTTGACCGTGGGGCACAACATGGTCGATCGAACATACGAAAAGAAGAGGCATGCACATCCTGATTTCCCAGACTTGATTGACTTTAGTGATCAAGCCTCCATTAACCAGCCTTCATTTGGAGAGCCTATACATTCACAAGATTGGACTCATGACCTAGACTTATCAGTCCCTGTTTCATTGACTCCATCATATGAGGCTCCAACCAATATTTGCCATTTGGATAGTCCATACTCAACCCAACATTACATGCCAGAGTCTAGGTATGTTGAGTATGAGATCCCAATATCTCAGCAGTATCCTCCAACTGATCAGAACTCTCCCATGATTTGTCATGAGAATTTTATGGAGGATGACATCTCTAGACTTATCAAGAAAAAAGAATTATTTGGTAACAAGTTAAGAGATGTCATGAACATATTGCACTCAATTTCGGCCAGCCTAGGTATGAAAATGGAGAAGGAAGTAAGTAAATCTGATGTTGAAAACCAAGCAAGCATCAGGGAACCCACACCGTCTATACAGTTGGAGTCCATTCTATCTCCCTCTTCTACTAACCACTTACCCTCCAATACAGAGTCTGATCATTCATCTACCCAAAACACCAAAAAAATTGAAAAACCAAAAACCTACATAAAAATTGAAAATGAAAAAGACCTAAAAAATTTGGATTCTGCCCTAAAGGAAGCACTCGATGAAGAATTGATTTTCAAAATTCCCTTAATAAAGGCCATAGATCATTTCCCCGACCTCAAGAGATTTGTAAAGAGTAAATTGATTCCCAAGAGGTCGGGTAAGAAGAGAACAAGGACTGAGAGACACATAGTGTCTATGGCCACTTCCTTGGTAATGGGGAGAAATACCAAGAGCCGCAGAGTAAAGTGGTTGCCCCAAGTTGAATGTGAAATCAAAGACACTATCTTTACCCATGCAAGAATCGATGATGACTCCCCGATAAATATCCTTCCGACCTCTGTGTTTGACAAACTCAAACTCAGGCCAATCAGAAAGTCGAGAGAGATCGTTCAGCTGGCTGATCGATCCATCAAACAGTCTAGAGGAAATATTTCAGTCATCATTACTTCCCAAGGTGCTCTACTCTAGGTGGACTTCACGATCATTGACATCGAGCACCGAGGAGAGTTTACCCAGTCTCCGATTATTCTTGAGAAGCCGTTCTTAGCATCAACTAAGGCGACTATAGATTGCAAGACTCGGGAGATCGATTTTTCAGCATTGGGAGCACTCCGACCGTACCCATTCTTTGATACACTTTACTCTTAGGTGACCCGCACATCCGTTGACAGTCGTGACCATCGAGAGGTAGATGAGTCCCACCTCTCTGCGAGACTTGAGAGACCGACTATCCGGACGACCATTGGATCTGAGACTCCCCACACCTTCACTTCATCAACTGCTTGCACCACCACCGTGACAACTTCTAAGGACTCACAACCAAAAGCTATCATTAAATCGGACATGACCTTTGTTGATTGCCTTGATCATTTTGATGATCCAACACAAGAGCCCAATAATGCCAAGCCAACTGAGACCACTAGCACCTTCCCGAGACATGTGCTGACCCTTCAGGAATATTACAATTTATATGGTGACTCGTCTGATGAGGAACCCATGGTCAGCACCACACCACATCCCGAACTTTTAAAGGAAACAAGAAAGACCAAGTTGACTCCACATAAAATCACGGTTGCTCCCTCTTCTAGTCAGCTATCTAGTGAGAGGAAGTCGAGAATTGATTCCTCGAGGTGTTCCCCCGAACCTCTCAAGGTGCATCGCTCTTATCTCCCTCTCAATGATTCAGGTTCTAGAAAACCGACTAAGAAAGTTTCCTTCAACACACCAGAGAAGGAATTTTCTGAGGAGTCCTCATCTAGTCCGGACAAGGTAATTTATATGAGGGAGCTCAGTTCGGTTGTTCTCAAGCCTTATCTAAACAAGCAGCCGTGTGTCAACCCACGTTGGACGATCCCTACACCTCACTATTATTCATCTGAGGACGATTCCGACATCGACACATATGTATATTATCCACCTCCTCGCGTCCGCAAGAAGGTTCGTCACAAACCTTCTTAGTCCTTGTATATTCTCATTCTTTCTTGTATATATTTTCTCTCCCTCCATTCCCAGTGATTCGAATCACTCGCCCCAGTTCCATATCATTTCATGACTATACTTAGGATAACGAAATCCTAAGTATAGTGGGGAGAGTGACCCGAGTCTATTCACTATTCATTGTACATCCTCCAGATCACATCGGTCCTCATACTCACTCTTGTCCTATACTTAGGCTGACCAGAGCCTAAGTATAGGGGGGGACCGATGCCCACCTTGTATATATTCATCCCTTTCACCTCTTGCCCTCGTACGCCCCATTTTTGATCTTCTTCTACACTTTTTGTAATTTTAGCTCTCCTACGCTTAGCACGAGCTATGTCTTTTTCGTTGCTTTTCGTGCTCTAAGGACATAGCACATGATAAGTATAGGGGGGCGTGTATATATTACACATATACTTTACCCATAGCTCGTACTTTTGCGTATTTTCACGTATTTTTGTATATATTATGCAATAAATACGGGGTGGGTAAAAATTGAAAAAATAAATTTTGTACTATATGTATAATACTTGTATAAAAACTTGTAGAACATACTTTTGTAAAAATTGTTGTAAAATAGGTTGTATACCAAAAAAAATTGTATACTATGTATATTATTACAAACTAAAAATTGTTGTAAAAAGTGTTTTATAATAGAAAATAAAATGAAAATAAAGGCTTCTTATTTACTTTTGCATCCTTGCATTCAAAAAAAAGTCTTGCATTTCATTCATAGCATGTCATCTACACCTCATCTGCATATCTTGCATATGCAAGGTGAAAAGCTAGTGGGTTCTGAACCAAGTTATGAGTAGATATTGAGGATGTGCTTGATTTGACCTTAATCCACCTAATTTTAGAGGAACCTTATAGGAACTGGAGTTAAGATTTCTCAGGTCAAGTGACTTAATTCTTTGAGTCCGCAAGTCTATGTTCACATGTCATCTTGATTAGTCTAAGTAGAATATCTTGTGCACACGCATGATTCTTTCAGACAGTAACCTAACTTGGACAAGCACAATGCACGTAGCTCTTCATTGATGGGGTGGTGAGGAAGTAGAATCCTTTAGCTTGGAGTAGCACACGGGTGGAAACATTCGTCCTCCTCTAGGGAGGGTAATGCATCTCAACCTAGTCTGGTGGTGTTGACGTCCGAGGACAGGACGCTGTGGGTTGCAATAATGCTTCAAAAGAGGGATAGTCTACTGGCTCAAGAGGAAAAACTCCTGATGTAAATGCTGCAACTTGTATATAGTTCCAAAAAAGAAAGAAAAAGAAAAAAAAAGAACAAAATGCCTGTCGGAGTATGTATATTAGCAAGAAGTCTGCAGCTGGATGACTTGGCTACACTGGTCAGACATCCCGGGATAGGTAGCTACACTGGCTACCGTCCATTCTTTCTCTACCCCTCCTCTTGAGCAGGTCACACTTGAACTTAGAAGGGAATACCTCGCTCCTCGAGGAAAGAGTTGCTGGACCGTGTTATTTGAGTTACCTTGTTAGAGGAGGCTGTTTCTGGCTCGAGGAAAAATGCCTGATGTAAATGCTGTACCTTGTATATAGTTCGAAAAAAGAAAGAAAAAGAAAAAATGCAAGAACTCCAAAAAAATAGACAGGCCAAAAAAACAAAAAATAATAATGCCTATCGGAGTATGTATATTAGCAAGAAGTCTGTAGCTGGATGACTTGGCTACACTGGTCAGGCATCCCGGGATAGGTAGCTACACTGGCTACTGCCCATTCTTTCTCTACCCACTCCTCTTGAGCTGGTCACACTTGAACTTAGAAGGGAATATCCCGCTCCTCGAGGAAAGAGTTGCTGGACCGGGTTATTTGAGTTACCTTGTTAGAGGAGGCTGTTTCTGAGCCATTTCCGATGTGGAGAGTTATATTTCACTTACACAGTACAAGTAAGAATCATAGTCATCAGAAATTTGCGTTTGAGGATTTGTTCTGACCTGACTGTTGAGGCGTCTTGAATAGAAGACTTGTGGAACTTGCGAAGTCAGTTAGGTCTAAAGTCCAGATCCCAATAAGGTTCTGCCACACAATTAATCCAAAGTTCGAGTTAAGCTCCATTTTCAACTTTTATTCGTGACCTTGGTATGGAACCCAATCTCATTTCACCCTTGCATTTCATTTTAGTTGCTCGGGGACGAGCAAGGTTTAAGTATAGGGGGTTGATGAATCTGCGATTCATCACTCTAAAAGTTGAAAATAGAGCTTTGTTCCCGAGTAATTAGAGGCATATTTCTAATTATATTGCATAATTATCATTCATGCATGTGTAAATAATATCTGCATTTTAGCATTCATATTTGCATAAAATAAGAAGCTAAATTCACTTGTAAATATTCACCTGTATATTACCTAAAATACCCTATTTGTATATATTTTATACTAACTCAAAATCCAATAAAACCAACTCTATTCTGTATATATTACTAACACTAAGTAAAGAAAAATATCAAAAAAATACTAACTTGTAAAATTGACCAATAAACCCTTAATCCAAGTTTGAAACTAGTAATCTTAAAATGCGCATATCTCTCTCATACGACCTCCGAATTAGGTTTACTCACTTTTAAAGTAATATACATTCAAAGACCTTTGAAACAAGACCAATTTCATTAAAATCGAAGCTCGTATGCAAAACTTGGGTTTTGGGCCCCTTTTGTATATTGTACATATTGACTGTTTTGCCCCTCATTTCGTCCTTTTATTTTCTTCATTATTAAAAATAAAAAAAATAGATTAAGTTGTAAATATTCTTTTCATATTTTATCTAACTTTATTTTAATTTTTCTCATTTAAAAATGATAAAAAATGCAAAAGACAAAAATGTGGCATTTTATACATATAATGTACCACCCAAAAATACATTTTGTAGAGATGATTTCATTTGATTTTCGGCCCTTCACGAAAGTTGTAGATCTCGTTGAGACGAGCAACTTTAGGCCCGTTTGGTTGCAGGGTTGGGTAGGGTTGGCCCATCCCTGGTTACTATTCACAAGGGTACTTCCTCCTCACAGATTACTATTCACCCAGCCCAACCCAGCCCAACCCAACCCTGCCCAACCCTGCAACCAAACAAACCCTTAGTGTTGACCACTTTTTGATTTAATCCCTTTTGTTATTTCTTTTGATTTTCTTTACATTTAATCTTTGAAATTTCTGGGAGCGAGATGTAGCAGCTCCTGGAGCCGCCACATGTCACCCCAATTTTTCATTTTCGGATTTACTTTTTATTATTTTCAGATTTTATTATTTTAATTATTATTATTTTAATTATTGTTATTTTTAGTAGCCTACTTATTTTATTTATATTATATTATTATTATATTATTATTTATCTTCCTTTTACTCCTTCCTTTCTTATTCCCCACTCCAAGCCACCATTTTCTCCACTCTCTCCACCACTCCATTTTCTCCAACTTCCCTCTCCTCTTCCTTTATGATCACATCCCCTCTTCGATTGTTCATCATCCGCCGTTTTCGAGAGAAGTGAGGTCGAGCCCCTTTAACCTTCAGGTGACAGCTGTAGGAGACGAGTCGAGCGACGACAACCTCAAGGCGAGATCCGCGACATAACCATTGCCGCGTCGCGAGATCCAATTGGACTTGCTCAGCTTCGAAGGACCCCACCATCTTTCTCAAGGCCAAGACGGAAGCCGCACGAGGCGGCTCCACTTTCGGCAATTCACAGGTAATTTCTCTATCCTCGCTTTGTCAATTTTTTATCTAACGTTGTTTGTTTATTTTGTTTATCAAACAAAAAAAATCATCTATCATTTTCTTCACAATCATCACCACCTCAACATTCTTTTACCTCACAACATCACACACACACTACACCTTTATTTTATTTTCATATCTAAGGAAAATACAAAAACATTGCAAAAAAAATACAAAAAAATAAAAATCAACAGGCGGTTCTGTCTCCCCCTGGCCTCGACTGCCGCCCGCCTACTCCGTCGACGTTAGCCCACCGGCCACCGCCCCCCACAGTCCTGCGCCCGATCGCCGCCCTCTGCTCCACGTGGCGTCGCTCTGCCGTTGTCGACGCCACCCTCGCCCCTCGTGCGACCGCGACCCTTCCACCGCTCGCCACGGTCGTGTGCCTCACGTGTGACACCACCAGCTCCCCTAAAGCCCTTCCCCCCGTGACCAGGTGCCAGGCAAGCGTCGCCCAGCCGTGCGAGCGCCGCCCCTCCGCAGGCCCGTCGCACGCCGCCGCCTCCACCGCGTGCGGTGCGTGCTCCTCGCTGCGTCGCCGCGCACCGCCTGCCGTGTCCATCCTCCCACAGCCCAGGTCTGCACGAGCGCCACCCCCATCGCACGGCGCGTGCGCGTCCAGGCCGCTACCCCTCACCAACCGTGGTGGCGTCCGCCGACCCCATCGTCTTCCGTGCACAGATCTCCAGTCCGCCGCGCACCGCCATCCTCCGACAGCGGCTGCCTCCGCGCCATGCCACCACCGCCCCTGGAAGGCCGCCGCCCCCTGGAAGGCTGCCGCCCACGTCCCCTTTGCCTTCTTATCGTGTTCCCTAGAATACAAAAGAGGTCATTGCATTTATTTTATTTTATATTTTATGAAAATTGCATAGTTCCCCCAACAAGTTTGTTATAATCGCAGAAGTGCCCTTGTGCACCTTTGAATTTGTTTATTTCAATTTCTATATTGCAAAAAGACCCCTGACTTTGAGTGCTAATTTGGACAGACAAATAACATCATTTTATTTAATGAAAAATAGCATATTGTAGAGCCACAAATTCTTTATCTCCTGGATATTTATTTACATTTTTTATGAGCGTTGACATTTTATTAAAATTCAGAGATCAAAATTGAGTGATATTTTACCCATTTATGCTCTGAAATTCGAACATAGTCATTTATTGCTCCAAAAATTGTGATAAATGGTGTATTTAAGCATGCTTTAATTATAGTCCGAATTTCGTCAAATTCAGAGTTGTCTTTTGCATAAAATAAATTCTAGAGCAATTTCTGTAATTGATTTTTAATTAATTCCACGGATAATATTTTTTAGAACTTTTAACTCTCTTGTATTCCGTATTGAAATATCTATTTGAGATAAATAGATCTTTTGATAATTTGATTTTGTGGATTAATTAGGAATTAAATACTCATAGTCGCTCTATTTTTAGTAAAAAATTTATAAAAAATCATAAAGTATCAGAAAATTCCAAAAAAATTAGTATAGCTTAATTTAATCATATTGCACTTCCAGTAAATTTTTCATAATTTTTGCGTATCTCTTGCACGAAAAATTACATAAAACCCCAAAAATATTTGCATTTTTTCATTTGTGCATTTTAAATCCAAAAATTTCAAAAAAATAGATTTTGCATTCATCATTGGATTAGGTTTATTGGAAAAATATAACTTAGTCGATTTGAGTTAATTTGACATCAAAGATTAATTTGGCTAAGTGGTCGTTTTCTTAATAACCTAGTTCATCCGCATTAGTGCATTCTTGCATTTTTATTGCATAATTTTTTTTTAAAAAATCCCACTTTGAAAACCATAATCTAATCCCTCTAACTTGATCCTAAGTTGTTCCTTTGCCTCCTTGAGTCGACCCTGGGGCTTGCCCATGCTAAATAAACATAAAACCACATACTAAATTCATTCGACGATTTAATCGATTCGTGCGGTTATTTTTGATCGACGCGGATCTATCCGACTGCAACACACTTGTCAATTAGACACCATTAACAAGGGTTGGTCATCTGTGTCTGTCAAATGGGCGTGTATATATTACACATATACTTAACCCATAGCTCGTACTTTTGCGTATTTTCGCGTATTTTTGTATATATTATGCAATAAATACGGGGTGGATAAAAATTGAAAAAATGTAATATTCGTATAATACTTGTATAAAAACTTGTAAAATATACTTTGTAAAAATTGTTGTAAAATAGGTTGTATACCAAAAAATAATTGTATACTATGTATATTATTACAAACTAAAAATTGTTGTAAAAAGTGTTTTATAATAGAATATAAAATGAAAATAAAGGCTTCTTATTTACTTTTGCATCCTTGCATTAAAAAAAAAGTCTTGCATTTCATTCATAGCATGTCATCTACCCCTCATCTGCATATCTTGCATATGCAAGGTGAAAAGCTAGTGGGTTCTGAACCATGTTATGAGTAGATATTGAGGATAGGCTTGATTTGACCTTAATCCACCTAATTTAAAAGGAACCTTATACGAACTGGAGTTAAGATTTCTCAGGTCAAGTGACTTAATTCTTTGAGTCCGCAAGTCTATGTTCACATGTCATCTTGATTAGTCTAAGTAGAATATCTCGTGCACACGCATGATTCTTTTAGACAGTAACCTAACTTGGACAAGCACAATGCACGTAGCTCTTCATTGATGGGGTGGTGAGGAAGTAGAATCCTTTAACTTGGAGTAGCACACGGGTGGAAACATCCGTCCTCCTCTAGGGAGGGTAGTGCATCTCAGCCTAGTCTGGTGGTGTTGACGTCCGAGGACAGGACGCTGTGGGTTGCAATAATGCTTCAAAAGAGGGATAGTCTACTGGCTCAAGAGGAAAAACTCCTGATGTAAATGCTGCACCTTGTATATAGTTCCAAAAAAGAAAGAAAAAGAAAAAAAAGAAAGAAAAAAAATGCAAGAACTCCAAAAAAAATAGACAGGAAAAAAAAACAAAAAAATAATAATGCATGTCGGAGTATGTACATTAGCAAGAAGTCTGCAGCTGGATGACTTGGCTACACTGGTCAGGCATCCCGGGATAGGTAGCTACACTGGCTACCGTCCATTCTTTCTCTACCCCCTCCTCTTGAGCTGGTCGCACTTGAACTTAGAAGGGAGTACCCCGCTCCTCGAGGAAAGAGTTGCTGGACCGGGTTATTTGAGTTACCTTGTTAGAGGAGGCTGTTTCTGAGCTATTTCTGATGTGGAGAGTTATATTTCACTTACACATTACAAGTAAGAATCATAGTCATCAGAAATTTGCGTTTGAGGATTTGTTCTGACCTGACTGTTGAGGCGTCTTGAATAGAAGACTTGTGGAACTTGAAGTCTGTTAGGTCTAAAGTCCTGATCCCAATAAGGTTCTGCCACACAATTAATCCAAAGTTCGAGTTAAGCTCCATTTTCAACTTTTGTTCATGACCTTGGTATGGAACCCAATCTCATTTCACCCTTGCATTTCATTTTAGTTGCTCGGGGACGAGCAAGGTTAGGGGTTTGATGAATCTCGATTCATCACTTAAAAGTTGAAAATAGAGCTTTGTTCCCGAGTAATTAGAGGTATATTTCTAATTATATTGCATAATTAGCATTCATGCATGTGTAAATAATATCTGCATTTTAGCATTCATATTTGCATAAAATAAGAAGCTAAATTCACTTGTAAATATTCACCTGTATATTACCTAAAATACCCTATTTGTATATAGTTTATACTGACTCAAAATCCAATAAAACCAACTCTATTATGTTTATATTACTAACATTAAGTAAAGAAAAATATCAAAAAATACTAACTTGTAAAATTGAGCAATAAACCCTCAATCCAAGTTTGAAACTAGGAGTCTTAAAATGCGCATATCTCTCTCATACAACCTCCGAATTAGGTTTACTCACTTTTAAAGTAATATACATTCAAAGACCTTCGAAACAAGACCTATTCCATTAAAATCGAAGCTCGTATGCAAAACTTGGGTTTTGGGCCCCTTTTGTGTATTGTACATATTGACCGTTTTGCCCCACATTTCATCCTTTTATTTTCTTCATTATGAAAAATCCAAAAAAATTAGATTAAGTTGTAAATATTCTTTTCATATTTTATCTAACTTTATTTTAATTTTTCTCATTTAAAAATGATAAAAAAATGCAAAAGACAAAAATGTGGTATTTTATACATATAAGGTACCACCCAAAAATACATTTTGTACAGATCATTTCATTTGATTTTTGACCCTTCACAAAAGTTGTAGATCTCGTTGAGACGAGCAACTTTCGTGTCGACCATTTTTTGATTTAATCCTTTTTATTATTTCTTTTTGATTTTCTTTACATTTAATCTTTGAATTTTCTGGGAGCGACTTGTGGCAGCTCTTGGAGCCGCCACATGTCACCCCAATTTTTTATTCTCGGATTTATTTTTTATTATTTTCGGATTTTATTATTTTAATTATTATTATTTTAATTATAGTTATTTTTTGTAGCCTACTTATTTTATTTATATTATATTATTATTATATTATTTATCTTCCTTTTACTCCTTCCTTTCTTATTCACCACTCCAAGCCACCATTTTCTCCACTCTCTCCACCACTCCATTCTCTCCAACTTACCTCTTCTCTTCCTTTATAATCACATCCCCTCCTCCATTGTTCATCATCCATCGTTTTCGAGAGAAGTGAGGTCGAGCCCCTTTAACCTTCAGGTGACAACTGCAGGAGACGAGCCAAGCGACGACAACCTCAAGGCGAGGTCCGCGACATCACCATTGCCGCGTCGCGAGATCCAATTGGACTTGCTCAACTTCGAAGGACCCCGCCATCTTTCTCGAGGCCACGACGGAAGCCACACGACATGGCTCCACTTTCGGCAATTCACAGGTAATTTCTCTATCTTCGCTTTGTCAAATTTTTTTATCTAACGTTGTTTGTTTATTTTGTTTATAAAAAAAACCATCTATCATTTTCTTCACAATCATCACCACCTCAACATTCTTTTACCTCACAACATCACACACACACTGCACCTTTATTTTATTTTCATATCTAAGGAAAATACAAAAACATTGCAAAAAATGTACAAAAAAAAATAAAAATCAACAGGCGGTTCTGCCTCCCCCTGGCCTCAGCTGCCGCACGCCTCCTTCGTCGACGTCAGCCCACCGGCCACCGCCCCCCACAGTCCTGCACCCGATCGCCACCCTCTGCTCCACGCGGTGCCGCCCCGCCGCCGTCGACACCACCCTTGCCCCTCGTGCGACCACGACCCTTCCACCGCTCGCAACGGTCGCGTGCCTCGCGCGTGACACCGGCTGCTCCCCTAGCGCCTTTCCCCCCCGCGACCAGGTGCCAGGCACACGCTGCCCAACCGTGCGAGCCCCGCTCAGCGGCAGCGCCGCCCCTCCGCAGGCCCATCGCACGCTGCCGCCTCCACCGTGCGCGATGCGCGCTCCTCGCTGCACCGCCGCGTGCCGCCTGCCGTGTCCATCCTCCCGCAGCCGAGGTCCGCACGAGCGCCACCCCCATCGCACGGCGCGTGCTGCTACCCCTCACTAACCGCGGTGGCGTCTGCCGACCCCCTCGTCTTCCACGCACAGATCTCCAGTCCGCCGCGTGCCACCGTCCTCCGACAGCGGCTGACTCCGCACCGCGCCACCACCGCCCCCTGGAAGGCCGCCGCCCCCTGGAAGGTCGCCGCCCACGTCCCCTTTTCCTTTTTCATCGTGTGCCCTAGAATACAAAAGAGGTCATTCCATTTATTTTATTTTATATTTTGTGAAAATTGCCTAGTTCCCCCAACAAGTTTGTTATAATCGCAGAAGTGCCCTTGCGCACCTTTGAATTTGTTTATTTCAATTTATGTATTGCAAAAGACCCCTGACTTTGAGTGCTAATTTGGACAGTCAAATAACATCATTTTATTTAATGAAAAATAACATATTGTAGAGCCACAAATTCTTTATCTCCTGGATATTTATTAACATTTTTTGTGAGCATTGACATTTTATTAAAATTCAGAGATCAAAATTGAGTGATATTTTGCCCATTTATGCTCTAAAATTCGCACAGTCATTTATTGCTCAAAAAATTGCGAAAAATTGCAAATGATGTATTTAAGCGTGTTCTATTATAGTCTAAACTTTATCCAATTCAGACTTGTCTTTTGCATAAAATAAATTCTAGAGCGATTTATGTAATTGATTTTATTTATTTCCACGAATAAATTTTTGAGAAATTTCAACTCTCCTGCATTCCATATTGAAATATCTATTAGATATAAATAGATCTTTGGATAATTTGATTTGTGGATTAATTAGGAATTAAATACTCATAATCGTTCTATTTTTAGTAAAAAATTCATAAAAAATATAAAATGTCAGAAAATTTCAAAAAAATTAGTATAGCTAAACTTCATCATATTGCACTTCCAGTAAAATTTTCATAATTTTTGCATATCTCTTGCACGAAAAATTACATAAAAACCCGAAAACTATTTGCATTTTTCATTTGTGCATTTTAAATCCAAAAATTCCAAAAAAATAGATTTTGCATTCATTATTGGATTAGGTTTATTGGAAAAATATAACTTAGTCGATTTGAGTTAATTTGACATCAAAGGTTAATTTGGCTAAGTGGTCATTTTCTTAATAACCTAGTTCATCCGCATTAGTGCATTCTTGCATTTTTATTGCATAATTTTTTTTTAAAAATCCCACTTTGAAAACCGTAATCTAATCCCTCTAACATGATCCCAAGTTGTTCCTTTGCCTCCTTGAGTCGAACCTGGGGCTTGCCCATGCTAAATAAACATAAAATCGCATACTAAATTTATTCGACGATTTAATCGATCCGTGCGGTTATTTTTGATCAACGCGGATCTATCCGACTGCAACACACTTGTCAATTAGAAACCATTAACAAGGGTAGGTCATCTGTGTCCGTCGGACGTGGTGTAGTGCTGACCATTGGTTCCTCATCAGACGAGTCACCATATAGATTGTAATATTCCTGAAGGGTCAGCATATGTCTCGGGAAGGTGCCAGGGGTCTCAGTTGGCTTGGCATTATTGGGCTCTTGTGTCGGATCATGAAAATGGTCAAGGCAATCAAAAAAGGTCATGTCCAACTTAATGATAGCTTCTGATCGTGAATCCTCCTTAGAAGCTGTCACGGTGGTGGTGCAAGCAGTTGATGAAGTGGAGGTGTGGGGAGTCTCAGAACCAACGGTCATCCGGATAGTCGGTATCTCAGGTGTAGCAGAGAGGTGGAACTCATTCTCCTCTTGATGGTCACGACTGTCAACGGATGTGCGGGTCACCTTAGAGTAAAGTGTATCAAGGAATGGGTGAGGTCGGAGTGCTCCCAATGCTGAAAAATTGATCTCCCGAGTCTCGCAATCTATAGTTGCCTTAGCTGAGGCTAAGAATGGCTTCCCGAGAATAATCAGAGACTGGGTAAACTCTCCTCGATGCTCGATGTCAATGATCGTGAAGTCCATTTGGAGTAGAGCACCTTGGAAAGTAATGATGACTGAAATATTTCCTCTAGACCGTTGATGGATCGATCAGCCAGCTGAACGATCTCTCTCGACTTTCTGATTGGTCTGAGTCTGAGTTTGTCAAATACAGAGGTCGGGAGGATATTTATCGGTGAGTCATCATCGATTCTCGCATGGGTGAAGATGGTGTCTTTGATTTCACACTCAACTCGGGGCAACCATTCACTCAGCGGCTCTTCGTCTTTCTCCCCATCACCAAGGAGGTGGCCATAGACACTATGTGTTTCTCAGTCCTTGTTCTCTTAGTACCCGACCTCTTGGGCATCAATTTACTCTTTACAAATCTCTCGAGGTTGGGGAAGTGATCTATGGCCTTTATTAAGGGAAGTTTGAAAATCAATTCTTCATCGAGTGCTTCCCTTAGGGTAGGATCCAATTTTTTTAAATCATTTCCATTTTCAATTTTTATGTGTTTTTCTGATTTTTCAATTTTTTTGGTGTTTTTGGTGGATAAATGATAGGACTCTGGATTGGAGGGCAAGGGGTTAGTAGAAGAGGGAGATAGAATGGACTCCAACTGTACAAATGGTGTGGGTTCCCTGATGTTTGCTTTATTTTCAACCTCAAAACTACTCATGTCTTTTCTCACTTTTATACCCAGGCTGGCAGAAATTGAGTGTAATATTCCCATGACATCTCAACTCGTTACCAAATGATTCATTTTTCTTGATAAGTCTAGAGATGTCATCCTCCACAAAATTCTCATGCCAAATCATGGGAGAGTTCTGATCAGTTGGAGGATACTGCTGAGATATTGGGATCTCATACTCAACATACCTAGACTCTGGCATGTAATGCTGGGTCGAGTATGGACTATCCAAATTGCAAATATTGGTCGGAGCCTTATATGATGGAGTTAATGAAACAAGGACTGATAAGTCTAGGTTATGAGCCCAATCTTGTGAATGTATAGGCTCTCCAAATGAAGGCTGGTTAATGGAGGCTTGATCACTAAAATCAATCAAGTCTGGGAAATCAGGATGTGCATGCCTCTCCTTTTGGTATGTTCGATCGACCATGTTGTGTCCCAAGGTCAAGTCGGGATTTGTATATGTAAATTGTTGTCTGGTCCCTACTTGAGGTGAGAATGGTGGCATATAATTTTGCCAATCATCTATCTCAACAGTGGCTTGCTCTTCATTCGATTCTTTGATTCCTGCAAGCTCTCGAGAATAAGGACAGTCATCCCAAGGTGGAAGTGGATCCGGAGTGTTTGAATATGGAGTAGGTGAGAAATGCGAAAAAGTAGAGAAGTCAGTCGGAGTTCTGACTTCATAATTGGGTCGAGGTGGAATCGACCATGGGTACGGGTCCCCCGTGGATGGCAGAGGATACATGGAAGAAGGAGAAGGCGAAGATGAGTGGTATATGGTCGAGGAGGGATGACCAGAGGTCACAGGGTATTGGGACCAATATCCCAACATCTTGAGGAGGAAATGATGTATGTAGAGCGAGGTAAAAAATACGCAATTACGCAGGATAACACACACGGACATACACAAAGACAAACGCAAGAGCAAACCCTGAGTTCACACTCAACACGGTGAAGGACTCGAAATCGAGTCCAATTAATCTTGTTAATTTTAAGTGTGATTTTTCAAGCAAGATAGCAAGGATTTACGCGGCCTATAGGGGAGTCGGTTAAAAAGACGAATGCGTCTCCCCTGTTTAACCTATCACCTTAGATACCAGCGCTCTTCCTTTCTTCTCTCCTATCCCAAGTTGATGGATTCAAAGACCATGCCCCTATCTACCTGCAAGCAGGCGGAGGCTGACAAGGCTGGAACTTCGCCCCAAAGGGTTACTAGCAGCTTGTCGCAGAGTACCGCTAGTTCACCCCTGACTACCTGTAAACAGGTGGAGGCTACTTGATACTAGTCGTTGAACCTGAAAATATTCAACTCGTGATATTTGCTAGGATCAGTTGGAACGTGATATGGAAGGCGGGGATTTGGGCTCTGTCTTAAGGTGTTCACACACACTCAAGCACCCTCACTCAGCCTGAAAACAAGGTCGGGGTTACTCTACCGCAAACGAGGGTTGATTTTAGTCAGTTTTTTGGTCCAATTCAATTAGCAGTCCCGATTTTAAAGATTAGTTGTCATTGATATTAATCCACACAAGCAATCACGTCTATCGTCCAGTCCCAATTCCTTTATCTTAGGTTAGAAAATCGAGAGAGAGAGAGAGAGAGAATCGGAAAAAGCCGATGCAATCGAGAAAACGATGATGAATGCTTGAGTAAGAAGACTTACAGTGCCTCCAGCTCTCTACAATGCGGGATGCAGTACTGAATTGAAAATTTTACACTAAATGAATGCAATCAATGAAAAGCCGCTCCTAGACAGGCAGTTCTACTAGCGAGTGAAGCACATTTTCAATTTGACTAGATCTGCGGTGTAAGTGCGTCTTTTAAGTGGCTGTGTGGTCCTAGAGATTACGAGCACAAGCAAAACCTAGAGTGGCTCGAGGAGCCGCTAGTGCAAGCCTATTCTAAAAATTCAATCCACAGAGCAGACGGGGACACGGTTCCACTATGTTTACACGCGCGAGAACCCAAACGGGAACCGCTATAAATGCAGACACTTTTTTTTGTTTTTAAAGTTACAAAAAT
The DNA here is from genome assembly GCA_037367405.1 of Ottelia alismoides. Classification (NCBI taxonomy): domain Eukaryota; kingdom Viridiplantae; phylum Streptophyta; class Magnoliopsida; order Alismatales; family Hydrocharitaceae; genus Ottelia; species Ottelia alismoides. The sequence continues at coordinate 144,135 of JAZKJV010002072.1, forward strand.
CTTTTTGATGTCCAACAACCGACTTGATCCAAGAATCGTCGGCCTCCGATGCACTTCGAGATGCGTCGACTTCAAGAAAGTCGCTCCAAGTCCACCGGTCCCTCGCACAAAAAGATAAAACTTATGTTAGAAAGAGATATCAAAATATATACAAAAATGATTAAAAAAATAATTAAGGAAAAAACAGATAATACAATGCGGATCGGGGGTCAGACTACCCGAGTGAATGGAAAACGGAAATCTAATTTTTCTAAAGTGATCCTAAGCCGTTTGCCTCCCCGGCAACGACGCCATTTGACGCGCCGCAGATGACCTACCCTTGTTAATGGTGTCTAATTGACAAGTGCATTGCAGTCGGATAGATCCGCGTCGATCAAAAATAACCGCACAGATCGATTAAATCGTCGAATGAATTTAGTATGCGGTTTTATGTTTATTTAGCCTGGGCAAACCCTAGGGTCGACTCAAGGAGGCAAAGGAACAACGTGTGATCTAGTTAGAGGGATTAGATTATGATTTTCAAAGTGGGATTTTTAAAAAAATTTTTTTATGCAATAAAAATGCAAGAATGCACTAATGCGGATGAACTAGGTTATTAAGAAAACGAGTACTTTACCAAATTAATCTTTGATGTCAAATTAACTCAAATTGACTATGTTATATTTTTCCAATAAACCTATTCCAATGATGAATGCAAAATCTATTTTTTTGGAATTTTTGGATTTAAAATGCACAAATGAAAAATGCAAATAGTTTTCGGCTTTTTATGTAATTTTTCGTGCAAAGATACCCAAAAATTATGAAAAATTTACTGGAAGTGCAATATGATGAAGTTAAGCTATATTATTTTTTTTGGAATTTTCTGACACTTTATGATTTTTTTTTATGAATTTTTTACTAAAAATAGAGTGACTATGAGTATTTAATTCCTAATTAATCTACAAAATCAAATTTTCCAAAGATCTATTTATCTCAAATAGATATTTCAATATGGAATACAGGAGAGCTGAAATTTTTCAAAAATATTATTTATGGAATTAATTAAAAATCAATTACATAAATCGCTCTAGAATTTATTTTATGCAAAAGACAACTCTGAATTGGACGAAATTTGGACTATAATTAAAGCACACTTAAATACATCATTTACAATTTTTTCGCAATTTTTGGAGCAATAAATGACTATGTGCGAATTTCAGAGCATAAATGGGCAAAATATCACTCAATTTTGATCTCTGAATTTTAATAAAATGTCAATGCTCACAAAAAATGTAAATAAATATCCAGGAGATAAAGAATTTGTGGCTCTACAATATGCTATTTTTCATTAAATAAAATGATGTTATTTGACTGTCCAAATTAGTACTCAAAGTCAGGGGTCTTTTTGCAATACAGAAATTGAAATAAACAAATTCAAAGGTGCACAAGGGCACTTCTGCGATTATAACAAACTTGTTGGGGGAACTATGCAATTTTCACAAAATATAAAATATAATAAATGCAATGACCTCTTTTTTATTCTAGGGCACACGATGAAGAAGGCAAAGGGTACGTGGGCGACGACCTTCCAGGGGGCGGTGGTGGCGCGGCGCGGAGGCAGCCGCTGTCGGAGGACGGCGGCGCGCGGCGAACTGGAGATCTGTGCACGGAAGATGAGGGGGTCGGCGGACGCCACTGCAGTTGGCAAGGGGTAGCGGCCTGGGCGCGCACGCACCGCGCGATGGGGGTGGCGCTCGTGCGGACCTAGGCTGCGAGAGGATGGACACGGCAGGCTGCGCGCGGCGGCGCAACGAGGAGCGTGCATCGCGCGCGGTGGAGGCGGCAGCATGCGACGGGCCTGCGGAGGGGCGGCGTTGCCGCTGAGCGGGGCTCGCACGGCTGGGCGGCCTGTGCATGGCACCTGGTCGCGGGGGGAAAGGCGCTAGGGGAGCAGGCGGTGTCACGCGCGAGGCACACGACCGTGGCGAGCAGTGGAAGGGCCACGGTCACACGAGGGGTGAGGGTGGCATCGACTGCGGTGGGGCGGCGCCGCGTGGAGCAGAGGGCGGCGATCAGGCGTAGGACTATGGGGGGCGGTGGCCAGTGGGCTGACGTCGACGGAGGAGGCAGGCGGCAACTGAGGCCAGGGGGAGGCAGAACCGCCTGTTGATTCTTATTTTTTTGTATTTTTTTGCAATGTTTTTATATTTTCCTTAGATATGAAAACAAAATAAAGGTGCAGTGTGTGTGTGATGTTGTGATGTAAAAGAATGTTGAGGTGGTGATGATTGTGAATAAAATGATTGATGATTTTTTTGTTTGATAAATAAAATAAACAAACAACGTTAGATAAAAAAATTGACAAAGCGAAGATAGAGAAATTACCTATGAATTGCCGAAAGTGGAGCTGCGTCGTGCGGCTTCCGTCGTGACCTCGAGAAAGATGGCGGGGTCCTTCGAAGCTGAGCAAGTCCAATTGGATCTCGCGATGCGGCAATGGTGATGCCGCGGATCTCGCCTTGAGGTTGTCGTCGCTTGACTCGTCTCCTACAGCGTCACCTGATGGTTAAAGGGGCTCGACCTCACTTCTCTCGAAAACGGTGGATGATGAACAATGGAGGAGGGGATGTGATTATAAAGGAAGAGGAGAGGGAAGTTGGAGAGAATGGAGTGGTGGAGAGAGTGGAGAAAATGGTGGCTTGGAGTGGGGAATAAGAAAGGAAGGAGTAAAAGGAAGATAAATAATCATATAATAATAATATAATATAAATAAAATAAGTAGGCTACTCAAAATAAAAATAATTAAAATAATAATAATTATAATAATAAAATCCGAAAATAATAAAAAATAAATCTGAAAATAAAAAATTGGGGTAACATGTGGCGGCTCCACGAGTTGCCACATGTCGCTCCCATAAAATTCAAAGATTAAATGTAAAGAAATTCAAAAAGAAATAACAAAAGGGATTAAATCAAAAAGTGGTCAACACAAAAGTTTCTTGTCTCAATGAGATCTACAACTTTTGTGAAGGGTCGAAAATCAAATGAAATCATCTGTACAAAATGTATTTTTGGGTGGTACCTTATATGTATAAAATACCACATTTTTGTCTTTTGGATTTTTTTATCATTTTTAAATGAGAAAAATTAAAATAAAGTTAGATAAAATATGAAAAGAATATTTACAACTTAATCTATTTTTTTTGGATTTTTAATAATGAAGAAAATGAAAGGAGGAAATGAGGAGCAAAACGGTCAATAGGTACAATATACAAAAGGGCCCAAAACCCAAGTTTTGCATACGAACTTCGATTTTAATGAAATTGGTCTTGTTTTGAAGGTCTTTGAATGTATATTACTTTAAAAGTGAGTAAACCTAATTCGGAGGTCGTATGAGAGAGATATGCCCATTTTAAGACTCCTAGTTTCAAACTTGGATTGAGGGTTTATTGGTCAATTTTACAAGTTAGTATTTTTTTTGATATTTTCCTTTACTTAGTGTTAGTAATATATACAGAATAGAGTTGGTTTTATTGGATTTTGAATTAGTATAAAATATATACAAACAAGATATTTTAGCTAATATACAGGTGAATATTTACAAGTGAATTTAGCTTCTTATTTTATGCAAATATGAATGCTAAAATGCAGATATTATTTACACATGCATGAATGCTAATTATGCAATATAATTAGAAATATGCCTCTAATTACTGGAGAATAAAGCTCTATTTTCATCTTTTGGAGTGATGAATCGCAGATTCTTCAAAGACCTTCACGTCAGTTAGAATATCTTGATTCATAAATCCTCTTCTAATCAAGAACACATTGTAATTCTGGACCTAAAGAAGATACAAAGAAAATTGCCTCCAAAGAAGAAAGACGAGGAAGAAGAACACCCTAAGGACTCAATGAGAATGATACAAGTTAGTTTAGCTGTGTCTGAGCATCAACATGCATTACTCAGAGCTCAGTTAGGACAACTTAATGTTGGGGTCGAACCACCAATGGATGCGATGTATAACCCTAGACAATATCAAATTCAGAATTATTCGAGTTCGGCCAAACCTGAAGTTGATTTTGAGTTGAAGCTGTAGTTTCTGAACTTGTTGCCACACTTTAATGGGAATGCTTCCGAGGAACCAAATGCATTCCTAAGGGACTTTGAGCTCATCTGTGCTAACCTCAGACATCCTATGGTTAGTTCAGATTATATTTGGCTTACAACCCTTCCATTTGCCTTGGGTGGCAAAGCCGACTACTGGGTGAAAATTTTGGAGTTATAGTCACTACTTATGCACAGTTCAAGGACCTATTTTTGAAGAAGTTCTACCCCTTGAGTAGGACTAACATGATGAGGACACGCATTAGATGTTTTTCTCAATTACCCTATGAAGCCTTTTGTGATGCTTGGAAAAGATTCAAGGATATCCTGCAGAAGTTTTCCGATCATAATTTAGATGACAACATCTTGGTCTAGTCGTTCTTTACTGGTATTAACCCTGAGATGTAGGGTTTAGTGAGTGCTGCCTGTGGAGGCAGCTATACATCATGAGGATCAGATACTATCTGGAAGGTATTCGAGCAGATGGCTGAAATGAACCACTCACAGATGTCCAACAGGGCCTATACATCGTCCTCCAGTTCACTCTCATTTAGAGGGAAAATCAGCTGTAGTCGATCTCTCTCAAGACGTGATCTCTAGCATGGGACTCCTTATGGACAAGCTTATAATAGTCGAGAAGATTGACATGATGATTGATGAGTTATACCGGAGCGTCTCCAAACTTCCAAAACATATAGAGGAGTTCAGTGAGAAGGTATCTAAGTTAAGGATACCCGCTGTGACTGCACCCGCTGCTCCCGTGTACTGAGTTCACCATGTTCAGGAGCTGTTGGTGTCAGGGCAACCCCAGCCGTAGGAGCAGGACCTGTCCTATGCCCACTCTTTCTAGAAGCCACCTCCATTAGGAGATACAGTTCAGGAGGAGCCTCCGCCGGTTTGGGAGGTGAATGGAGTATGGTATACTCAAGATCCTGGCAAGAAGGGAAGTATGGGGGACCGACATACCTACTAGCATCCCCCGACCTTTCACAACACTGCATTCACCTCCTTATCACCTCCTTCACAGCAGGGCCCTGGATTCCAGTCACCCTAGCAACGACGGCAACAGTACCAGTAGTATGGCCAATAGGGCCATTACCAGGCGGGCCAGTGATGAATTTGTTATTCATCACTCCAAAAGTAAAAAATAGAGCCTTGTTCCCGAGAAAATAGAGGCATATTTCCTTTTATCTTGCATAAATAACACTCATGCATGCATCCGTAATTCATGCATTTTAGCAGCTCATCTGCATGTAAATAAGAAGCCAAAAATCCCCTGTAAAATACCTCTTCATCAAAATAAATTCTTCTCTATAATATATATATATATATATATATATATATATATATTCCTTAATAATAGAGGGAAGAATGCCAAAAATAACCCTTGTAAAATAGCCCAAATATCCTGAGAACCCTTGTACATTAAAACATACATAAAGCCCTCATACAACCCCCGAATTAGGTCTACTCACTCTTAGAATATTACATATTAAAAGACCTTCAAAATGAGACTAATTTCATTGAAATCGGAGCTTGTATGAGAAACTTGGGTTTTTGGGTCATTTTGTATACTACATATGTACATTTATGTATCCTTGTATTTATGTATCATATTTGACCTTATCTCCGTCTTTGGTCAACATGAAACTTGTAGATCTCATTAAGATCTACAACTTTAGTGTTTTGAGTTTTTCCAAATTCGGCTTCCTCTTCTCTCTACACGTGTTTCTTTCTCCAGCCATTCATAGCAGGCCACGTGGCGCCCTCTGGTTGCGCCACGCGGCCCGCTGCCCATCGCCTCATCCGCCCGCGCCCTCCGCCGTTGGATCTCACTTTTGATCCAACGGTCCAGTTCTTTCCACGCGCTTCACTTCTCCTTGCCGTCAGATCTCCCCCGCGCTTCATCTGATCCCTCCATTAGCGCCGCGCCCACAGCTTGACACGTGGCGCACTGTGGGTCCTTCGATCGCGCCCTGGATCTCGCATCTTAGCCACTCAACCCACTCATTATCCTCAGCCGTTCGATCACCTTCCACTCGCCATCTTTACCCTCCGTTAGCGCCGCGACCACATGACGCCACGTGGCAGCACCCGATCCCATCGATCACATCGCCCAGATCTGATCCTGCCCGTCATCTCGCTTTTAGCCCTCCACCGTTGGATCTCCAGATCCAACGGTTGAGCTGCATCGTCAACCTCCGATCGCTCTCTCTCCCACGATCTCGACCTTGCGGAACACGCACCCCCTTCCTATTCTTGGCAGCGCATCTACCACCGCAGACGCCCGCTGACCTCCCCACGACATCCTCCACTCATCCCTCTCCCTCGCAATCTCCCTCAAGCACCACCATCTCCACCATACTCGCCCCACGACGGCCACCAACTTCGCCAGTCCACCAGCTAACCCATCAACTCCACCTTATAAATACGCCACCATCGGCGACATTCACCCCGATCCGCCACTCCAGAGAGATTCCTCGAGCTCCAAGCTACCTATTAGTGACAGCAATTTGTTGAGTTGTCGAGCGAAGACAGGTATCCAACTCCGGCGAGATCCACGGCCGCCACCGCCGTGCCGCAGCCTCCCTCGAGCAGCTGCACGAGCTCGGGACCCTACCGATCCCTCGAGCGACGACCCTGGAACTCCCAGCTGAGCTCCAATTCCCAGGTAACTCCCCCTATCCGTCTGCCGATCTTCTTCTTCTTTTTCTTACTTTTCTCCGCTTTTATTCGCCGTAATTGACCACCCTCACGCCTTCTAAGTACCACGACGAGCTTCGCGTCGAAGCTCTGATTCTCGCAGCACCTTCCGCACACTCCGACGACGCATACCACATTCCTCCGACCAACAGCTCCGCCATTTGGCCGGAGCTCGTTCGCCGGACCACCTCACTCCACCGTAGGCCTCGCCGGTCACTCACCTCTCCTCCACGAACACCTGCACGCCTCGGCTATACGATTAACCCTTTGCAGGTCCTAAATTATTCATTGGCCGGAACCTCGCCGGAGCTCCCTTCGAGCTTCATCGACGCCGAGCTCCAGCGCATCTCCAAGGATCTTGAGGCCACCGGAGGCTTCGCCGTGCACTCCCGCTTCTTCCGAGCTACTTGGGAGCTCGAGAAGCTCTTCATCGACGCCTTGTGACCAAGGCGGAGCCAGCCTAGTCCCACCGGAGCACCGCCTTCTCCTCCGCAGGTGGCGGAGGACTGTTCGAGACGACGCAGCAGCAGCCGTTAGATCATCCGATCGAACGGCCCTCGTCCCGCCACGTATTCCATCACCGCGACCTTCCTCGACCGATAATCGCGCCTCAGATCGAACGGCCCTCGTCCCGCCACGCGCCTTCATCGACATCCCTTGGATCATCTTGATCCGAGGGCCTTCAGGCCGCCACGTCTACGCTCCGAGCCTCGGCCTCCCAAGCCTAGGCTCGGGTGACCCGAAGCTGCACCGAGGCTAGTCCAAACCTCTAGAGGACCCGACCCTCGTTCCGAGCCTCCGACGGCCTCCGAACCTAGGTCGGCCACGTGAGAAGCACGTGCGACCTGGGGTATTTGCACAGACGCCCCTGAAGCTTATGGAAATTACAAAAAGGTCCCTGTGAAGCAGACCCCACGTGAGGAGCACGTGTTCCGTGGAGAAATTGCATCAGCGTCCCCCACATTATAGGTAATTGCATATTAGTCCTTGTCAGCATATTTGCTTATTGTAATTTTGATTTCTGTATTGCATTTACACCCCTGTGTTTGCACGTGTCCATAGAGTGCATTTTACATCATTTTGAGATTCTAAAAATTGCATATTGTTGGAAATCTTGTCCTCTGCCTATCAGTACACGTGTATGATTTTTGTAGGCTTATTTGAATTATCAATGAATTAATTGGTGCATTGTTGACATATTTTGCCCAGTGATGCCTTTTGATTTTTAATTAATTATCAGTGCCTTCAAAAATTATCAAAAATTCACAGTAGCTTAAGGACATCATTTTCAACACACCATAAAAATTTCATAGCATTTGCACGCATATCGAGGCCTAAATAAAAAGTTTGGTGATTTTCTTAAATTAATTTTAATTAATTCATTTCACAGTAAATTTAAGTCCTGTCAATTTTCCTAGGTGCCTTATCATTAGACCCACCTAGGATAATTTTAGTTCTTGGAAAAATTGTGATTTGATATTTATTAAAAATTAAATTCTGAAAATCACTCTGTCTGTTTATTTAATTCACAGTAAATTCATTTTAAGTCGAAAAATTCCAAAAAAAATTAGTGTAGGTCATTTTCATCATAAATAACTGTCTGGCCAATTTTCATTATTTTTGGACTTTATTTGATACATCAATTAAATTTAACGTTAAATTGGCTAAGATTGGTCTGCACATGTCTGCATAAGAATTAAAAAGACCAAAAAAATACTTCTTGAAAATCAACGCTTGAATAATTGCTAAAATTTGACCTAAGGAGACAGTTGCCTCCCTGAGATCGACCTTGGACTTCACCAAGTAAAAAAAATTGCCGCTTGAAATTAACTCGAATCTAATTAAAGTGGTTTTTGATTAACCTCTCGTATCCGACTGCAACGAACGACATCTAATTAATTTGGACATTAATTTGACCGAATTAACATAGGGTGCGGGAGCGATGTCAAAATGGCGCCGTTGCCGGGGAGGCACGGCTTAGGATAATTTTTAGCAAATTTTTGAGTGTTTGATTTTCCTTCCCCGGGTAGTCTGACCCCCGGTTTTTCTTGTGAATATTTCTCTGTCTTGTAAATTTCTGCATTTTTGTCGTTCTTGATCTGACCTCAACTTGTTTTTGTGCGAGGGACACCGGAGTCGAAGACGCTTCGAGGAACACGCATTCGAATTTGTTTGAGTGCTTTGAGAGAACCTGTAATTTCAATAATTTTTCCACATTTTTTTTCGCATCATTTCCAGCGGTTCTCGTTTGGGATCTCGCGTGTGTAAAGATAGTGGAACTGTGTCCCGTGTGCTGTGTGGGTGAATTGTAACTTAGCTTGCACTAGCGGCTCCTTGAGCCACTCTAGGACTTGTTTGTGCTCGTAATCAATAGGACCACACATTACACATAAAAGACGCACCTAGACCGCAGGACTTAGTTCAAATTAAATTGTTCTTCACGCTAATAGAACTGCCTGTCTAGGAGCGGCTTTTCATAGCTTGCATTTGCATGTAGAGTAAAGTTTTCAATTCTGTATTGCATCCTGCATAAAAAAAGCGAAGGGATCACTGTAAGTATTCTCTACTCAGCATAAGCATCATCGATTTCAACTTGCATTGGCTTTTCTCGATTTCCCCCTCTGATTTTGTCACTTAAATTAAAAAGGAAATTGGGACTGTCCGATAGGCGTGCTTTGTGGTGGACTAATTGCAGTGATAACTTAACTTTAATCGGGACTACTAACAGTTTTGACCAAAAAAAAGGAATAAAATTTGAAAATTGTTTGCGGGAGGTTAATCCCCGACCTTGTATTCAGGCTGAGTGAGGGTACTTGAGTGCGCGTGAACACCTTAAGGCAGAGCCCAAATCCCCGCCTTCCATATCACGAGCCAACTGATCTTAGCAATTATCACGAGTGGGATATTTTTAAACTCTTTGACAAGTACCAAGTAGCCTCCGCCCTCACAGGTAGATAGGGGTGAACCAGCGGTACTCTGCGACAAGGCATAAAAACTTTGTTAGCCTCCGCCTCAGTGCAGGTAGATAGGGGCACGTCATTGAGTCCCCACTCCGGATAGGAGCAAAGAAAGGGAGGATCGACGGTATCTTAGGCGACAGGATAGACAGGGAAGACGCATCCGGCTCTAAGCCGACTTTCCTCTAGGCTGCGTAATCCTTGCTATTTGTGCTTGAATATCACACTTAAAAACTACAAGATAAATTGGACTCAACTTTGAGTCCTTCACTGTGTTGAGTGTGAAACCAGGGTCTTGGATTATTCTTGTGCTTGCTTCAGGTAGGAGTCAAATCCTATCTTCTTCCCTCTTTATCAAGATGAGTGATTGGGGAGATCTCGACGCACTATTCACTGATCTCTCTATGAGTCCCCCAAGTAACTCGTCTTCCTCGGTCCGAGCGCACCTTGGACCATCCAGGACTCATGACCCTCTTGAGTCCTGGTTTCCACATGCTCAGGGTGGTTACTCTCAAACCAACCCTTTTATCTCCTCCGAGATTACCGAGGAAGATCATTGCCTCGGTAATCCCTTCCTTGATTTGCCCTCTAACACCGGTCTTACTTTCCAATTCCCAGATCTAGAGGACAAGATGCCGCCAAAAGTTCCACCAGATGAGGAACAAATTAAACAGATTCTTGCCCGCCTCGCTGATGCCGAACAGAGGAATGCAGATCTCACTGCACGGATGGGACAAATCATAGCAGCAGATGGAATCGACCGACCAATGGTCGATACCTATAACCCGGCGGAGAACGAGATTCAGAACTGGTTGGCACCCGCAGTTCCCGCCCAGGCATTTGAGTTGAAGCCCCACTTTCTTAGTCTGCTTCCGAAGTTCAACGGAAATCTTAATGAAGAACCATACACTTTCCTCCATGACTTCGAGTTGGTTTGCAACAATCTTAGCCATCCCAATGTTGGCCAAGATTATATTCGGCTGAAGGCCACCCCTTTTGCCTTAGGTGATAAGGCTGCTCATTGGCTGAAAAATTTAGGGGTGGTATGTACCACTTGGATGCAGTTCAAGGACCTTTTCTTGAAGAAGTTCTACCCTCTCAGTAGAACTAATCAGATGAGAACAAAGATCGCCAGCTTCGCTCAAGGAGCCTGCGAACCGTTCCATGAGGCTTGGGACAGGTTCAATGACTTAGTACAGAAATGCCCCTGCCACGGCATTTCAAAGGCGATCTTAGTCCAGACCTTGATCTGTGGTTTAACCCCAGAAATGCAGGGGTTAGTCAGTGCCGCCTGTGGAGGAAGCTATCTGAACAAAAATGAGCATGCTGCATGGAAGATCCTAGAGCAGATGGCAGAAACCGGCAGATCACAGGCCACAAGGGCCTATCAGTTGTCTCCCTCAATCCTATCCAATGAGACAACTAGAAGGATTGTTGCAGATCTGACTGAGGACCTTATCCCCAGCATGGGGATGATCGCCGACAAGCTTACCATGGTCGAGCAGATCCACAAGAGAGTCGCGGAGATGGAGTCTCTTTCTAGCCTTCCCAAGAAAGTGGAGGAACTCTCTGAAAAGGTAGCTAAGATTAAGCTACCCACCCCTTCTGCACCACCTGTACCTGTACACCGAGTCCATCTTGTACAGGAACAGGCACCGAGGTCTCAGAGTAGCTGGGATCAGACTTATACCCAGCCGAACCATCATGCACCCCCACCAGTGGAAACAGAATATGAGGAGCCTCCGCCTGTATACGAGATTAACGGGCTTTGGTATAGCCGGGACCCGCTAGTCCGGCAAATCGAGATGGGGAAGGATCAGGCACACCGTCCCGCACCAGTCTACCAAGAGACCAGGCCCGTCACAGTCCCGCGATACCAGTCCAGGCCAGATCATGGGTACCAGCCGCAGCAACGCACCTACCAGCAGGGGCCAGCACCGTCCCACCAGCAGCAGTATCGGCATGGCCAGCAAGGCCAATTTAGGACGGCATCAACACCGCAGCAAGCCCAGCCCACCGAATTGGAGTCACTCACCTTGGCGATCCAGACCCTGTCTGATAGGGTCCAACAGATACAGAATGATTACCTGGATATGAGAACCGACATCAATCGGGTTTCTCGTGCCCAGGATCAACAAATGGCGCCAAGGACCCCAATTCCCGCACAGGTTCAGGCCAATCCGAACAGCATGCACCAGGGCCAGAACCGACCTCGGGATCAGGTATATTATTCAGATAATTATCTATCTGAACATGAGATCCTTTCGTACGATAATGTTAATCATATGTCCCTCAGGAGCGGAAGGACCGTGACCATACCTGATCGGGCACGGGCACAAAAGGAAGGAACCTCCGAGAATCTACCTGAGGAGAATTCGGAGGAAGAAGAGGAGGAGCATCCCCACCACCATCCCCAACAGAAGAAGAGGACATCTGAGTCCTCGAAGCAGCATTCCCGCATCCACTTTGAGTCAGACGATACCGATGAGCCCGCACCTCCATCTGAGGAGGACCATCCAGAAGAAGCGGAAGAAGCACCACCGGTTTCACCCAAGCATTTTCCTGTTTGTCAGAGTCCGAGTCAGAGTCAGTGTAAAAGTCCGAGTCAAAGTCTTGTTCAGAACTCAGTTTCAGCAGCTAATGAAAATCTTTCAGTTCCAGAACCTGAGTTAATAATCCCTTTCCCCCAAGCTCTTACGGGTGGAAAGAAGAAAATCCAAAAAATCCAAAAAGATGACCCTGAGATGGCTGAATTCTGCAATAAACACATCAAGGTCACAATCCCTTTTGACAAGTTCGTGGAAATAACCCCTGCATTCCAAAAATACCTTAAGGTAAGATGCACACCTACTAGGGTTAGCAGGAAGACCAAAAGCCGTGTTGAGAAACACGTTCTATCAATAGCCACAACTTGTGCAATAAAGAACTCGTTTCCTCGAAAATGAAGAGACATGGGTGCACACTATGTAGAGAGTCATGTTGATGACATTGCGTTTGCACGCACTCTCCTGGACAATGGTTCCTCAATTAACTTAATGCCCACAGCCCTCTATGAGCGGCTTAATCTCGGACCTCTTAGGAAATCTAGAGCTATTCTGCAGTTTGCTGACAAATCCACTAAGAGGTCCCAAGGAGAGTTAAGGAACATTGTGATCAGAGTCGAGGGGCAGGAATACATGGTGGACTTTACTGTCCTGGATATGGAAACCCCTCGTAATTGGAGAGATTCCCAGATCATTTTAGGTAGACCCTTCCTCAGAACTGCGGGGGCCTTATTTGATTATAAAACTGGGAAGATTCAGTTCCAAACTCCCGGCGGAGATGAGGAATTGGAGATGAAGCAGACGAGATGGCAGAGACCGGACTCCGAATCCAGCACCGAGTACTCTTCTACCGAGACAGACTGTGAATATGTAGACGTAGTTGGGCCATGGAGACAGAACCCAGCCAGCATTAATGTGTCCATCTCCTTTGAAGATGATCCAGTGCATGAGTCAGTCTGCGAGATTCTGAGGAACGAGTACAGCTCTGAAACTGCATCGCCCTACATCTTCGATGACGTAGAGGCCCAGTGGGGCCTGTCGGTCCTTACATCCTTAGGACAATCGGAAGATGAGGATGACGAGTCGGACGAGGCGTTTGCCGATTGTATGGAAAATTTTGACGATCCGACTCCAGAGCCGCGCTTGGTGGCAGCTGTTACAGAAAATGATCCAGCCACTTCCAACACCAAACCAGATCAGATTGAGCTAAACTTTTTAGATGACCACACTATACCTGAGCTCAAACCTCTTCCCACAACACTGAAATATGCCTTCCTTGCGGGCCAAGACAAGAAATTTCCGGTCATTATCAGTTCGCAATTGACCGAGGAGCAGGAATCTCGCTTGCTAGAGATCCTGGAGAAAAACCGCAAGGCAATAGGCTGGAGCATTTCCGATCTCCATGGGATAAATCCCGCTCTGTGTTCGCACCATATTTACTTGGAGAATGAAGCCAAACCCTCTCGGGAATTCCAACGCCGGTTGAATCCAAATTTACGAGAAGTGGTGAAAAAAGAGATAGAAAAATGGTGCGACGCGGGTTTCATTTACCCAATCTCCGACTCTAAGTGGGTGGCCCCAATCCATGTTGTCCCGAAAAAGTCGGGAATTCAGACGACCACCAACGAGGACGGAGAGGAGATCGTGACGAGAATACCCACGTCGTGGCGCGTCTGTGTGGATTACAGACGCTTAAATGCCGCGACGAAGAAGGATCATTTCCCTCTACCATTCATTGATCAGATCTTAGAAAGATTAGCGGGAAAAGAATTTTTCTGCTTCCTTGATGGGTTCTCGGGCTACAATCAAGTGGCCATAGCTCCGGAGGACCAGGAAAAGACCACGTTCACATGCCCCTTTGGTACCTATGCTTTCAGGCGCATGCCCTTTGGGCTTTGCAATGCTACAGGTACTTTTCAAAGGTGCATGATTGCTGTATTCGCCGAAATGGTCGGCGAATTCCTGGAAGTCTTCATGGATGACTTCTCGGTCCACGGCGACTCTTTTGATTCCTGCCTTAGGAATCTGGACCGAGTCCTCAAAAGATGTTGTGAGGTCAATCTGGTGCTCTCCTGGGAGAAAAGTCACTTCATGGTGACGGAGGGCATAGTGTTGGGGCATGTCATCTCCAAGAGAGGAATGGAGGTTGACCCTGCCAAGGTGGACGTGATCAGACGACTCCAGCCACCAACCAACGTAAAGCAGTTGCGGTCGTTCCTTGGGCATGTCGGATTTTATCGAAGATTTATCAAGGATTTTTCCAAGATTGCCCGACCGCTAACTGAGCTTTTAGGCAAAGACACGGAGTTTATTATAGATCACAAATGTCTTGAGGCCTTTAAGCTTTTACAAGGAATGATCATGGATGCACCCATTTTACAAGCCCCAGATTGGTCTCTACCTTTTGAGATCATGACGGATGCCTCAGATTACGCTGTTGGGGCTGTATTGGGACAAAGAAGAGATGGCGTCCCGTTTGCAATTCACTACGCAAGCAAAGTGCTTGATTCTGCTCAGCGTAACTATACAGTTACCGAAAAGGAAATGCTTGCGGTAGTGTTTGCCTTGGACAAATTCAGATCCCACTTAATCGGATCCAAGGTAACCGTGTTCACAGACCATACGGCACTACGATACCTGATGGAGAAGAAGGACGCGAAGGCGCGTCTTCTTCGTTGGATTTTACTTATCCAGGAGTTTGATTTGGATATCCGTGATAAACCTGGTAAGAAGAACGTAGTGGCCGATCATCTTTCTCGTCTCGAAGATCTTAATACTTCCGAGGTTTCACCAATTCGAGACTCCTTCCCTGACGAGTCGATTTTTGTTATCGACTCACTCCCGTGGTACGCCAATATCGTGAACTATCTTGTCTCCAAGAAAGTTTCCGAGGATTGGCCCAAGAGCCAAATCGACCGATTAAAGTCGGACGCTAGACACTACCATTGGGAGGATCCGATCCTTTTCTTTGAAGGACTGGATTGTGTCTGGAGACGTTGTATTCCTCAGGAGGAATACCAGAGTGTCCTTTCTTTATGCCATAGCTTAGAGGCAGGAGGACACCACTCCGGGAAGAGGACCGCATGGAAGGTACTTCAGTGTGGCTTCTACTGGCCGACTCTGTTTCACGATGCCACCGCCTTTGCGAAGTCGTGCCCAGTTTGCCAGAGGATGGGAGGAACCGTTGGTTCCAGGGATGAGATGCCAATGCAGCCGGTCATCATTTGTGATGTCTTTGACGCCTGGGGCATCAATTTCATGGGCCCATTCCCTGTCAGCCACGGGTTTGAATACATCCTTCTTGCGGTAGACTACCTATCCAGATGGGTGGAGGCTATCCCGACCCGAGCCGCAGACAGCAGGACTGTCTGTAAATTCATCAGAGAGAACATAATCTCTAGGTTCGGGATCCCCAAAATGATGATATCAGACGGGGGTAGCCACTTTGTGAATCGGGAGGTGAAGAAACTCCTGAAGGACTACGGCATCGAACACCGTGTCGCGAGTCCTTACCACCCACAAACCAATGGTATGGCTGAGGTGTCGAATAGGGAGGTGAAAACCATATTGCAAAAGCTTGTCCGCCCAGACAGGAAGGACTGGTCTCAGATCTTGGATCAAGTCCTCTGGGCATATAGGACGGCTTACAAGACACCGTTAGGCACCTCCCCATTCCAAATGGTATTCGGAAAGCCGTGCCATTTGCCCGCAGAGTTAGTTCACAAATCAGAATGGGCAATAAAGAAGGTCAACTGGAACACACACCTGGGTCAGAAACAGAGAGACATGGATCTGAATGAGCTTGTGGAAGTCAGAAACCGAGCATACGACAACAGTTTGGTGTACAAGGACAAGGTGAAGCGTTGGCATGATAGATATATCAGACGAAAGACATTCGTTCCTGGACAGAAGGTATGGTTGTTCAATGCTAGGCTGAAGATTTTCCAAGGCAAGTTGAAGTCTAAGTGGACGGGACCATTTGTCGTCCGTACGGTGCATGATAGTGGATGTGTCGAGATCTCAGATCTCGCAGATGACGCACCGACATTCCTAGTGAATGGGCAGCTGTTGAAACACTTCGTCGAATCCAATGAGCAGTTAGTCCATGTCGAGGAGATTGTATTCATGCGCGAGACAGATACAACAGAGTCACATCAAGCCGCGTATGAGACCTTGCAGCAGTGAACTCCAGCCATCCGCAGCATCTCAAAAGATTCAGACCGATTCATCTGTATATATCATCATTCTGGTACAATCTACCCTTTCTCCCGCGACTTTAGCAACCCATCCCCGCCTCATCAGATCACTATCTTGGACTATACTTAGGATAACCAGAGCCTAAGTATAGGGGGGAAGGTCACCCAAGTCGAGTTACTGTACATCCTCCATCACATTGGTCCTCATACTCATTTCCTACCTATACTTAGGCTGACCTAAGCCTAAGTATAGGGGGGACCGATGCCCGCATTGTATACTCATTCATTTCTCTTCTTTCCCGCATCCGCCCCATTTTTGATCTTCTTCTCTACTTAGGCTTCCATAGCCTAAGTATAGGGGGGGCGAGATGATTTCTATACCTTTTTGGCTCTCCTACGCTTAGCACGAGCTATGTCTTTTTCCTCGCTCTTAGTGCTCTGAGGACATAGCACACGCTAAGTATAGGGGGGCGTGTATATATTACATATATACTTTACCCATAGCTCGTACTTTCACGTATTTTTGTATATATATTACAATAATTACGGGGGGGTACATAAAAAAAAATATATAATCTTTAATAGGCTTCTTATTTACTCTTGCATATCATCTCTGCATAGAAAAATAAAAAGAGTCTTGCATTGTCATAGCATGACATCTCATCTCATTTGCATAAGTTGCTTATGCAAAGTGAAAAGCTAGTGGGTTCTGAACCAATTTGTGAGCAGATATTAAGGATGAAAATGACTTGACCTTAATCCACCTAATTTCAGAGGAACCTTATAGGAACTGGAGTTAAGATTTTTCAGGTCAGGTGACTTAATTCTTTAAGTCTCCAAGTCTATGTTCATATGTCATCTTAACAAGCTTGAATAGAGCACTTAACAACACACACATGACTCTTAGAGACAATGGCTTAACATGCATCAGCACTTTACACATGGCTCTCTACGGATGAGGTGATAAGGAGACAGTTTCCTTTAGCTTGGGGTAGCATATGAGGGTAGTACTTCTAGGCGGAACCTCTCTTCTTCTTTTAGTGAAGGAAGTGCGTCTCAACTTGGACTAGTGGTGATGAAGGCTAAAGACAGAAGCAGTGGGTTGCAATAAAGCTTCAAAAGAGGGATAGTCTACTGGCTCAAGAGGAAATTTCTTGTATCTATGCTGCACCATGTATATATGTTGACAAAAAAAAAGAACTCCAAAAAAGTGGTGGGTCGGATTGAAAATTTAATAACCCCACCGGAGTATATGTAGTCAAGAAAAGCAAAAGCTTATGGTCACCATGTACTTGCAGCGGGAGACTTAGCTACACTGGCTGAGCTTCCAAAAGTCTATACCTCTTCCTCCTCTTCTTGAGCCGGTTGAACTTGAACTTAGAAGGGAATACCCCGCTTCTCGAGGAAAGAGTTGCTAGACCAAGGCATTAGAGTTACCAGGTTGGGGGAGATTGTTTCTTTGTTACTTCTGAGGTGGGGAGTCATCTATCACTTACACCGCATGAAAAGATTCATAGTCATTAGGGTTTGTGTATGTAGACTTGTTCTGATTAGGTAAGTTGAGGAGTCTCGAATAGAAGACTTGTGGAACTTGAAGTCTGTTAAGTCTTAAACTCAGATCCCAATAAGGTTCCGACACATGAGTAATCCAAAGGGTTAAGTCTAGCTCTATTTTTAACTTTTGTTCATGACCTTGGTATGGAACCCAATTTCATTTCACTCTTGCATTTCATTTAGTTGCTCGGGGACGAGCAAGGTTTAAGTATAGGGGGTTGATGAATCTGTTATTCATCACTCCAAAAGTCAAAAATAGAGCCTTGTTCCCGAGAAAATAGAGGCATATTTCCTTTTATCTTGCATAAATAACACTCATGCATGCATCCGTAATTCATGCATTTTAGCAGCTCATCTGCATGTAAATAAGAAGCCAAAAATCCCCTGTAAAATACCTCTTCATCAAAATAAATTCTTCTCTATAATATATATATATATATTCCTTAATAATAGAGGGAAGAATGCCAAAAATCACCCTTGTAAAATAGCCCAAATATCCTGAGAACCCTTGTACATTAAAACATACATAAAGCCCTCATACAAACCCCGAACTAGGTCTACTCACTCTTAGAATATTACATATTAAAAGACCTTCAAAATGAGACTAATTTCATTGAAATCGGAGCTTGTATGAGAAACTTGGGTTTTTGGGTCATTTTGTATACTACATATGTACATTTATGTATCCTTGTATTTATGTATCATATTTGACCTTATCTCCGTCTTTGGTCAACATGAAACTTGTAGATCTCATTAAGATCTACAACTTTAATGTTTTGAGTTTTTCCAAATTCGGCTTCCTCTTCTCTCTACACGTGTTTCTTTCTCCAGCCATTCATAGCAGGCCACGTGGCGCCCTCTGGTTGCGCCACGCGACCCGCTGCCCATCGCCTCATCCGCCCGCGCCCTCCGCCGTTGGATCTCGCTTTTGATCCAACGGTCCAGTTCTTTCCACGCGCTTCACTTCTCCTTGCCGTCAGATCTCCCCCGCGCTTCATCTGATCCCTCCATTAGCGCCGCGCCCACAGCTTGACACGTGGCGCACTGTGGGTCCTTCGATCGCGCCCTGGATCTCGCATCTTAGCCACTCAACCCACTCATTATCCTCAGTCGTTCGATCACCTTCCACTCACCATCTTTACCCTCCGTTAGCGCCGCGACCACATGACGCCACGTGGCAGCACCCGATCCCATCGATCGCATCGCCCAGATCTGATCCTGCCCGTCATCTCGCTTTTAGCCCTCCACCGTTGGATCTCCAGATCCAACGGTTGAGCTGCATCGTCAACCTCCGATCGCTCTCTCTCCCACGATCTCGACCTTGCGGAACACGCACCCCCTTCCTATTCTTGGCAGCGCATCTACCACCGCAGACGCCCGCTGACCTCCCCACGACATCCTCCACTCATCCCTCTCCCTCGCCATCTCCCTCAAGCACCACCATCTCCACCATACTCGCCCCACGACGGCCACCAACTTCGCCAGTCCACCAGCTAACCCATCAACTCCACCTTATAAATACGCCACCATCGGCGACATTCACCCCGATCCGCCACTCCAGAGAGATTCCTCGAGCTCCAAGCTACCTATTGGTGACAGCAATTTGTTGAGTTGTCGAGCGAAGACAGGTATCCAACTCCGGCGAGATCCATGGCCGCCACTGCCGTGCCGCAGCCTCCCTCGAGCAGCTGCACGAGCTCGGGACCCTACTGATCCCTCGAGCGACGACCCTGGAACTCCCAGCTGAGCTCCAATTCCCAGGTAACTCCCCCCATCCGTCTGCCGATCTTCTTCTTCTTTTTCTTACTTTTCTCCGCTTTTATTCGCCGTAATTGACCACCCTCACGCCTTCTAAGTACCACGACGAGCTTCGCGTCGAAGCTCTGATTCTCGCAGCACCTTCCGCACACTCCGACGACGCATACCACATTCCTCCGACCAACAGCTCCGCCATTTGGTCGGAGCTCGTTCGCCGGACCACCTCACTCCACCGTAGGACTCGCCGGTCACTCACCTCTCCTCCACGAACACCTGCACGCCTCGGCTATACGATTAACCCTTTGCAGGTCCTAAATTATTCATTGGCCGGAACCTCGCCGGAGCTCCCTTCGAGCTTCATCGACGCCGAGCTCCAGCGCATCTCCAAGGATCTTGAGGCCACCGGAGGCTTCGCCGTGCACTCCCGCTTCTTCCGAGCTACTTGGGAGCTCGAGAAGCTCTTCATCGACGCCTTGTGACCAAGGCGGAGCCAGCCCAGTCCCACCGGAGCACCGCCTTCTCCTCCGCAGGTGGCGGAGGACTGTTCGAGACGACGCAGCAGCAGCCGTTAGATCATCCGATCGAACGGCCCTCGTCCCGCCACGTATTCCATCACCGCGACCTTCCTCGACCGATAATCGCGCCTCAGATCGAACGGCCCTCGTCCCGCCACGCGCCTTCATCGACATACCTTGGATCATCTTGATCCGAGGGCCTTCAGGCCGCCACGTCTACGCTCCGAGCCTCGGCCTCCCAAGCCTAGGCTCGGGTGACCCGAAGCTGCACCGAGGCTAGTCCAAACCTCCAGAGGACCCGACCCTCGCTCCGAGCCTCCGACGCCCTCCGAACCTAGGTCGGCCACGTGAGAAGCACGTGCGACCTAGGGTATTTGCATAGACGCCCCTGAAGCTTATGGAAATTACAAAAAGGTCCCTGTGAAGCAGACCCCACGTGAGGAGCACGTGTTCCGTGGAGAAATTGCATCAGCGTCCCCCACATTATAGGTAATTGCATATTAGTCCTTGTCAGCATATTTGCTTATTGTAATTTTGATTTCTGTATTGCATTTACACCCCTGTGTTTGCACGTGTCCATAGAGTGCATTTTACATCATTTTGAGATTCTAAAAATTGCATATTGTTGGAAATCTTGTCCTCTGCCTATCAGTACACGTGTATGATTTTTGTAGGCTTATTTGAATTATCAATGAATTAATTGGTGCATTGTTGACATATTTTGCCCAGTGATGCCTTTTGATTTTTAATTAATTATCAGTGCCTTCAAAAATTATCAAAAATTCACAGTAGCTTAAGGACATCATTTTCAACACACCATAAAAATTTCATAGCATTTGCACGCATATCGAGGCCTAAATAAAAAGTTTGGTGATTTTCTTAAATTAATTTTAATTAATTCATTTCACAGTAAATTTAAGTCCTGTCAATTTTCCTAGGTGCCTTATCATTAGACCCACCTAGGATAATTTTAGTTCTTGGAAAAATTGTGATTTGATATTTATTAAAAATTAAATTCTGAAAATCACTCTGTCTGTTTATTTAATTCACAGTAAATTCATTTTAAGTCGAAAAATTCCAAAAAAAATTAGTGTAGGTCATTTTCATCATAAATAACTGTCTGGCCAATTTTCATTATTTTTGGACTTTATTTGATACATCAATTAAATTTAACGTTAAATTGGCTAAGATTGGTCTGCACATGTCTGCATAAGAATTAAAAAGACCAAAAAAAATACTTCTTGAAAATCAACGCTTGAATAATTGCTAAAATTTGACCTAAGGAGACAGTTGCCTCCCTGAGATCGACCTTGGACTTCACCAAGTAAAAAAAATTGCCGCTTGAAATTAACTCGAATCTAATTAAAGTGGTTTTTGATTAACCTCTCGTATCCGACTGCAACGAACGACATCTAATTAATTTGGACATTAATTTGACCGAATTAACATAGGGTGCGGGAGCGATGTCAGCCAGCAGGGCCCGCAACCTCGACAGATACACTGACGACAACAACATAGCTAGTACCTGGCCAACAGGGCCAGTCTTCCTATTCTTCTTCCCAATCTTATCCCCTTCCTTCTTCGTCTAGTCCCATGGATATACAAAAACATATACTCGATGAGCTCTGTTCCTATAGGAACGTAATTCATGACTTACGGGTGGATGTCAACCACCTATCCTGATGGCGAGACGAGAAGACTGCACCCTCTGCCTCAGTCCCAGCCCAAGTTCAGGCTAACAACAATAGCGTGAACCTATCTAGTTCTCAGCAACACTTTGGTCAGGTATACTATTCAACATCTCCTAGATCTGAACATGGGATTCTTTCATGTGACGAGGCTAATCACATGTCACTCATGAGCAGAAGGATCGTGACCGTACTGACCGTGCGATGGACACGAGGAGGGGCATCTCTGGAGCTCTACCTGAGGAGTCTTTCGAGGACAAGGAGGAGAGGCAGCATATTCCGGAGCCCCATCAGCACCATTTGAGGATTTCTACTCAAGGATCCGAGAGGATAAGGAGAGCACGTATGCAACATCGACAACATGGATATACTTCTGAGTCTATGGAGGACCTTGTATCTCTGGTTGTGGTGGATACCGCTTCAACTTCTATTCCACAAAATATTGTAGATATCTTTGACTTCGATTCCATGTTGCATCAAAAAGATTCTTGTATGAAGAACTTTATTTTTGTTAATGATAAGAATGATCTTTCAATTCATGATTCATACCCTTCATCCTCTGTTTCCCTAGCTTCGATCCCTTCTCCCGTGCTCTTACGGTAGGAAAGTGCATAAAAAAGATTCAGAAAGATGGCCCCGGTATGGCACGATTTTGTAAAGAAAATATCACTGTAAAGGTGCCATTTGATGAGTATGTGGCTAACCATCCTGCATTCCAAAATACCTTAAGGTGAGATGCACACCTACAAGGATTAACAGGAAGAAAGAGAACCAAAATATGAAAACATACATTTTGTCAATAGCCACAACATATTGTCTCAAGATCAGACATTGCCAAAGAAAAAGAGAGATATGGGTGCTCACTATGTGGAGAGTCGTATTGACGATATTGCGTTTCCATGCATACTCTTGGATAACGATTCTTCAATCAACTTACTTCCCTTAGAATTATATTAGAAATTGGAGTTGGGACCACTTTGCAACTGGAACTTTACTCCACTTCGCAGATTGTTCAATGAAGAGACCTAGGGAAGTGAAGAACATTGTTATCTCTATTGAGGGCCAGAACTATCAAGTTGACTTCACAATCATGGACATGGAGACCCCAATCATTGGAGAGAATCTCAGATCATTCTCTGGCGGCCCTTGCTTAGGATCGTAGGCGCGACTTTCGATTATGGTATGGGAATGATGAAGTTTCGTTCTCCAAGCGAAGAAGTGAACCTTGATATGAAGCAAACCAAGTGTCAACGACCTGATTCAGAGAGTAGCATAGAGTGCTCATCTTCAGAGGCAGATTGCGTAATGATTAGTGCATTTGGGATTTGGGGACAGGTTCCTTCAGTACAGAGCAAGACCTTTTCATCTGGAAAGGACATAATGCATGATGTAGTTTGCCAGGTGTTGCCTGATCTTGTTAGAGATGCGTCTACCTATTCTTGTGATGACATAGAGATCCATCTGGATCTGTCAGTTCCATCCCTTCGGAACGATCGTGGACATAGATGACGAGTCGGACACAGCTTTGGCCGAACTACCGTGTTTCTTTGGCGATCGGACTCCAGATACTTCTGAGTTGGTGGCGAGTACTACACATCTTAGTTCACCTTCTTGTAGCATGGAACCAGATCCAGATTAAGTTCAACAGGAATTTCTTGATGATACCACATTGCTAGAACTGAAATCACTACCTCATACACTCAAGTACACCTTTCTTGCGGGACCCAAGGAAAGATATCCTGTTATCACTAGCTCAAACTTGACTTTAGAACAGGAGTCTAGTTGTTAAAAGTCTTAGAGAGGAACCACAAAGCAATAGGTTGGACAATGTCGGATCTCGTGGGGATCAACCGTGCTCTCTTCTCACACCACATTTTTAATGAGGATAATGTGAGACCTTCCCGTGAGTTCCAGAGGAGACTTAACCCCAATCTACGGGAAATAATGAAGAAAGCAATTGAGAAATGGTGCAAAGCAGGGTTCATATACCCTATTTCTGACTCCAAGTGGGTGGACCTGCTTCATGTTGTCCCGAAGAAGTCAAGAATTCAGATGGTCGCCAACGAGAAGGGGGTAGAGATCGTGACATGAGTACCTACGTCGTGGCACATCTGTGTCGGCTACAAGCACTTGAATGCCGCAACCAAGAAAGACCACTTTTACTTGCTTTTTATTGAACATATGTTGGAGAGACTTGCAGGGAAAGAGTTCTTTTGTTTTCTTGACGGGTATTCAGGCTACAACCATGTTGCTATAGCCTCTGAGGACTAAGAAAAGACCACATTCATATGTCCATTCGACACTTATGCTTTCAGATGCATGCCATTCGGTCTCTGCAATGCCCTGGGCACATTTCAACGGTGCATGATTGCCATATTTGCCGAGTTGGTGGGAGATTTACTGGAAGTGTTCATAGATGACCTCTCGGTTCATAGTAATTCTTTTGATACATTTTTAGCGCACTTGAACCGAGTCCTCATGAGGTGTAGATAGGCGAATCTTGTACTCTCCTAAGAGAAGAGTCACTTTATGGTGATGGAGGGTATCGTGTTGGGGCATGTCATCTCCAAAAGGGGAATGGAGGTTGACCCTGCAAAGGTGGAGGTGATCAAGAAACTCTATCCACCTACCGACGTGAAGTCAGTGCGGTCATTACTAGGGCATGTTGGATTTTATAAGAGATTTATTCAGGATTTTTCTAAGATCGCACGCCTACTGACTGATCTATTAGGGAAAGACACAGTGTTCATCGTAGATCACATGTATTTGGAGGCCTTTGAGCTCTTGAAGAGGAAGATTTGTGCCTTGCCTATTTTACAAGCTCCTGACTTGTCTCTCCCCTTTGAGATCATGACTGGTGCTTCAGATTTTGCAATAGGAGCTGTGTTAGGATAACGATGAGAGGGGATTCCATTTGCGATCCACTACGTGAGCAAAGTATTAGGCCCTACACAGAAGAATTACACCGTGACTGAAAAGGAAATACTCATTGTAGTATGGGCTCTCGAGAAGTTCAGGTCGTATATTTTGGGCTCTAAGGTGACAATGTACACTGATCACACAACTATTCGATATTTAATGGACAAAAAGGATGCGGAGGCGCATCTTCTTAGGTGGATTTTACTCCTTCAGGAGTTTGATTTGGAGATAAAAGATAAACCTAGAATGAAGAATGTTGTGGCTGATCATTTTTCTCGGATTGAACTTAAGGATTCTCCTGATTATGAGCGGATTAGAGAGACCTTCCCAGACAAGGTAATTTATGTTATTGACTCACTCCTGTTGTATGCCAACATGGTGAACTATCTTGTCTCCAAGCAAGTTCCCCATGGTTGTACTTGGAGCAACATTGATCGACTGATGTAGGATTCGAGGAGATACCATTGGGACGATCCTTTCCTTTTCTTCGAAGGACCGGATTGTGTTTGGAGAAGGTGTATTCCTCAGAAGGAGTACCAAAGTTTCCTCACATATTGTCATTCACTTGAGGCTGGAGGACACAAAGTACTTCAATGTGGATTGTATTCGCCGACCTTTTTAGAGATGCTATTGATTTTGTATGGTAGTACCCGATTTGTCAAAGGATGGGAGGGATAGTTGGACATAGAGATGAAATGCCCATGCAGCCTGTGATTATTTGTGATGTTTTTGATGCATGGGGCATAGATTTTATTGATCCTTTTCCCAACAGCCAAGGACATGAGAATATATTGTTGGCGGTTGACTATTTATCTAGGTGGGTGGAGGCTATCCCAACCTTAACCACAGACAACCAGACTGTCTGTAAGTTTGTGAGAGACAATGTTATTGCCAGGTTCGAGGTGCCCAAAGTTTTGATATCTGATGGGGGTAGACACATTGTGAATCGAGATATGAGATCTTTAGCTAAGGACTATGGATTTGAGCATAGAGTTACTAGTCCTTACCACCCACAGTCCAATGGCATGGCAGAGGTTTCGAATAGAGAGGTGAAGAGTATTTTGCAGAAATTGGTTTGTCCCGATAGGAAGAACTGGCCTTAGCTTTTGGACCAAGTTCTATGGGCCTCTGGGACAACCTACAAGACACCATTGGGTACTCCACCCTTTAGAATGATCTATGGCAAGCCATGCCATTTGCCCGCAGAATTGATTCATAAATCTGAATGGGAAATTAAGTAGATTAATTGGAGTTGTCACCTAGGGATGCTTTGTCGAGACTTGAACGAGCTCGTAGAAATCCGAAACAGGGCATATGATAACAGTTTGATTTATAAGGACAAAGTAAAGAGATGGCATGATCAACACATTAGGTGCAAAGACTTTGTCCTTGTACAAAAAGTATGGTTGTTCAATGCCAGGTTGAAGATGCTCAAATCTAAATGGACGGGTCCCTTTGTTGTTAAGAAAGTGCACATGAATGGGAGTGTAGAGATAGCTGATCTCACAGATGGTGCACAATCTCATGTGGTAAATGGACAACTGTTGAAGAATTTTTTAGAGTCAAAAGAGTAGTTAGTCCAAGTCGAGGTCATCAACTTCATGCAGAGTGAGCACAGAGCAGATACATCATATTACTCTTTATGAAGATGCAACATCATGATTCAACAACTTAGAAGATTCATTCACTCTTGTATATTATCCCTTCTCTATATATTCTCCAGATCACATCTATTCTCACACTTACTCCTGTCCTATACTTAGGCACCCACCCCATTTTTCGCTCTTCATCTACATTTAGGCTTACCGGAGCCTAAGTATAGGGGGACGGATTGACTTCTATACTTTTTGTTATTTTAGCTATCCTATGCGTTTTTATTGTTTCTTGTGATCTGAGGACGTATCACATGCTAAGTATAGGGGGGGTGTGTATATATTACTTATATACTTTATTCACAGCTCGTACTTTCACGTATTTTTTTGTATATACTATATAATAATTATGGGGTGGGTAAAAAAAATCTTTTCAAAAAAAACTTTAAAAAGTTTTCCCTTATTTGATTTAAAAGGAAAACTATTTCAAAAAATGTCCTTTCTTATTTACCTTTCTTTTTTTTAAAAAAGACACTTACGAAAAAAACCCTCTTTTATCTTTCTTTGTCTTATTAAAAAAGAGAGAGTGTCTTTTTCAAAAAAAAAACTTTTGAAAAAAAGCAAAAACCTTTTTCTAAAAAATCTTTCTTCTTTTCCTTTGTTTTAAAAAAAAGATAAAAAATACGCATTGGAAATCTAGACCTAAGTTTTCGAATTGACCCGAAGTTGTTCTTTTGCCTCCCTGTGTTCGACGCCGAACTTGTACGAGATATAATTTAAAGCTGAGATACTCTTCACGGAGATCTTCTCTCGGTTCTGACTGATTCGCTAAGTACACGTACTACAACGAAACCAACTAAACCACATATTTAGCAACTCGATAGAGACTCAAGAAATTAGATTCTCAAACCAAATCCAAAATGATCAAAGTCTCGAGGACACACCTTACCCTGCAACAACCAAACAGGAAGCCAATAGTTGTGAAATCGAGGAGACCATTGAGCTAGGCCCTCTACGTGACCATACCTCTCCACAGATCACATACACGCCCCAAGGAGAGACACCTTATTAGAGGACTGGCGAGGATACAAATATGAATAAACCCAACCTAAAAACATCTGATTCACCAAATATTTTAGATTTCCTTGATCATTACTGTGATTCCACACAAGAGAAGCCGACTTAGACTACCAGATACACCATACACGAGAATCCGCTGAACAGAAAGAATATTACAATGATTATTCATCTAATGAAGACCTGATTTTCAACACCTCACATCCTGGACCACCACCAAAAGAGATTACCAAAGACCAGATCGACCCATCCCGATAAACCAGTTGCTCCATCCTCTAGTCAGTTATTTGGTTAGAATAAGGAGAGAAGTGATCCCTCGAGGCCTTCCCTTGATCACCTCAAGCCATATCATTCTCATCTTCCTCTTGATGCTTCAAGTTCTAGAAATCCGACTAAGAGAGTTACCTTTGACATACATGTGAAGCAATTTTTTGAGGATTCCTCATCAAGTCTGGATGACGAGATCTATCTGAGTGAGACCAGTTCGAATGCTTTGAAGACTTATCGAAGCAAGCAGTCGTGTGTCGACCCACGTTGGTCTTTTCCCGTTCCTCATTATTATTCTTCTAGGGATGACTCTCCTGGTCCCATTCAATACACAAGAATAATTTTTTATGACCAGACTGATACTTTTTCATCAGAGTATTCATTCAAGGATGAATTTATTGTCCCTAAGACTAAGCGAGCTTTGAGAAAGCAGCCTAAGAATAGGAATATTTGGAGTGCCTCTACCTCTCAATATTATTTTTCTAAGGACAACATCGACGATGGCTGGGTAACTTATACTTCATCTTCTTTCTATCATTAATCCCTTCCACCACATGCTTCCATAAATATTGGTCGTACACCTCCTTGATCATCGATCATCCTCCCTCTCGCACCCATCGGTTCCCTTGTACATATTCGTCCTATACCTTGGCCAAGGAATAAGTATAGGGGGGACCGATGCCATTTCTATTTACTCATTATTCTATTCCTCGTTAATCCATACTCATTTTTTATTTTCTTTTTCACTCTCTTAAGCCTAGACCAAGCTATGACTTCTTTGCGCTTTTTATGCTCTGAGGACATAACACTCAATAAGTATAAGGGGTGGTATTGATACTTTATATATATTTTACTGATTGGTCGTACTTTCATGTAAGTCTATATTTAATTTACGAGCTGGGTAACTAACTTATAAAAAAATTGAAAAATCATCTGCTTATCCATTTTTAGCATTAAAAATCTTAAAAAATACCATGCATTAAACAAATTCAAGAAAAAGTCGTATACACCATGAGTCTTGCATTTCATTACCCACCGTATTCATTGGCATGTCATTCATCCATGCATTCTTAGTTATATGTATTCCTGACACTCACACTTTCACACAAGAATGGTGAAGTTTAAGGATGCTTGGTTTCTGAGGTTTTGAGATTCAAAGTTAACCAGCCTTAGTCATTAGGGTCTATGACTTAATTATTTAGACCTCCATAATTCGAAAGATTTGTGTGCTATATTGCATACTTAGTCTCAACCTGTAAGAATATGATCAATACCTCACACACATGACTGTAGTTATGGTGAGATGAATTGAGATTTCACTTGAAGAACTGGGATGATGGATTTGAGTTTGGACTTGATTTTATGATGCTCGAGGATGGGATTAAATTGACGAAGGCTTCACGAAACCAAAGAGCCAACACCTTTAGCCCATATGAGAACAAGGTTCTTGTACCAATCTCTTGGTATAGACCTATGTGCCAAGGTGTAATGAATCTAAATAAATTGTTGATTAGCGAGCGCCAACTTGGTAAAAGCAGTGGAGCTAGCCACCAATGAAAATTTCGAGAGAATTTCTCTCATTCAAATACAAAGAAAAGCTCTCTCATTACAAATGCAAATTCAAAGAGCTTCCACCAAAGGAAATTGCTCCCAACCTTTTTTAAGTATCCACTTGGACCAAAGCTATTAGGACCAAAAGTTGGGCTAGCACCTAAAAAATACTCTCCATCTTATAGTGATACAAGTCTGGGTGTTGATGGTATGATAGGTACTCAAAAAAGAAACATCTAGGTGTATTCCTAGGAAAACAAGTGCAAATGACTCCGAACTCTCTTGACGGACGCACCAGTAAACAACCAAAAATACATGCGTTAAGTTAATAAGGCACTTGAGAGAATCCTTGTTCCAATGAGAGGGAGAGTAGAAATAACACACAACTCTGCCCTCCATCAACTGGATTTCCATCTACATTTTTAAGACTGACAATTAAAGAGACAGTGGATTGTATGCAAGAATTGATTTATTCCTTGTGTGTTGAGGATTGGGTTTTTATAAGAGTCTCTTGAACTGGAAGCTTGGGTGAAGTTTTGACTCTACTCTTGTGACTACAGTCCATACTTACATGTCATATCCTTAATATGTAAACTAAGAGAGTCTCAAATTAGAGAAGTTGGATACCTTTCAACTAAAGCTAGGTTCAACTCAGAATTTTGGGATCACTAATATCAAGAGCCATTCGATTTATGAAGTCTTGCATTCCACATTTACAGTCAGGAGTTAATTTGACTAAGTCATTCGTCCTCTAATTACTTGATGATTAGCATGGTTTAAGTATAGGAGGTTGATGAATATACAATTCTTTAATCTAATTAACTGAAAATAGAGCTTCGTTCCAAGAATTTAGGGTCATTTTTGTGTTAACTTCATAAAATCAACTTTTAGGCACATGTAAATAATTTGCATAAATTAACACTTCATATTGCATTCATAATCATGCATGTATTTTCACCTAACTTCATGTATTTTTAATTAATTCATTCTAACTCCAAATCTCATGAAACCAACTCCATTGTATGCATATTATTAACTCTAATCCATGAAAAGTCTTAAAAATTTGCTAACGTATACATATGCAAAATAAACCCAAACCCTAATTTTTAGAACAATCAGAAGAAAAAGCTGACATCTCTCTCATACAATGTCCCAAATGAACTCCTCACTTTTGGATTAATGTACGTTCAAATATCTACAAATTAAGACCAAATTCAAAAGAATCAGAGTCCATTTGTGAAAATTTGTTTTTGGAACCTAATTGTGCATTGAGCATTTTTGCTGATTTTTAATGTGCATATCTCACTCATTTTAATTATTTCCTTATATATATATTTATTTATTTTATTCATTGTTTTAATGAATTACATAAAAAGAAAATCCAAAAAATATAAAAAAAGCAAAGAAAAAAGGCCAATTCTGACTTGAGCTTTCTAACTTGATCCATTTGTACATAATTAACTTTCTAATTTTTGTGACCTATTTAAAACCCATAAAAAATAAAAAAAATCACATTTGAGTCCAATAAATTATTTCATATTGTATGCATTTATTTATCATCAAAAAACCAAATAAAAATTGCAAAGCTAAAAATGGGTATTTTAGATACATAAAATATCACAAAAAAATCATATTTTTCATTCAACATTCCGTTGTCGTAATTAGAGGAATATTTTTCATGTTGATTACTTTTATATTAAGACCATTTTCTATTTTTAATTGCATTATTGATACATTTTCTGCATTGGTCAATCAGTCATAGTCAACATCACGCCACGTGGCATACTCCCAATGGATCCACCTGGCTCCTGGTCACCTCCATTCTCTCCCCATGTGCAAAGCACGTGATGACCTCTTCTTCCCGTCACGTGCCTTGCACGTGACTCTGACGTCACCTCATCCTCACGTGCCCTGGACGTGATGGCCTCCTTCCTCCTCTGCAACGCTACCTTGCACTGCCGTGCACCCATCTCGTAATCCAGCCGCACCGTCATCCTTTTACCCCTTCCTCCTCTTCACGTGACCCTCTCCAATAATCGACCGCAGCCTCGTGAGCTAATGCCACAAGCCACAGCTCCCCTTCAGGAGCACAACCACCTTCATATCTTCTCAAGACCTCGTTACCACCAACCTTGGCTGCACCCTATCTCTTTATCTCTGTTCACCCCTCCTCTATCCTATCTCCTTTAACAACCATCTCCGACCCATAATCCTACACGAGCCACCTTCTCATGCCCTTATCCCCTCTGACAACCTCTCTACCCATAACTAACTAATCCCAAACCCATCGCCTACAATCCGAACCACCTTAATCCCTTATCGCCTTTGTTGACCAGCAACTGACCAATCCCCGAGACCTTCTCATACATTATCTCTTCGGCTAAACCATCCCTGCCTCACTCACTTTTTAACCCACCATCGATTCCCATTATTGAGCATCCGCTGATATTCACCATTACACGTTTCTTTCAAAACAAGAGAGATAGCCGGAGAGTGCATCATGACATCAACCGCTTCATTTGGTGAGAATCTCTTTGTTGAGATCCACATGTTTTCCTGTAAAGCTTCTCCTACAGAGAAGCTGTAGCTTCTAGGAACTCGTTGTTCCTCTTGAAGCGATCACTGAAGAGAAGAACCTCCGCTCCTCCAGAACCCCCGGGAGATTCACTCAACTTCCTCTTCGTTTTCTTCATTTATATTATCTTAGCACCCATCGCCTGTCACCATAACCTCTAGAACCTCACCCTTCTGACTCTACCTGACACAACCCTCCATCACTGACGACTCCACCTTCCACCACCTTCACTCTAGAGCTTCCGTCATCCTCCTCCAAACAGCAAGGCCACACATCCAAGCCACCTACCTCGCTCCTCGATGCATCCCTTCTCTGAGGTCAAAGCTACATACTCCCCAGGATCAAGAACTTGAATAATCATCATCATTCATTTCTGCCCAATTTCAAGCCATTGATCAAGCTTTCATCTGACGATCGATATCAAGTCCAAGTCTATCTCTGAGCCCCATACCTCGGATTGACTCAGAACAAGGAGACGAAGCTACGTGGAGAGGACAACTGAACCTCCACCCAAGCCGACAACCCTCACGTGCACCTCATGTGCGCGCTGATCAAAGTGCTCCCAGGTCCCTGCATTTCAAAATAATTGCACTAAAGCCCCCGTGCCAACCAGTTCACATGTTGTGCACCCTCCTCTTGGAAAAATTATGCCCTGACCTCGTCATATCTCCAGATTTCCAAAGGATTCCCTGCCAGTTGGAGTCATACATGATGCACGCGCGTGCGTGGAAAATTTGCAGAAGCATCTCCCCATTTTAGGATATTATAGAAAGATCCCATTGGGGTAAACTGCATAAAAACCCAGTCAGCTTTAGATAATTACAAATCACTCCCTCCAAGGGTATATTTGCAAGTATTTTATTTATTTTATTTACATATAGGTCACTGAACTTCAATTTCTCATAACTTGAGCATTTGTTATCGAATTCTTGTGTTCTTGTTATCGATTTGATCCTTGAATTATTGTCGTTTTATTAAATATAAAAATTCTACTTTTAAGATATTATTTGTCATTAATTAATTGATGATCTATTTTGAGCACTTGTCTTTTAATTCATTGATTCTTTTGCTTGATAATTTATTGCTCATTGATTTTCGTATTAATTAGAGGACATTTATTGGGGATATTAATTTGAAATTAATTGATAAATTATCCCTGATATTAAGTAAGACGGAGGCTATTTGTATTAATTGATCTGGCTTGCTGCTCCACCATTTTGCATCATTCACATATCATTTTAAAACCATAAAAATATTGCATTTATTTCATCATGCAACATAGCATTATTTCTTTACATTAAAATTATTTTGAAAAGATCATGCATAATATTTCCTTGGTTGATTAATTCATCTTTTACTTAAAATCCACAAAAACCTGAAAATGATAAAAAACAAAAAAGATAATTCTTCTTCTTCTTCTCTCCGAAAACCTTATTTATAATTGTTAAGCTTAGACCCTCATATTACCTCCTTGGGTTTGAACTTGGGACTTACCCAAGTAAAATAAATAAATTCGATCGCATCGAGACTTGATTCTCCATATCATTTCTCGGTGCGATCATTGTTGACTAATCACTAGTTTCTCGACTAAAACTTCGACAACATCATTCATTAATTCCACCAAATTAATGTCGGAATTTCAATGCTCGTCAATAGATTTGAAAGTTACAGAACAAAATCAGCCAACCCAAAAAATGTAAAGAATATACAATGTCATATTTCTGTATTTTCTCTTGATTTTATGATTTTTATGGGTTTTTATTCTTGATGTTAAGTTACTTAATTAAACCAAGAAAATATTAGAGAAAAAAGTTTGATCAAAATAATCAATTTTTGCACAAAGAATAATAGGCTTAATTAAGTTTAAAAACACAAATTATTTAATTACAGAATTTTAACCCTAACTTTTGCACATTTAATAAATGTTAATAAATTGATTTTATTGGATTTAATTAGTAATTTATTAAGGGAATTTTTCTAAAAATAATCATATAAAGTTGATGAATCATGGCTTCATCACCTCCCAACATAGCTCGCGTGTTACTGGTCGAATCAATTTTTGAGGAAAGAATAATATGAGTTAGTCTAGTTGTACTCTAATTATTAAAATACAAACTAATATGATCTCATGAGAGCTATTACTATATAATAATATCAAACAAACCCTAAATGTTTGTTGGTTGATTAGATTGATAATTGATTTAATATTATTAAATCCAAGTAGATCCAATTAAAATAAATGCTCTATTATGAACAGAGATGTAATTCTCTTGGAAGAACTAATCAAAATGAATATGATTCATAATGATTAATTAACTTTTGAATGAGATATGGAGGATCATATAAACTACAACCATGGTCTCTTGTCAAGGTGATGGGTTCCGTCTCTATGGATTGTATCCTAGAGACACGTATCTAAAGTGACAACTTCTACATACAAGTGCACATGGATCGAGCTCTTTGCTTCTCAAAAAAGTAAGATCATATGCGTAGTGATCCCAATATTGGTTCTCCATATTATTGAGGCAATATTGGATTGCACATAGTGAGTTTTATTCTTTTTGACGGTTGATTCAATTAACAAGGGGTCAACATCTCCTTAGGGATGGTGGACCCGGGTGTTAAAGATCAAATTAGGAAATGCAAGTTGGACTTGCAAGGCGGAATGAGTTCCTGCTTCTTTTTATCTGAGTTGCAGTTTCTCATATTATTTTGATGTAATAAATGTAGAAAAGAGATCCTAGATCTTGCTAGAGATATATCTCTTGAGTTGAAAGGGAATAAGGGAATGGACTCTCAGAATTTAAAAGGCAAGGCAACTTTGATTTAAAATATTAATATCCTGAATGAAGGATGTATATTTATGTAAATTATCTTATTTAACATAACTTAAATTAAATCCACTTGAATATATACTCAATCATAACTAGTATAACATCATGGATTGCATCCATGATCAAGATGTATTATTTGTAGTTGGACACATAATATATGTGGTTGCAATGTGCAAGTTTCCTCATGAATTATGAGGGTTGATAATTAAACAAACAATTGGACAATAACCTATGGTTCATGTGTCTCTAAAGTCTTGATCTCATCTAGTGTGCTTTGGCAGTAACATGTCGGTGATGATCGTAATTGTCAAATATCATTCCCAGAAAAAATCCAAAGAAGATGTTTTTCACAATTGTATGTGCTCCCAACATTTAATCATGAATGACATGGTTCAATGCATTATAAAGAATGGTGTCTCGATAAGAAATGATGTATTCAAAATGTTTGAGTACCTGCCTAAACCTAAGTCCTTTTGAGTTAAGATGAGTGCGGATATAATGAATGTTATCATTCTGCTACCTCCACTCAAGTCTTTCATGATGCATCATATTATTCATATTGTATTAATATGATGAAGCAAGTATAAAAGTTGAAATACTCTTATATTGAAGTTCCTAGAGGACATGTTCAATTTAAGAGATCCTTTATCTTAAGAAATGGTTGTTTAAATGTTAAGGAATCACAGTGAAGCATGGGTTTGGCCCATGTAGGATGGAGAGTCAAAGACTTGACTGTACATCTGTGACTTCCATACATATGACATCTAAAGAGTTGGATGAATGCCAATACTGCAACAAGATGATGTATTGATAGTATGACTATCTAGGCTATCTAAGATCCTTAGAGGACCTAGATAGTGCATCGAGTTATTCTACATCTGCATATCATCATTGAAATTGACTTACTTGTTAGATAAGACTAAAGTTCAGTAATTGTATCTCCTTCTAATAACACTTGCAATTGGTTGCATATGTTTTAGAAGACTGGAAAATTTGATCTTAAGGTTTAATAGTCATAAACATAGGATTTGTTGCAATTGTTGCATCAATCTCCATTGGATAGAAATACTACATATTTTCAGTGGGATAGCCATCGGTCTTATAGAATGTCTCTATGACCTAGATATCATAATGCATTCACTGTTTATTTCTAAACTTGTTAGAAATGGATACATTCTGAAATAGACCTATCATAAAGAGTTACGATGGATATATTTCATCTAGTAATATAACCTCTAAAAGGACTCTATTAAATTAGAATATAATGAACGTTTCATTAACATTTCTAATAATGAAAATTTAAACCCTAAAAGATCAACATGAGGATGAAGATCATTTGATAATGATCTATCATCAAGCTTGGGACATATTTCTATTAATAAGATCAATAGACTATAAGAGATGGAACTTTAAATTGTCTGAAAATTCAAATTTTACATACCTGTGAATATTGTATTCAAAGTTAAAATGTATTATATACCCTTCTCTGAGAATGGTGTAAGATGCAGAGGTATTCAAGACCTCATACATATTGATGTATGTGTATTGTATATACCATAATAAACATTAATGATATGTGATATCCATTAATAACTATTCATGGTATGAAATTTCTTCCTTTACCCATTAGAAAAATTTGAAATGTTCCAATATTTCATAATTTTGACTGAGAACCAAAGTTATAAGGAAGATGAAATGAATCTATTCTAAACTAGGTAGCATGTACTTATTAGATGAATTCAAGGAATACCTTATAGAGAAAGGAATATCATTCCTATCTCACTTCTCATAATACACATCAACTCAATGGAGTTGTAGGGAGATGCAATTAAATCACGTGTGACATGATTTGATCAATGATGAATCTTAGCATAATTAACTCTTAATTTTCAAGTATATATGTAGTAGAGACTGCAATATATATCCTTAATAAGATTCCATGCAAATATGAACCCAAACTCCTCATGAGCTACAATTTGGAGCCAAGATTAGTGTCAGGCACTGGAGGATTTAAGGGTTTCTTGGTCCGTGCCATAACATGGATGCAAGATAGCTGAAATCTTGCACTTGAGAGTACTACTTCATTAGGAATATAAAGGATCATGTTGGATACCTACTTTATGACCTTGCAGTTCTTAAAAGATTTCATCTCTAAGAATATGATTCTAAGAGGATAACTTTGTTGAGAATCAAGATAAGAATGAAGTAAAGTGGCTCATTGAATCCCTAGAGGATAATGGGGCTCTAGAATCGAAAACTAAAAGGAAAATTAAAGATGAAATACTCATACCTCTTCAAATCCGTTTGAGGGTGGTAAGACCACCTAGAGGGAACATATTCCATGTATTTGAGAAATCTGATAATGATCGAACTTCATATGATGAAGCTTCTTTAGATCATGACATGGAAATATGGATGATAGAAATAAAGTCGAAAGGAAACTCCATATACAAGTTTTGTGTATGGAACCTCGAGGATCCAACTATAGGGGTCAAACTCATTGGGTGTAAATGGATCTTCAAGATAAAGAGGAACCTAATGAGAAGGTATGGAACCTCGAGGATCCACCTACATTCACCTACAGTCGTTTAATATGATTTGCAGCATCTTGCACTACCCCAACATCCCGCTTGAGGTATTAAAGATGACCACCTTCCCTTTCAGCCTTCAAGATAAGGCATTGTACTGCATAATCACTTGGGGAAGGTGGAGATGACCTGGGAGGAGCTGAAATCAACCTTCCTGCACAAATATTATCCCCTTGGTCGCCTAAACCAGATGTGAGCATTGATCTCCAACTTCTCTGAAATGTCTCACAAGCCTTTTCATGAGGCGTGGGAAAGATTCAAGATGTCATGAGAAGTGCCCCTATCATGAACCGCCAAAGACTAGTCTGGTCCAGAACTTCTTTGGGGGCTTGCACCAAGAAAGTCAATGACTATTGATGTCGCGTGCGGAGGATCGTACTTCAACAAGGATGAAGAATGATAGTCCTTGAGGGGATGGTTGAAAACTCAGTCGCCTTATCTTCGTCTCGAGTGTTCCAGAAAGTTCCATTGATATCACACAAGCCTATCAATGCGGTATCATACGATGAAGAAGAGAGACACACGAGTTCCTATCTTAGCATCATAGAGAACCATCTCTCTAATGTTGATACCATTGAACAATGATCACGAGACCTTGATACAAGTTATGGAAAGAGAACCAAGTCATTGGAAGAGCTTGATCAAATTTCCAAGTAGTTTGAGCTTCTGGTGAGCACAATCAATATCTGCTAGTCTGTGAAGCTATCAGCTGAGCATTCTACAGGAATAATCCCATCAGCAGAATCAAGGGCCACCCCAGTCAGTTCAGCATGTGTACTACGTACAGACACACGTCTAGGTGTCATTGCCACAATAGCAGATGGTTGTGTTACATCTAGAGCCCCAAACTTATTACGAGCCTTTCTATTATCCACCTCCATAAATTCAAGAGGTGAATGCTGCATGGGGTAATGAACAAGCTCTGACCCATTCTGAAGGACAACCTCGGAGTCAGAGCACACCTATCCGGCCATTCTACCCACAACAAGCTGTATGAAATTTCCAACAGATTTATGCCAACCATTCTCCACACAAAAGCTGTATATGGAGACTGTAGTAACAACACCAGCAACCAACATATAAACAACCATACCATCATCAACAACAACAACAACCAACTGCTCAATATCAGAATCAATTGTCTCTCCCTTGATATAGAGAACATCAATATCCTCCTCATTAATTCTAGATAGACTTGCCACCACCAACAATACTACTAGCAGCTCAGCTCTCGTAGATCTTCGAATCTTCAATGGAAACTTCAGTGAATTCTGCTCTGGATTGCCTTGCTCAACTAATAAAGAACGTGAACAAGATGAGCCAAAAGCTAGATGACTTCACAACTGCCAAAATAGTCATATCAACGCATGTTGATGCAAACCCCAAAAACTTCCAGAGAAAGGAGCATGTAGATCGTAGTGCAAGACCACCTCCCAAGTCCAGTATAAACTTTTTTATGTTATATAATAGGGATTTTTACATCCATAACCCTGAGTAATTTTGCAATTACATTCGTAACTCCGCAAAATCGCGAATTACATCCAGAACCTCGAAAAATACTTAACTCTTACATGACATAACCCTGCGTTATTTGGCATCTATTTTATCCGTTAACTCTCACGGAAAAAGTTACATGTTCTCGATTTTACCCTTAAAATCATATCACATTTATAAACTATGCCACTAGTATAAAAATTCTAATAAAACAATCATAAGGCTATATTGTCAGCAGATATTTGGAGCAGCCCCCGTCGCCCTCACCCTCCTCGTCCTGGGTAGGTCCGGCCCCGCCCACCCTCCCCTGATCCCCGTCCACCCTCCAGCCACCACAAAAACACCCCCACTGACCCCGTGGGCAGCAGACCTCCCCTGCCAAACCCATGCAAGACCACTCTAACTGATCATCACAACATCGCCCCCTGTGCATTGCTTCTTACACTTCAGATGACCAGAGAACAACTGGAGTTCCACCACCATGTCTCTATTACTCTCCCCTTCCATCATCCCATTTGCAATATCCACACCAAACAGAATCACGGTTTTTTCTTCCGCAAGTGAGTTGTTAATTTATAGCAGCAATGACCGTATGCTATTGACGTCACCGCCGTCCTTGGCTTCTAGTCTATGAAGAGATGTCGGTCAGCTCTAATGGATCGCTGGAAGGTGACGACATCCCCGCCTTGAGGGCCTTATCCTTGACAAAGCGGTTCCAGCCATCGATGAGCACGTAGCTCTGGCTGCTATTCGAGGAGTAGAGAAACCTCCACGCCTTCCCATTCGCCTCCTCGAAGTGCAGGAGCATCCCCTTGCACTCCCCACCACCGCCCACCTTCAAGGGGAAGTGCCTCTCCACTTGCTGCTTCGGTATCATGAGGAGGTTCAGCTTGCCAATGTTGTTCGGGGTGACCACCTTGTCGAAGAGTTGTTCCCTCGCGAGCATCCTTGATGCCCCTGAGGGTGAAGATGTCGCTGCCAAGGCACGATGCAACGACTGTTTCTCCTGCCGCTGCCGGCTCTGGAGGAGCTCGTCATCGTAGGTGTGCTTGCGATAGCCAGACCTCCCCCGTCTCCCGGTAGCCCTGCCAGACCTCCCCCCCGCCTCCTGGTATCCCCAACACCCCCTCCTTCACCCCACGGTGAACCCATGCAACACAGACTTTCCCCGTCGATCCTAGGCCAGCCAGACCTCTCTCTCTTGGCTGCTCGGACCCCCGCCCACCCTGTGCAGCCCAGATCTCCCTGTCTCCTAGCATCCCTGACCACTGCCCAGCCCACCCTCCAGCCCAATAAGCGGAACCCTGGCCTGACCCCGCTCTCCTACCGACCCAGACCTTCCTCCGACTCCCGCACAACAGTGGCTAGAGGAGGTGGGGATGTGACGATCGCCTGTAGGGAGGGGAGCGGTGGGTTGGGTTTTTATTTTTATTTAAATTTTTAATATCCATTGAATAGATCATAGGTTAGATTAACTCACTATATGGTTGAGTTAACTGCCTCTTTAACGGAGGGTTATATATGTAAGATGGAGGGACTATCTAGGGTTTCTTGTGTAATTCACAATTATATGGGGTTATGAATGTAATTGTGAAATTACTCAGGGTTATAGGTGTAAAAATCCCTATATAATATTGTTAATCTTAGGAGTGGTAGAACACTACACCCGACTGCTTCAACTAAGGGGAAAGGTCAAGCTTCTATGGGTGAGTCTATACCATCGTCATTTGAGCCTACACTCAATTCCATATCCGATGAGGAAGGAAGAGAAACCACCTCACATAAAAATCCAAAAAAATGAAGAAAACACAAAAGAATCAAGCAATAATAGCTAAGGTTGTGTTGATGTAGCCAAGGAGATGCCAACGCTAACAGCCGATCCCATGCAAGATGACACGACTGAATTTCTTGATTTTATTTTACCTTCTATTTTACATGATTGCACTATGCTTAATTATTTGTATATACATAAGAACACTTTTTTGCATGAAGGTGATGTTTTTGATGACATTCACATTCAATTTCCTGATGCTTTTAAACCAAGGATCATAAAAAAATTAAAAACAAACTTATCTGATCCTAGCATTGTGGAATTATGCAAAACATTATGTTGAAAATTCCATTGCTCAAAGCCATAGACATAACCAAGAGTTTGAAAGAACACTACTTGACAACAGATCATCCATCAATTTGATGCCTACATCACTTCTTAAAGAATTTGTGTTAGGATCACAGAAATCAACAAGAATGATTCTGTATTAGTGAATTTTGATCTAGATTGCCTTGCTCAACTGATTAAGAACATGAATGAGATGAGCCAAAAGCTAGATGACACAACTGCCAAAAGAGTCATATCAGTGCACGTTGATGCAAATCCCAAAGACTTCCAGTGAAAGGAGCTTGTAGATCGTAGTACTATACCCCCTCCCAAGTCAGGTACAAATTCTTTTTTGTAAATCTAATATTGTTAATCTCAAGAGTGGTAGAACACTACGCCCGACTGCTTCAACTAAGGGGAAAGGTCAAGCTTCTACGTCTGACTCTATCGTCATTTGAGCCCACACTCAGTTCCATATCCGATGAGGAAGGAAGAGAAACCACCTCTGAAAAAAACCCAAAAATGAAGAAAACACAAAATTTCCTAAGGTTGTGTTGTTGCAGCCAAGGAGTTGTCAGTGCTAGCAGCCGATCTCGCGCAAGCCGACACGAATAAATTTCCTGATTTTATTTTACCTTCTATTTTGGATGATTGTACTATGCTTAGTCATCAGTCTGTACATAAGAACACTATTTTGCATGAAAGTGATGTTTTTGATGAATTCACATTCAATTTCCTGATGCTTTTAAATCAAAGACCATAAACAATTAAAAAAACTATTGGACATGTGAGCTCACGGTGAGCCATTATGCAATAAATGTTATTGCAAATATCATTCCCTTATCTGAAATGAAGAATAAATAATTTGCATAATAGGTCCCTTAGTACAATTAGGGTTATGCACCATGGCCATCTTAATAATCATACAGCTGTTGATTCAATAATTGAATCATAGAGGTTGGTGCTTGGATGAATATCTAAAGAGTTAGATTAGGGACTCATCAAGCTCTGTCAAATGATTATTAAGAGATGATCTCCATCCTGAGTAGGAGATGAAAATCCTTTCTCATAAAAGCTGATATCTAACCGACTTCTTGATGCAAGTCCTCTACATAGGAATAGAGATTCGGAGGTGTTAGATGAGTTAGGTCAAAAATTTGACTTAACGAGATCGAG
This sequence comes from Ottelia alismoides, assembly GCA_037367405.1. Classification (NCBI taxonomy): domain Eukaryota; kingdom Viridiplantae; phylum Streptophyta; class Magnoliopsida; order Alismatales; family Hydrocharitaceae; genus Ottelia; species Ottelia alismoides. The sequence continues at coordinate 186,304 of JAZKJV010002072.1, forward strand.
ATAACCAAAGTCCTATATCATATGCTGTCACGATACAGGCACACATCCTCTGACCGAAGACATATGTGTTACTATATGTATGAGTATATACATTTGGCAGACCAATAGGTTGATGACCTAATCAAGGTCTATACACCGACGTGCTGGTGTGCAAGGGCATAAGAGTAATACGATCTCTCAAAGGGATCATACAAGTTCAGTTACTGAACCGGAAGACATGAGCTTACTCATGAGATAATGGGAAGAATCAAATTTCCGTGCATAGTCATCTCGCTTTGGAAGCTTGACTGAATTTGTAGGTTTGATATATACTTTTGGAAAGTATATGATCAAGACCTAGGTATGATATATGCTTTTGGAAAGTATATGATCAATACCAACTCCCAATGATCGAATGAGAAACTTACTGATAAAAACCTTTAAGTAGATAGTGCAAAGTTGATCTAATACTTCGGTTTTATCTAAGTCTTCCAGTATGCAGGATGTACAGGTATTGGGAATATCTGAGGGTGATGTGATCATAAATAATCGTATAACCATGACGCTTCCATTCTTAGGGAATGATGAAACGAGTCTAGATTTTAGTGACTCCTCTCAGTAGAGAAGTAATCTGATCTTGGTCCAAATGTTGGACATTGATCTGAATGTGATTCAGATGCAATGAGAAGATTAGATTTGCGGTCTTGATTTAATCAAGCATCTATGGGAGGCCCACGATCTAGATTTGAGATATGATCTCAATATCCAAGTCACTATACATGGAACAATACAATCGCCCTGTCCTTATCTCCAAGTATTCGTGGAGAAAGCACATTATCCTTGAAAGAGTTCACGATAATTTCATCGTTGATATAAGTATCCAAGCATTAAGAAAATGGATAATTAAATGTGATTTAATTATCATGATCAATATGAATTCGATTCATATTATAAAAAGAGTTATCTTAGATAATTAAATGAGATTTGATTATCAAAGATGTGAATAATGTACATGAGAATAGATATTCAAGATGATTAAATGTGATTTAATTATCATGGATACGAATAATGTGGATATCACTATCCATATTAATCATATATATTACAAATGTGATTTATAATATATAAGAGAGAGCTATTTGTACTTTACATTTGTTAATTACATTGAACATTAAATAGAAAATGTAATTTACATTTTATTTTGGGTTGTGAATGTGATTCGCAAATTTCTAATGACAAGATTGCAATATTCGTAAAATAATTATGAATTATTTTTGCAGAATAATTTACAACAATTGTTGTTGTAAAATTGGAGATACATGGAATTGTGTAATCTAAGAAGATTACATTTGAGAGCCTCCTTCCATATTGAATGGAAGGGACGACCACCAATTCCTATTAGGAAAGGGTGGTCATCCACTCCATATACTTGGAAGGAGGCACTCTCCTTTCCATTATATCCATATGTTGTTGATTTAATTTTGGGATTGATTTATATTGATTTATCAATATATATTTAATCAAAATTATATTAATTGTTGTTGGTTCTTACCAACACAAATCTTAGCCATTAAAATAAACACAATCAATGAGAGCCATTGGATTTGTGTTGTCCATGGATTGAGATCCATGGATCCCAAAATATTATAAAAGGAGAGGCACCCCTTTGCTCTTCTTGACACACAATGAGGACATAAGTCTCTCTCTCTCTCTCTCACTCTTTCTCTCTCTACAAACCTACTCTCTCTCCCTCTCATGTGGCCGTCCATCATGGATGCTCTAGAGAGGTTCTCCATCGCCGCAGCGTCGTCGTTATGCTGCCCGATCATTTGCTCGTGGATATCCGTCTCCTTTGGTGCGCCTCGCTTGTGAAGAAGTCGTTGGATCTCGTGTTTTGAGATCAGGAGATCCTCCGCTGGGATCATCAACATGGATTGCGAGAAGCATGTGTTTCATCAACACACCCGCAAGCGTCTCCTCCGTCGGATCGGACTTGAGACAGGAGGTCTCTTAGTTTAGAGACTCGATCACAACCACGCTTCAAGAGGTTATCCTATTACTTGTTTGTGGTTTAGATGAAACGATCCGAGAAGTGTTCTAGGGTCATGTGGTTTCGTCGCATGAAAATTTTTTAATTTCCGTTGCATCGAGCAACTAGTGCGGCTAGTCGCTCCCGATCGCATATGATGCAATCATCACACTTCCGTGATGCGCTTAAGAATCTCACAATATCCTTAAAGTGGTATCAGAGCCTTAGATCAAAGGTTTTGGATGTGATCCATGAACCGAGGACGACTTTCGTTCATTAGGATTTGCGAAAGTTTTCTTGCATTTCATTTTCACATATCTGTTTAGTGATTATTTTCATCTTTTTTAAATTATTTAAACATGAAAATAATAATTTGATTTTGTTCCCCATTAAATAAGGAAACTGTAGAGTCTTAGTTTACGTAATTTGGATTCCGTATGCTCGAGATATGATCATTTTAGTGAACATGTATCCACTGTTTCAGGGACTGCGGATTATGACGTAATTAAGATGTTAATTGCGGATTTTAAATGCCTTGAAATACGTGTAAATTACTTAAGTTATGTTGTAAATCAAATTAGAAAACATTAGAAACTTATTTTGCTTAATTTGGATTTAAATTGATTGAGATATGATATTTTTAGTAAGTGAGGGTCACTGCTGGAAATACTTTCCTAATCAAGAACCTAGTGATGTCATTTAATCAATTAGTGAAATTAAATTGTTTAAATTCATGGAATAATTGTGCATAAATATTTATGAAATATTTGATGATAATTATTTCCTTAAATGACATTATCTTAACCAATATTTGATTAGATGTGATCTAGACCACTAATTGGTTACATGATCTACATTCCAACAAAAATGTTGCTTGAATAGGATTTGGGATTTGTTTAGCAAATCTCATTATAATGTAAATCAAAACAGTTTTGATTATTATTATATGATATAATTTCGGTTGAAGAACCGATGATCATCTCAAGTACAAAGTTCTCTATTTTGCATTATCCTTTCCCGAGGTGGATATGGTGTCTAGTTGGGGAGCGTTGGGGTACAGGTTGCACCGTGTGCAGTCTGTCCCACTCCCGTCAGTACTGGTCATGACAGTGGGTAGGGTTAATATAGTGCTTAAGAAATCATGATGTATTTCTAATTATTAAAATTCAAAATAATACATATTTGAGATAATACCATAATTCAAGTAACAATTAAGAATGTTTATTAGATATTAATTGCATCATTAATTTAATATGATTAGATTAATTGGAATCCAATTAAAATTAAAACACTCTATTATGAATAGAGATGTTATTTCCCTTGGAAGAATTAATTATGTGAATATGATTCATTATAATTAATTAGAATTTGAACGTGATATGGAGGATCACCTAAGTGACATCCATGGTCTGCCATCAAGGCGAAGGGTTTTGTCACCAGATATTGTATGTAGGAGATGCCTGCCCGAAGTGACAGCTCCTGCATACAATCCATTTGGATCAGGCTCTTCGCTTCTCAAAAGAGTAAGGACATATACGTAGTGACCCCAATATTGGGTCCTCATATTATTGGGGCGATATTGGATTGCACATAGCGAGTTGTATCCCTGTTGACGGTTGGTTCAATTATTAACGTGTCAACATCGCCTTAGGGGTGGTGGGCCCAAGTGTTAAAGACCGAATTGGGAGAGGCAAGTTGGACTTGAAGGCGAAATGTGTTCCCTCTTCTTTTTATCTGAGTTACATGTTCTCATATTATTGGGATGTGACAAAGATAAGGAAGGATACCCCAGATCTTGCTGAGATGTAATGGTAAGTATATCTCTTACATTCAAAGTGATTAAGGAAATGAACTATCAATATTGACAAGGCAAAACAACTTTGATATAAAAACTCCTAAATTAAAGTAAAATATGTATATATATATAAATATATAAACTTATGAAAATTTCTTATTTCAGACAATCCTTTATTAAACCCACTCAATTCTATACTCAATAATAACCAGTAAAATATCATGGATTGGACTCATGATCCAGATATTGTACTTGCAGTTGGACACATAATGTATGTGGTTGCAATGTGAAAGTTTCCTCATAATAATGAGGAATGACATGTCGATGATGATCGTAATTTTCAATTAATCCTTATAAAATCTAAGAAGATATTCTAGCATGCATATGTGCTCTTGACATTTATCATGAATGACATGGTTCACTTCATCATGCAGTATGGTAGCTCCATAAGAGATGATGTATTCAAAATGTTTGAATACCTACCTGAACCAATGTTTTAAGAGTCTAGATGGATGTAGACATGATGAGTGCCATCATTCTACTGTCTATACTCTAGTCATTCATAAATCTTCATAATATCATATTGTATGAATTTAATGAAGCATGTATAAATGTTGAAATACTCTTACTTTGAATTCGTTTGAATTTAACATAAGAGATCCTTAGTCTTAAGCAATGGTTGTTTATTGATAGAGGGAGCGCAGTGGAAGCATGGGTCAGACCCAAGATGAGAAGGATAGTCAAAGAGTTGATCGTACTTCTATGACTTCCATATGACATCCAAAGAGTTGGATAAATGCCATTATTGCAATAAGCTGATTTGTTCATAGTATGACTATCAAGTCTGTCTAGAATTCTTAGATAAGGACTCGGATAGAGCATCAAAATAATCTGCATAAATCATTAAAATTGACTTTCTTATTTTATAAGATAAAGTCCAATAATTGTATCTCAATCTTCTAATGACATTTGCAATTGGTTGCATATATATTAGAAGATTAGAAACTTTATCTTGAGGTTTAATGGCAATCCATATTGGAATTGATGCAATTGTTGCAACAATTTCCATTGGATTAATAGACTTCATAATTTCAGTGGGAGAGACCTTGGTCTTAGAGAATGTCTCTATGACCTAGACATTAGAATACGCTCATTGTTTGTTTCTAATTGTTGGAAATAAACATGAATTCTGGAATGGACCTATCATAAAGAGTTATGATGGATATATTTCAGAAACTAATCTAAACATCCAGAGTACTCTACTGAATTAGAAAATTAATGAATGATTCATTAACATTTCTAATAATGAAATTAAACCTTTAAAGATCAATAAGAGGATAAAGATCATTTGACAACGACCTGGCATCAAGCCTTGGACGTTTGCTTGTTGATTTGATCAATAATAAGTAATAATGAAACTTTAGAATGTCTAAAATTTCAAAACTTACATACTTATGAATATTGTATTCAAAAAGTAAAATATGTCCAATGCAGCCTTCCTTGGGAAAGGTGTAAGATGTCAAGTAAATATTATTGATATTTGATATCTATTGACAATTATGTATGATATGAGATTTCTTCTCTTCACCTAAGAAACCTTTCTAATGTTCAAAGATTCTTTATTTTGGTTTAGAACCAAAGTTTGAAGGTAGATAAAATGAATTTGATCTAATCTAGGTAGCAAGTACCTATTAGATAAATTCAAAGAATACCTTATGGAGATATGAATATCATTTCTATCTCAATCCTCCTAATACACCTTAACTCAATAGAGTTATAGGGAGATATAATTGGAGAATGTGTGACATGATCTTATCAATGATGAATTTTAGAATAATTACCTCTTAGTTTCCATGTATATATGCAGTAGAGACTACGATATATATCCTTAATATGGTTCCATGCATGCAAGATGGAACCTAACACTAGAGAGTGCTACTTCATTAGGAAAATAAAGGAAGGTATTGGATACCTACTTTATGACCTTGAGATTCTTAAAAGATCTCATCTCTAAGAATATGATTCTTAAAGGATGAAACTCTTGAGAATCAAGATGAAAATGAAGTAAAGGAACTCATTTAATCTTGAGATGATAGTGAGGCTCCTGAAATCAGAAACTAAACGGACAATTAAAGATGAAACACTAATACCTCTTTAAATGAGTTTGAGGATGTATTCCATGTGTCAGTTAGGTCTGACAATGATCGGATTTCATGTGATGAAACTCCTAAGGATCATAACATGAAAAGATGGATTTTAGCAATAATGGTCTAAAGTAGACTTCATATACAAATGTTGTATATGGACTCTCGCGAATCCACCTATAAGGGTAAGATCCGTTAAGGTGTAAATGGATTTTCAAGAGAAGAGGAAACCTGATGAGAAGGTAGAGACCTTCAAAGCACGATTCGTTGCCATGAGCTACACACCGGAAGAGAAGATATTGCTTGCGATGAGACTTGCTCTTCGATGATATGCTTAAAACCATCAGAATATTGCTAACTATAGCTACACAACTTGACTTTTACATCTTCATGATGGAAGTCAAGATTGCATTCCTCTATGAATTCTTCTATAAGGATATTCACATGAAGTAGCCCCAGGGCTTCGTTAAGGAAAGCAATGTGTGAAAGCTAGAGAGCTCCATCTATGGACTCAAATAAGCTTCTTGAGGTTGGACCATAAGATTTGATGAAATTATAAATGTTATGATTTCATATAAAATCTTGATGAGCCATATGATGCTTAGTGGGAGTGTCATTTGTGTTCATCGTGCTAAATGTAGATAATATCCTAATCATTAGGAATGATATAAGGACAATAATGAGTGTTTTATAATATGAATAATCCATAACTTGAGATATGATCTCAAGGATACCTCTTGGATTTTAGTTCTGAAGGTGTTCAGAAGCATAGAGAAGAGGGTATTGGGACTGTCACATTAGTAGTACACCTTGGACATATTCCATTTTATGGAAAATTTCAAGAAAGTCTTCCATCCCTTAATATATGGTATTGACCTATCTAAAGGGATAACACCTCAAAGAGTTGAGGAAGTGGATGCTAGAACTGCTTGTCCTTGTGCATCAGTTACGAGAAGCTGAACGTATGCTAGATGTGTACAAAAACCAGATATATGCCATACAGTGGGAGTAGTAACGTGTTGCTAATACTACTACGGATATAAAACACTTGATTGAAGTAATGGCAATATCTTAAAACATGAAAAAAACACTTAGAGATAGTGATCTCTAAGTCTTAACTCCAAAAGTTTAAGACCTTGTGGATAGTGATCTATAAGGGTCTTAAATACAAATACATTAGGAGATGGAGATCTCCGGGAATGAAGGTATTATGACAATGATTATGGAAATACTGGTTATAATAATTATTGAGCAATAGTGTCCAGGACACTATAACTACTCTAACAAGATTGATTATTGGTTGCATGAGATGCAACATTCACATTAGATGCGAACACTGTTACTAGGAGATATGCAAGTGTCGTAAAAGGACTTGGCATAGTCTTTTGGGAACAGAGTGACTGATTAGCTTACCTATCCAATTTTTAATAGCCTATGATTGTCATATGAGTGCGGGTTTAAATGATTAGCCCATTAATGGCTCTTTGGGCTAGTGGGAGATTGTTGGACATGCAAGCCCGTGACGAGCCATTATGCAATAAATATTATTGCAAATATCATTCCCTGATCTGAAGTGAAGAATAAATAATTTGCATAATAGGTCACTTAGTACAATTAGGGTTATGTACTATGGGCATCTTAATAATCATACAGCTGTTGATTCAATAATTGAATCATAAAGGCTGGGGCTTGGATGAATATCTAAAGAGTTAGATTGAGGACTCATCAAGCACTCTCAAATGATTATTAACAGATGATTTCCAGCCTGAGTAGGAGATGGCAATCCTTTCTCATAAAGGTTGATATCTAACCGACTTCTTGATGCAGGTCCTCTGCATAGGAATAGAGATTCGGAGGTGTTAGATGAGTTATGTCAAAGATTTGACTTAACGAGATCGAGATAACCAAAGTCCTTTATCGTATGCTATCATGATACAAGCACACATCCTCTGACCGGAGACATATGTGTTACTATATGTATGAGTATGTACATTTGGCAGACCAATAGGTTGATGACCTAATCAAGGTCTACACCGGCGCACTGGTGTGCATGTAAGGGCATATGAGTAATACGATCTCTCAAAGGGATCATACAGGTTTAGTTACTGAACAGGAAAACATGAGCTCACTCATGAGATATTGGGAAGAATCAAATTCCGTGCATGGTCATCTCGCTTTGGAAACTTGACTGAATTTGTATGTTTGATAAATACTTTTGGAATGTATATGATCAAGACCTAGGTATGATATATGCTTTTGGAAAGTATATGATCGATACCAACTCCCAATGATCGAATGAGAAAATTACTGATAAAAGCCTTTAAGTAGAAAATGTAAAGTTGATCTAATACTTCGGTTTTATTCTAAGTCTTCCAGTATGCAGGATGTACAGGTATTGGGAATACCTGAGGGTGATGTGATCATAAATGATTGTATAACCATGACGCTTCCATTGCTATAGAGTGATGAAACGGGTCTGGATTTTAGTGACTCCACTCTGTAGAGAAGTAATATGATCTTGGTCCAAATGTTGGACATTGATCTGAATGTGATTCAGATGTAATGAGAATATTAGATTTGCAGTCTTGATTTAATCAAGAATCTATGGGAGGCCCACGGTCTGGATTTGAGATATGATCTCAATATCCAAGTCACTATACATGGAACAATACAGTCGCCATGTCCTTATCTCCAAGTATTCGCGGAGAAAGCACATTATCCTTGAAAGAGTTCAGGATAATTTCATTGTTGATATAAGTATCCGAGTGTTAAGAAAATGGATAATTAAATGTGATTTAATTATCATGATTAATATGAATTCGATTCGTATTATAAAGAGAGTTATCTTAGATAATTAAATGATATTTGATTATCAAATATGTGAATAATGTACAAGAATAGAGATCCAAGATGATTAAATGTGATCTAATTATCATGGATACGAATAATGTCGATACCACTATCCATAGTAATCATATATATTATAAATGTGATTTATAATATATAAGACAGAGCTATTTGTAATATACATTTGTTAATTAAATGTTAATGTCAATTGGATTCACATTGAACATTAAATTGAAAATGTAATTTACATTTTATTTTGGGTTGTGAATGTGATTCACAAATTTCCATTTACAAGATTGCAATATTCACAAAATAATTATGAATTATTTTTGTAGAGTAATTTACAACAATTGATGTTGTAAAATTGGAGATACATGGAATTGTGTAATCTAAGAAGATTACATTTGAGAGCCTCCTTCCATATTGGATGGAAGGGACGACCACCAATTCCTATTAGAAAAGGGTGGTCGTCCACTCCATATACATGGAAGTAGGCATTCTCCTCTCCATTATCTCCGTATGTTGTTGACTTAATTTTGGGATTGATTTATATTGATTTATCAATATATATTTAATCTAAATTAAATTAATTATTGTTGGTTCTTACCAACACAAATCTTAGCCATTAAAAGAAACACAATCAATGAGATCCATTGGATTTGTGTTGTCCATGGATTGAGATCTATGGATCCCAAAATATTATAAAAGGAGAGGCACCCCTTTGCTCTTCTTGACACACAATTAGAACATGTCTCTCTCTCTTTCTCTCTCTACACACCTACTTTCTCTCTCTTCCTCTCATGTGGCCATCCACCACTGATGCCCTAGAGAGGTTCTCCATCGCCGCAACATCGTCGTTATGTTGCCCGATCGTTTGCTCATGGATCTTCGTCTCCTTTGTGTACCTCGCTCGTGAAGAAGATGTCGGATCTCGTTTGTCGAGATCAGGAGATCCTCCGCTTGGATCATCAACATGGATTACGAGAAGCATGGGTTTCATCAACACGCTCGCATGCGTCTCCTCCGTCGAATCGGACTTGAGACAGGAGGTCTCTTCATTTAGAGACTCGATCGCAACCATGCTTCAAGAGGTAATCCTATTACTTGTTTGTGGTTTAGACGAAATGATCCGAGAAGTGTTCTTGGATCATGTGGTTTCGTCGCATGAAAAATTTTAATTTACGCTGCATAGAACAACTAGTTCGACTAGTCATTCTTCATCGTATTCGATACGATGCTCATGCTTCCGTGCTGCGCTTGAGGATCTAACCATATCCTTCAAAAACAACCTTATCTGATCCTAGCATTGTGGAGTTATGCAAAACATTATGTTGAAAATGTCTTTGCTCAAAGCCATAGAGTTCATGCTCACGATGGAGAAATGATTTAAGGAGCTATGTAAACTAAGTGTCGCAATCTTGGATGTGAGAAACCTGTGAAGCACATACTGACCATGTCAATTGATAATGCTATCAGCAACCTCCCAAGAAAAAAGAAAGGAACGAGAGAGCCTCTCATCAGATGCGAGATGTTTAAGCATGAGTTTGAAAGAACACTACTTGACAATAGACCATCCATCAATTTGTTGCCTACATCATTTCTCAAAGAATTTGTGTTAGGATCGCTGGAATCAACAGGAATGATTATGTAATTCAAAGATACATTAGTGAAGTGACCATGGATATTTTGGAGGATGTCATTATTAAAATTCAAGGGATGCAATTCCCTACGAGCATTATAGTCCTTGATATGAACACCTCAGCTCCCTTATTACTTACCCTGGTCATATTGGTATGATCATTCCTTTGAACAATCGAAGTAGTGGCATACTATGGCATCAAGAAATTTACTTTCGCTCAAGCAACGATAAGGTCCCGATTGAGACAATCCAAGTACCGAAGGTCGTAGAGTCTGCATCAGATGAGAGTAAGTAGATTCAAAAAGAGACAAAAGAATGTGACTTTTTGGCTGAAATTAGACACACAACATTATTCTCGGATGATAATGATTCCCAGGAATTCATCTCCAAGGAGGAGTACCTAGAAAGCATAGTCGAACTTTCCCCAGTCCTTAATGATGAGTTTTTTATTAATCAACTGGTCGATTTTATTGAGACTATCCATCCCTATCAGAGCAAGACAAATTCATTGTAGATCTTTCATATGTCTTGTATTTTGAGCCAAAAACAATCTAGGTGGATAACATACAATCGAAAGAGCTTACACCAACCATTGTTGTTGAGGTCACCACTGAAGAGCTAATTCAGACCCCTCCAGAGTTGAAACCATTACCCTCTTCGATGAAGTACGCCTTCCTTGCGAGTTCATAAAACATATTCCCGATCATAACTTATTCCTAGCTGATCAAGGACCAAGAACCTTGATTTCTCAAGGTTCTAGAAAGAAACCGTAAGGCATTCGACTGGAAAATTACGGATCTCCATGGGATAAACCCTTCATTGTGCTTGCCCCACATTTATTGCATGTCTTCCTATGAGTTTCAGTGTTGGTTGAACCCAAGCCTCCATGAGGTTGTGATGGTGCAATGCATGCTTTATCTATCCCCTCTCATACTCAAAATGGGTAAGTATGTTACATGTGGCTCTTAAGAAATCTGAAATTACTATTGTAATGAATGATAAAAAAAGAACATTCTGACCAGAGTACTTACTTATTGATGCGCCTGTGTGGATCACAGACGCCTGAACCTATCCACCAAGAAAGATCACTTCTCTTTACCTTTCATTGATTAAATAGTTAAAGACTTGTTGCAAAGGAATACTTTTATTTCTTGGATGGATATACTGGATACAATCAAGTAGCAATATTTCCTGAAGACCAAGAGAATACCACCTTCACCTATCCATTTGGGATGTGCGCCTTCAGATGTATGTTGTTCGGATTGTGTAACATTCATGCTACATTTCAGAGACGTATGCTGGTTGTTTTGCTGACATGATGGGAAATTTTCTTGAGGTATGCATGGATGACTTTTCGGTGTACAGAGATAACTTTGATTAATGTCTGACATATGTATACCGAGTACTTTAGCGATGTTTCGAATTAATCTGGTGCTCTCACAGGAGAAGAGTCACTTCACGGTGACTGAGGGGATTGTGATGGGTCATGCCATCTCCAAGAGAGGCATGGACGTCGACCCGACCAAGGTGGAAGTGATATCAAAACTTGAGACATCTTCTACATTGAAGCAAGTCAGGTCGTTTTTGAGACATGTTAGTTTCTCCCAATGATTTAGACAATATTGCTTGACCATTGACCGAGCTTCTAGGCAAGGACACTAAATTTATTATAGATGACAAAGTGCTCTAGGCCATGATCAGTTGAGAAGAATAATCACCGATGCTTCTATCCTACAACCACTGGGATGAAGCCTAGAGGAATTAAACAGTTATAAAAAAAGAGTTGCTAGTAGCTGTACTTATGCTGGAAAAATTAATGCCCATTTGCTTGGCTCTAAAGTGATAGTCTACACTGATCAATCTGCTAGACAATACATACAAATCAAGAAGGGTGTAAAATCATGTTTACTTTTTTGGATCCTTATACTCCAAGAGTTTGACCTAGAATTACAAGATAAACCTGGAGTCAAGAATGTTGTGGTAGGTTACCTTTCCAGAATTACTGTGATAGAGACTCCTGAGCATACATCATTACGATAAATGAAACCTTCCTAGATGAAGCTATATTGTCAGTTACCTCGATCTATTAGTACACTAATTTCGTGAACTACCTTGTCTCCAAGGTAGTCCCATGAGATTGGTCAAAGCTGAAAGTAGACAAGTTCATGTCCATAATACATTTCTCCCAATGGGAGGATCCATACTTGTTTTGTGATGGTGCAGATTATATCTAGCGAAGATGCATTTCTGAGGAGGATTATACAAGTGTCTTGAACCATTGTCCCAAGTTAGAATCTGGTGGACACCATTCTAGAAAGCAAATATCAGCTAAAGTTCTTCAATGAGGCTTCCGGTGGCCGACTCTTTTTAGAGATGCTACAGAATATGTAAAGCTTGTACTGACTACCAGAAGATGGGCAGTACCATCAGATTTCAAGATACCATGCCTCTCAAGTATATCTAAATATCAGATGTCTTTGATGCATGGGGTATCGACTTCATGTGCCCATTTCCAAATAGTCAGGGTTTTGAGCACAACTTACTTGCTATCGATTATGTAAGTTAATGAGTGAAGGCTATCCCCGCTCAAGCCAGTGATAGTCACACTATCTGCCGATTTCTCAAATATAACATCATTGCACAGTTCGAGATTTTAAAAATGTTGATATCAGACATGGGCATACATTTTATCAACATAGAAGTCAAGAATATGACTAAGAAGTATGACATAAACATCATGTCACAACTCCTTACCACCCTTATACTAATGTCCTAGAAGAGCATTCAACCAGGGAGATGAAAACAATCCTTCAAAAACTTGTTTATCCTAATCATAAGAACTAGTCACAACTGCTCGATTCGGTTCTTTGAGCTTACTAAACGACATAAAAGTCCCCTTTTGGCATGTCTCCTTATCGCCTAGTGCATGGAAAACCTTGCCATTTGCTCATAGAACTCATTCATAAATCATTATGGTTAGACAGTGTACTCAATCTAGACAGAGAAAACGTTGGCCTGAACAGAAAGATTGACTTCGATTGATTATGGGAATTTCGAGACTCTACGTATGACAATGACCTTATGTACAAAGAAAAGGTCAAGCAATGGTACGATAAACAAAATAGAAGTAGGACCTTTGAGCCAAATCATAAGGTGTGATTGTTTGATGCAAAGTTAAAACTATTTCCAAGAAAACTGAAGAGAAAATGGTTTGTGCCTTTCATTGTGAAAAATGTACGTGACAACGGTAGCATTGTCATATTGGGCTTGTCATCTCACGCACAACCTTTTGTAATTAACAAGAAATTGTTGAAATACCTCGAGCATGATACTTTCTTGTCCATCGAAGATTTAGTTGATGTCATATACAAAGAAGAACTCTTTGGTGCTGATAGTTTAGACAACTAAAAACCCAACAATAGCATTTCTTTCTCATTTCTTTTTCTAGTCTTTCCTCTTCTGTTTACTCATTCATCCCTTTCGTCACTGATAGACTTAGGATATGATCCATCATAAGTATAGTGGGGACGAGTGATTTGAATGTTCATTCTTTGATCCCTTAACTGTGTCCCAACTTGTTGATAATTCTTTTTATACTTCGCATAGTTTTACCCTAAGTACAGGGGGAGACACATCGAGTCGATGATTTCGTACATTCTAACCCTCGATAATCCTCGTTTTATATAAAATCCACTATACTTAGTATTAGTTAATCCTAAGTATAAAGGGGGACGATTGTCTTCTTATCTTTAACTGAGTTGTTGTAGTTTAGACTTTTCTATACTCAACACAAGTTATGCTTTCCTTTTTCTCTTTGATCACTGTGAGGACATAGTTCATGTCAAGTATAGGGGGTTGTATATACACTATTTATACTTTAGCCATAACTCATACTTTCGTATTTTCAATAAATATGTCTAATACATTGGGTAACGGTATATGACTAATCAAACATAGAGAATCCTCTCCTATAAAATATGCGCATACCACTAATACACCAACCCTTTTGCTTTTCTAAACAAAATCCTATAAAAATATGCAAAAATTAAAAAATACATAAAAATTGACAAAACTTTTTCAAAAATATCATAAAAATGTGCAATACTTTTTGAAAAATCCCATAAAAAATTCAAAATCATAAAATGGCTTCACAAAATTATTTTCTACCTTACGTAAACTTTTTTCTAAATGGATTTTGACAATTGAACAAGTACAAATAAATTCTGAAGATTGGAGCTTGGTATAGAACTTAGTCCGCTTAATTTCAAAGTAACCTATTGAGGACTGGAATTGGAGATGCTTATGGTTGCTTAGACTTAATTCTTTAGGTTCGGTGAGGCTTCGTGAGTCAATTCAATGTAAATAACTAGAACCTTTCATGTCATTCATACGAGTCTTGAGATAATGGCTTGACTTGAGACTCATACTTAACATTTAGATCAAATAATATGGACATTTGAAATATCTTTGAGTTTAAGTCAGGATGATATTAGGCTGCTTCATCAAGGGTGGCCTAGAAATCGTATTGAAATAAAGCTTTGGATGAGGAATAGTCTGCTAGTACATTTTTCCAAGGCTGCGCAAAACAAAGGAGAAATAGAAGATTCTATATCCATCAAGGCAAAACAAGAATGCAACGTAATACCAAAGCACAAAAATATCCAAAAGAAGCCTATAACAAAAATTATAAAAATTTTGAGCATCCAAAAAGGCATGCTTCTTGGTGAAGACTTGGCTACACTGACTAAGCTTTACATGGAAATATGACTACACTGGATAGTTTCTACTTCTTTTCCATTTGTTCCAGCTTCTCCCTAATTAGTTGTGCACTTGCACGTACCTGAACTTAGAAGGAAATATTCATCTCCCTGAGGAAGATTTGAGAGGAAGAGGTGATCGTCTACACTGATCAATCTACCATACAGTACTTACAAAGCAAGAAGGGTATAAAGTCATGTTTACTTTGTTGTATCCATGTACTCTAAGAGTTTGACCTAGAAATACAAGATAAACCTGGATTCAAGAATGTTGTGGCAGGCTACCTTTCCAGAATTACTGTGATAGAGACTCTTGAGCAGGAGATCATTACGATCGCTGAAACCTTCCTAGATGAAGCTATATTATCAGTTGCCTTGATCTATTGGTACACTAATATCCTGAACTACCATGTCTCTAAGGAAGTCCCATGATATTGGCCAAAGCTGAAAGTAGACAAGTTCATGTCCATAATACATTTCTACAAATGGGAGGATCCATACTTGTTTTGTGTTGGTGCAGAATATATCTAGGAAGATGCATTTTTTAGGAGGAGTATACAAGTGTCTTGAACCATTGTCCCAAATTAGAATCTGGTGGACACCATTCTAGAAAGCAAACATCAGCTAAAGTTCTTCAATGAGGGCTCTGGTGGCTGACTCTTTTTAGAGATGCTACATAATATGTAAAGGTTGTACCGACTACCAGAAGATGGGAGGTACCATCAGATCTCAAGATACCATGCCTCTCAATTACATCCAAATATCAGATGTCTTTAATGCATGGGGTATCGACTTCATGAGCCCATTTTCGAATAGTCAGGGTTTTGAGTACAACTTACTTGGTATCAATTATGTAAGTCAATGAGTGGAGGCTATCCCCGCTCAAGCCGATGATAGTCACTCTGTCTGTCGATTTCTCAAAGACAACATCATTGCATAGTTTGAGATTTTAAAAATGCTGATATCAAAGGGGGAAGATATTTTATCAACATAGAAGTTAAGAATCTGACTAAGAAGTATGACATAAACACCGTGTCACAACTCCTTACCACCCATGGACTAATGGCCTGGAAGAGCATTCAAAAAGGGAGATCAAAACAATCCTTCAAAAAATTGTACGTCCTGATCGTAAGAACTAGTCACAACTACTTGATTCGGTTCTTTGAGCTAATCGAACTACATACAAGTCCCCTTTTGGCATGTCTCCCTATCGCCTAGTGCATGTAAAGCCCTACCATTTTCTCACAAACTCATTCATGAATCATTATGGTTAGCCAGTGCACGCAATCTGGACAGGGAGAAAGTTGGTATGAACAGAAAGATTGACTTCGATCGATTATTGGAATTCCGAGACTCTACATACGACAATGACCTTATGTACAAAGAAAAGGTCAAGCGATGGCACAACAAACAAAATAGAAGTAGGACCTTTGAGCCCAATCATAAGGTGTGGTTGTTTGATGTAAAGTTCAAACTATTTCTAGGGAAATTGAAGAGAAAATGGTTCGTGCCTTTCATTGTGAAAATGTACGTGACAACGGTAGCATTGTCATATCAGGCTTGTCATCTAATGTACAACCTTTTGTAATTAACGAGTAATTGTTGAAATAACTCGAGCATGATACTTTCTTGTCCGTTGTAGATTTCGTTGATGTGATATACAAAGAAGAACTCTTTGGTGCTGACAGATTAGACAATTAAAAATCCAAAAAATGCATTTCTTTTCTTCTTTTCATTTCTTTTTCTACTCTTTCCTCTTCCGTTTACTCTTTCATCCCTTTAATCACTACTATACTTAGGTATGCTCCATCCTAAGTATAGTGGGGATGAGTGATTCGAATGTTCATTCTTGGATGCCTTAACTGTGTCCCAATTTGTTGATAATTCTTTTTTATACTTAGAACATTTTTACCCTAAGTATAGGGGGAGACACGTCAAGCCGATGATTCCGTACATTCTAACCCTTGATCATCCTCATTTGTATAAAATCTATTATACTTAGTATTAGTTATTCCTAAGTATAAAGGGGGATGATTGACTTCTTATTCTTTTGACTTCTTATTCTTTAACTGAGTCATTGTAGTTTAGACTTTTCTGTACTTAATCCAAGTTATGCCTTCCTTTTTCTCTTTGATCACTATGAGGACATAGTTCATGTCAAGTATAGGGGGTCGTATATACATTGTATATACTTTAGTCATAACTCATACTTTTGTATTTTCAATAGATATGGCTAATACATTGAGTAATGGTATAAGACTGATTAATCGTAAAGAATACTCTCCTATAAAATCTGCACATACCACTAATACACCAACCCTTTTGCTTTTTCAAATAAAATCCCATAAAAATATGCAAAACATAGAAAATGCCTAAAAATTGACAAAAAATTTCAAAAATATCATAAAAATGTGTAATACTTTTTGAAAGTCCCATAAAAAAATAAAAAAATTAGAAAATGGCTTCACAAAATTATTTTCTACCTTAAACATTTTTCTAAATGGATTTTGACAATTGAACAAGTCCAAATAAATTCTAAAGATTGGAACTTGGTATAGAACTTAATCCACTTAATTTCAAAGGAACCTCTTGAGGACTGGAATTGGAGATGCTTAAGGTCACTTAGACTTAATTCTTTAGGTTCGGTAAGACTTCGTGAGTCAATTTAATGTAAATGACTAGAACCTTTTATGTCATCCGTACGACTCTTGAGATAATGGCTTGACTTGAGACTCACACTTAACATTTAGCTCAAATAATATGGATATTTGAAAGATCCTGGAGTCTAGGTCGGGATGCTATTAGACCGCTTCATCAAGGGTGGCTCAGAAATCATATTGAAATAATGCTTCGGATGAGGAATAGTCTGCTAGTAAAATTTTCCAAAATCCCAAAACATAGGTGAAACAAAAGATTCTATAACCATGAAGGAAAAAAAAGAATACAATGCAATACCAAAACACAGAAATATCCAAAAGAAACCTATACTGAAAATTATAAAAATTTTAAGCATCCATAAAAGGCATGCTTCTTGGTGAAGACTTGGTTACACTGACTAAGTTTTACAAGGAAATATGATTACACTATTCAATTTCTTCTTCTTTTCCCTTTCTTCCAACTTCTCCCTAATTAGTTGTGCACTAGCACGTACCTGAATTTAGAAGGAAATATTCATCTCCCTGAGGATGATTTGAGAGGAGGAGGTGACTAGATAGTTCTGTAATTTATCTAGAAAGAGGTAACACTATTCAAATGCATGGCACATATCATATCAAGGTTACAAGAGTATATGTATGAAAGGATGGTTTTGACCAAACTATGTTGAACAGAATAAAGGAGCATAGAATCGAAGTGTTATTGAGTCACAAGTCCTAACCTAAACATGGTTCCTAATACACTAGTCTTGGACTGTGCTCTAAACTTTGATTTTGTAAAGACAAGTTTAAAAGTCATAATCATTCTACCTTCTTTACTTTCCTTTTATTTTTTTCTCTTTTGCATCGCTTATTCTCCTAATAAATGTTTGCTAAGGACTAGCAAAGTTAAGTATATAAGGGTGATGAATACCCATTCATTCACCTTTATTCCTTTATTTTGTCTTTAAACCCCTGAATAAATATATGTAAATACCTCTAACTTGTACAAATGAACACACTGACTGTTGATTGTATATAGTGCATAAATACCTATAATTAAATACAAAATAAATGAATAAATAAAAGAAAAATGAAGGAAGTATTGTAAATAGTGGATGATTTTAAAACCTGAGACTACGTCAATATCGAATTGGTCGACAAGGATAAAGTAGGGGAAGATAAGGGAAAATAAATAGATACAAAATAACACAGACACCTAGAAACCTTAAGCATCCAATACACTACATATACAACAAAACTTACACTAATTTATATACACTCTTACATACTTCAAATAAAGATATTTTCAACATAAAAGTTGTACAAAAATAGATAGAAAAATGCAAAAATAAATGTATATAAAAATAATAAACATGAGAAATGGGATACATAAATGAAAAATCACAAACAGAATTTCAATGATCAATATCTCCACCACATGAACTGAAAATTTAAAAACTCATCTTTATTGCTGTTAAAATTAAATTATCTATTTAATGAAGGTGGTTTCAATAAAAATAGAGATAAGATATAAAAAATGGCTTTTGGGTCCTGTTGTACTATATACATATACATTTTACTCATTTTATTCATTCTTTATATTTTTTATTCTTTTTTATATTTTTAAACACTTTTAAATATTATATAGAACAAACTAAAAATACAAACATAAAATAAAGTCATAAAAATACATTAAATTAAATAATAGAATAAGATACATAGTTATATTATACATATATTATATATACATCCTTTTATTTGAATATAAATAAAATCAGAATGTAATAAAAACATGTAAATATGTATTTGAATATATCATAAATGTATAAAATACAATATTCAATATATAGGTAATTATTCAATATATAGGTAATTAAACCTACAAAAAATTTAAAAACTCATCTTTATTGTTCTTAAACTTAATTTATCTATTTAATGAAGGTGGTTTCATTAAAAATAGAGTTTAGATATAAAAAATGGCTTTTGGGTCATGTTGTACTATATACCTATACATTTTACTCATTTTTTCACTCTTTATATTTTTAAATACTTTTAAATATTTATATAGAACAAATAAAAATACAAACAAAAAAAGTTATAAAAATACATTCAATTAAATAATAGAATAAGATACATAGGTATATTATACATATATTATATATACATCCATTTATTTAAATATAAATAAAATCAGAAAAATGTAATAAAAACATGTAAATATGTATTTTAATATATCATAAATGTATAAAATATAATATTCAATATATAGGTAATTATTCAATATATAGGTAATTATACCTATAGTTACATAATAATAAAATTTTAGAATACAAATAAAAAATACAATATTCAATACATCGGTAATTATACCTATAAAATCACTTACAAAAATTAACAGATAATAATTAGGTCCATAAAAATAAATAAAAATCATCTAAAATAGTACATAAAATAAGACACAAATTTCTTGTCTTGAGTTTTATTTAATAAAATCATTTGCTATTTTTTACTTTTATTTCTATTTTTATTTCTATTTATCTTCTTCTGGTTGACGTTGACCAATAGGAAGGCGGTCCTGGTTGACCTCGATCAACTCTCCGCCCCCTCTTGGACCAGTTCAAGCCACATGTTTCCCCCATTTTGCCCAATTTCTCAGCTCGATGCGAATCCCTTATCCTCTTAATTCCTTCTTGTTATTCTTCACCTACCTCTGACCATTTACATGAATCAAGAGTTGGCACCAGTCAACCCTAGGTGAAGATGGCTCTACAGTTAGTCTTGTATAAAATCTCCTCCACCATTTTTGTTCAATCCTTCCAATCTGACTTTTCTCCCCCAAAATCATCCTTAGAGCTTTCCATTTGTAATAGGAAGTGGAGTCTCCTGATTGATGGCACAAAGGAATGGCGGAGGAGATGATTCAGGCTTCACTAGAGCTATCTCATGGTGGTTCTTCTCCCAACCTCCCTATGCAGGTCAACTTCTTATCTTTTTTCTTTTTTGATTCGTAGGAGTATCAATAGCCTAGTTCTACCTCTTATTTAATTTGATATCGTCTATTTTAGTTTAAATATCCAAATCGTAGTTTGCTGGAGCTCTAGGATCTAGACTCTGTTTCGACTATCTTTGGTCGTTCCCCTACTGTTTGACCACATCCATACCTTCACCCTTCCATCTTTTAACGACCTGATCCATTATCAACCCCCGATCTTGCACAGATCAGGAAGATCAAATCTTCTTCTTCACCGATCATCGGGGCACCTTCATCTCTCCATTCCAAACAATATTTTCGTCTCTCTATGGGTCGAGGAGCTTTGCCCTCGAGCCCTGAAGCTTCTGGTGCAGGCCTTATGAGAACACTATCCTTCATGGTAAAAAAATTATGATGTAGGTTGTATTGACTGCGAAGAGAAGAGCACTCTATCGAACAAAAATATAACAGAAGAGAGAGAGAGAGAGAAATTAGATGAATAGAATATAAAATTCTCTTCTATTTTCACTTGATATTAACCAGGTAAGTGTCCCTAGGTTGAAAATAAGGAGGCATGAAGTATACTCGGATTTCGAGATTTAAGATTTTTGTGATTTATTTTTCTTCTTGAAAAGGTTATTTTTATGGTTTTTATCTTTTTCCATTTTTATTGATTTTTTACATTTTTTTGTTTTTTATTTTGTAAATTCTATTTGATTATCAAAAAATGATTAATTTTGGAAGAGAAGTGATGCAATATAGTAGGTGGTATATAGTGTAGTACTCTACTCTAATAAAGGAGAATAAAAAAGGAAAAAATTGATTTTTCTATTTTTCAAAATTAAAAATACATTTGCAAGATAATTTAAAATATAGTATATATGCAAGATATAATAGAGGTGGTAGTGTATAGTAGAATGAAACGAAGGAAATCGAGCAACGTGTTCGAAAATACACAAAAGAACCAAAAATCAAGATGATGTTCGGAAAATCAAAACACAAGGAATGAGTAATCAAAATCCGTGAAAAATGCATTAAAATCACACTAGGGTAGTTGAGAAGCTACCCTAGAAAAAGCAATGAAAAATGATGCCCATATAGTGTCCAAATGTGGTCCACAATACATGGGTATAAGTGCAAATAAAAAATATAAGTTTTTCCAGATAGGTCCTTAATCGAGGACTGAAATGAAAAGAAAAAAAATAAAGTTTTCTTTTGCAATTATGTCCCCACATGAGTACCTATTTGCAAATAGTGAAAGTATAGAAAATGTATAAATAAATGTAAATATATAAGAATATGTGAATAAAAATTGATTTATATATTAAAATTATTAAAATTCAAAACTGACTAATGAAATACTAAATTCGATTGGTCCTCCGACTGCCGATTAATCCTTAGTCACTGACCCCACCGACTGAGTATCGAGTACCACTTTCAACAACCTTACCCAGCCCTACGGAATAAATAATGAATCATCTCTTTTCTCTACATGGTATAAATGCAACGATCCTAGACTGAGAATCTGACCTAACTCCATCCCGTTGCCACATTCAAGCTTCTCCATGTACCCGCGTGATCCCTTCTTCCCCACCTAGGGCCTCATGCAGGCTCGCCAAGGGTGCCTCTAGCCCCTAAGGGACACCGGGTTTGTTTTTGCACCATCCAGGGTTGTCGCTAGCAGCCCCTAGGGTGTCGCAGCAGTTGATGCCACCCCTATGGTCGCCACAGACATTACAACAGCCATCCATGGGCCCTCACAAGCCTAGCCGACAACCCTCCACGACCTTCAACCATCACCACCTACCCCTAGAGGCCTTCATGCCACTACTGAAGACTCCTAGGACCACCATTGCTATCGTAAGATCATTATTTTTTCTCCTGAACTGCTGTAGAGGGTGTTTTTCAGAATTCTTTTACATCCAGAAGTGAGTTTTAAAGTATCTTTTAGCACTCATATGCATCCTTAGTCAATCACAATTTTTCTTCTCTTTTCTAAGATCACCATGGCACCTACTTTTACCGAGATGAAGCCCTTGTCCACAAATATTATGGTGCAAGGCAATACTATCAAACTTAAGGGCACGGAAAATTACGTGCTCGAGTCTCGATCTTTTACGATGATCAATGGTGGTCAGAGAAAACTCTACATCCTAACTCAAGATCCTTTAGATGAAAATGATAAAGAGTATGACAACTGGTAGATAGACAACTACTTGATTATCAACTGGATGGCCGATAGTGTTAAGGCTCACATTGCCTCCTTTACAAAAACACTACAAAAGAATTGTGGGAAGATCTCGAGCATACATACACCCATAAGAAGACAAAAGCAATCCCTGCGAACATTTAAGGAGAATTTGATCTGCATATCAGGGTGATTCTATCCTCATTGAGTACTACATGCATGTCTCCAGCATGTATGAGGAACTTGTGATATTTTGACCATCATGTTGTACCAAATAGGTACAAGAGTTTTCTGACTGGTAGGTAGATCATTTTCTTGACGACCTGCATCTAAATACTAGGCACCGAAGGAGTAATTTATTATATCTGATACATTATCAACGATGAAAGCCATTGGAGACATCTTTTGCATGACCTCCTGCCTTGCCTTCAACATAGAACTCTGTACATATAGCTTCATCTAGGAGAGGAGGCATATATGGCTTTCGAGGAGGATTCAGATGTGACTCAAGCCGTGGCCGCAAATGAGGACACAACTTAGGCCGTGGGCAAGATTCTACCGCCCATGCACTCACTGTGGTCGGTGTAATAACTTGTCTAAAAGATGTTGGCAGAAGTTTGATATACCTCCTTATCACACCAATAATTCCTATGAGGATGCCTATACTGTGGAAGAGGAATCACCTGTAGCAACTTCCAGTGACAAGACATTTCATATTAATGATGTAGATTACTCCTGCCTAATGCAGATCCTTTCGATTCCAGGATTATCACCTCTAGTGACACTATCACTGCTGCTTCACCTACTTCTTCAGGGGTTATAGCCAACTCTAATATCACTCCTACTCCGGCTTGGATTATTGATTCGGGTGCCTCTACTCAACTGACTGGAGAAGGTAGTCTGCTCACCTCCTTTATACCATCTACCTCTGTGGAGTTAGTTCGAGTCGCTAATGAGACTCAATCACCACTGTCAAAACTATGGAGTTCTCTTCCAAGCTCTGACTTTCTGGGGTCCATTATTCTCTTGATTTTCCTCTAAGCTTGTTGTCAGTTCATAAGCTTTATATTGAGCTTAGTTGTTGTGTGATATTCGATGAGCTTTGTTTCTATTTTCAGGATATCCGGACGATATAGATTTTTTGGTGGGGGTTATGAGAAGGATGGTCTGTGTTATCTTGACATACCATCGGATTCCAAGTTTGTTGGTGTTGTGTCCATCTCCAAAGACCTGCTCCTGTGTCATATGCGCCTTGGGCATCTCTTTGCCAAGGCTCTCTCAATGTCGTTCCCTGCAATCTCTACTTTGAATCCCTTTCTGCGTGTGAGTTAGGGAAACATCATCGAGCTTCATTTCATGTTCGCCCGAATCCCACAATATTACTGCTTTTCATCTTGTTCATTGTGATGTTTGGAGACATTGTACGGTCAGAAAATTAAGTTGTCATCATTATTTTATAGTTTTTGTTGATGATTATAGTAGATATTCTTAGGTGTAATAAAGGAGTGTTCACAGATTAATCAAATTGTCAGAAATTTCTTTAAATAAGGTAAAATCTTCTTTTCTACATGTGTTAAGATAATTTAAACTAATAATGATCATGAGTTAACCCAACAGGAATTGACCTCTTTCTTTACATCTCAAGGAGCAGTTGTGAAGACCCGAAAATCCGAGCAGGGACTTAACCGCATAATTCAGATGGATCTGTGTTAAATTGAAAATCTGTTTTATTCCACTATTCAAAAAATTTATTCAATATTCCATCACGTAGTGATCGTCGAGATCTTTCCAACGAGTCCAAGAACACGAAAATCCGACTTGGGGAGTTCAAGTTACGACTATTTTTATCGGGAGGGGGTACAAGCCATATTTGGATCCGGACCCGGATTCAAATCCGAGTCCCAACCCATATGACACATCCCCTCTCCTCGAAAAATGCCCAAATCGAGTCCAACACCTTCATTCTCCTGTCTTCCTCTCTCTCCCTCACCGGACACCATGGGAGCTACCCATACTACATTGGATCGACGATCCGAAGCCGACCCTGTGAGGAGTAGTTTGAGGTCACCATCATGTGAGGTTTCGTATTGCGAACGGAACAACGAGTGCATCGTTCTTCATGGGTGAAGAAACCGAGGTTGTGAATTTTTCGAGGTACGATATTTCCTTCCTCTTACATTGGTTTCCACACGATTTAATACCTATAGATATGTGGTTGGATCCTTGCAAAACTATAAGATTTCGGTTGGACCGTGAGTATATTTTGACTTTCGGTTGTTTTTTTTGTTGATACGGACATCTGAGTTATTAGTATGAGAGCATGGTAATTTTATTATCGAGTATTAATACAGTGAGACATTCTTATTTGCCCTTCTAAATGGCCTCCATTTTCCTTTCCTGCTTATCAACTTCA
The DNA here is from genome assembly GCA_037367405.1 of Ottelia alismoides. Classification (NCBI taxonomy): domain Eukaryota; kingdom Viridiplantae; phylum Streptophyta; class Magnoliopsida; order Alismatales; family Hydrocharitaceae; genus Ottelia; species Ottelia alismoides. Next base: position 211,702 of record JAZKJV010002072.1, read on the forward strand.
GGGGTTTAGATCTGCATGTGTTTCTGCCATTTTAATACGAGCCTCCTCTTGATTTTTGGCTTTGACTGTAGAGATATCTCATGCCGAATTTGTTTATCTTTGTCTTCATTGTCGCACATGTTTAGTTGGATTTATTGGCTTGAACAATAATGGCAGTGCATTACGTTTTTATACTATGACTTCATGGCATTAAAAAGTTAAGACATCAAGACCATGCGTGGGGAACCCACATATAACTGTTGTTATAAAGCTAATCAGCCTGTTGTCCTCCGCTATCGATACAAGAGATGTTACCGCATATTACAAGTTTGATTTCAGATTTCAGCTTTCATACTGACTAGTATAGATTGTGCAATTAAGCACAACTTCTGAATAAGTGGTTCCCTTCTCTTCCTGTTCTGGCGGATTACCCGTCCATGAATTTGATAGCTGTTGGCATTATTAATTTTCTAGAATCATTGAAACCTACTGCTTGCAATCTGATTCATCTCTGTCCTTTTTGAATTATGACCATAATCATTTATTCACGGTAGTCTTCAAATCATTAAGTTATAGTTGGCAGAAATCCAAAATTCTGTATACTGAGAGATTAGTCCATGGTCAGTTTGATAGTGTATTCAAGGTTGTTCATCCCACTGTAGTTGCATCATATGAACCCGACTTGTCTGATATTTGACTTGATAGGTGGTTGCCCTATTTCTTTCGTAGGATAGAAAATTAATTGATCTACTTAGCCAATGAGAAAAGGCTTTATGCTGGAAAAGTCTCATGGAGAACTCAAATTAGTTTGACGGTTTATAGGAAATGATCAGACTTTTATGACCATATACACATGTGCTTGATGCCCTTACACTTTACACCTTTGCTATCCATTATTCCTCCAAAGGAAATTGTTACAAATTGTGATTCACTATGAATGTACATGCAACATCACATATTACTAAGAGGTATTTGTTGCCTACGCAATTAAGTCAGGCATATGAGAAGTATATCATGTGGTTCCAACTTCACAGCAAGCAATTGCATTCCTAATTGGGTTTGCATTTGGGTTTAACTGTTATATATGTGGTATATTGCACTACCATGTTCGTAGTTCAAGAAAAGTAATGCAAGCTACATTAGAATTAAATAGGGGCAAACCACACCGAGTATGTGATTCTTGTTATATAGAACTTAAATCAGCTAAAGTTGGAAATAGTACAACTGTTTACAAAAAAGGTTGTTTCTCGTCGCTCTGTAGATACAAGGGTGCGATCAGAAATAGGAGAACTAAGATATTCAAGTAGTTTTTTCTCCCTGACAGTTGAACCTATAAAGTCTTTCGAAATAAAAATTGCAAAGGCTCGATCAGACTATGTACGTGATCGTAAGTATTCTCAATCGCACAATTAAAGGAAGTTTCTTTCCCTGCAACACTAAGTGCATTGCAGACTTCCTTGAGACCATTGTAATCTCATCTTCCTCTGCACTAGCTTATTCTAAGCCTGCTTGTCCATGCTCAAGAAAGTCAAGTCCTCAAAATTGTGGAACTCTAGATCTTTCAAGAGGTGTTGTTGGTATCCTCCTCTAATTGTACGATAGTGGGATGTGGTTATCTATTTTCGTGCACAGATAGTGGTTGGAAGTCCGTTTATTGGCAAGGGAATTAAACCTTCCCTTGTACAATCTCTCTATCTTTGATTGTTTATGTTTACACTAGATGGAATCAATATCCTTTTAACATGTCTTCCATTGTGAGTTGAATCGAGCTAATCTATATGCAGTGAGATTTAACGAGTTTGGAGCATCTTGGGTATCGAATTGAATAGTTTTAGGGAATATCCAGATCTGTAAATTGCATTTATGTTCAGCAGACGCTTTTCCCGCTGGGTTCTTGATCATGTCGCAGTGATTCGGTTTTAAGTGGCATGTGGTTAGTGGAGTTGTTGCCGCCAAGGGAGGGGCATGCACCTTTAGGGCCCTCGTTAGAAGCCTAGATGACCGCGATCCCAACTGCTATTGTAGCTGTGATGATTGGGGGACATGTTGCTTGGTAGACGGAAGTGTTAATCTGACGGTGTTGGCCACGACACTTGCGTGCTTTAGCCCAGTGCTTGAGCGCGGGCCAAGTAGTCATGGTTGGTCGGCTAGTGTTTCATTTGTTACTTAGAGTTAACACTCGTGTACAGACTAATGTAGGCCACGTTGGTCAGTATTCCGAGTGGGAGCGGTAAGAGGGAAGTTATGAGAAATGTGGTTAATGAAGTTGGGAATGAGAGATATTTCTCCTAGGCATAAGGAGGATTGGATTGTCATGATGATTTGCAGGTTGTAATCTAAATTGTGAATCGTTGGTAGCTTTGGGAAGTGTGGCTAAGTGGAGGTGTTGGGAAGTTAGTTAGGATGCATTGTACCCCACTACATGCCTACAGAGGCATCCCAGCCCTAACGCATTCTTTTTACCTTAGTGTCATAGTGTGAGGTCTTATCCAGACCAAGACCACAGACTATCCACAACGCTTGGTTACTCATATCCATATCTAATAATAATAAATAGAATATAATTCTGTGTGAGATCGAGTTATACCGTTTCTTTCTCTTTTGCACACATTTAAAATATATCATGCATTTCTTTTTGTATAGTTTTGTTTAAATCCTATTGAGAAACTTTGCTCATAACGTACCTATGTATGGATCCTTAGGTTCACAGCTGTGATTGATTGGAGGTACCATCCTTTTTGTATAGATTCACCCTTTTTGTGGTACAATATTGGTAGTTCCTTTTACTGTGTCCTGTATTTGTAGCTTTTGTTTTTTGAGAGACATGGCTTGTAATGTATATTTTGTGGACATGGTAATGGAATGTATGGAAATGGACAATGGAGTGCAATGGAATTGGTGAATGGAAATATATATATGGTTGTGAACAGGTTCAATGCATTTCAAAAAAAATTTAATTCCTATGCATGTTGCTATTTTCTCCTGCTTTTGTGAATGTCAAATATTCGAATGTAGAGTGGTTGTGCATGGATTGGTTTGCCGAGTACCCGGATCCTAGAGGGGGACATGCATCACAGCTTGGTATCAATGCAATGGTACTCCATTCTATTTCATGCCCATTCCTCATTGGTATTCGAATACTGGATAGTGTAAAAGTCTTCTGACCCAACACGAGTCCACAGGAGAATAACATATTTACATCCATGTCCATTTGTCTCTCATAAGTCAAGCAACACATCTGATGGCGGGATCGAGTGCATCTCTGCCTTGAGGGCATACCAATTTCTTAGTTAGGTATCAGAGCAGTGTTACCTCGCCTATGTAGTAGACTCAGCGACACATGACCAAATTATAGAGGATGTTAGAGTTGTGCGGGAGTGTATTGATGTGTTTCCAGATGAATTACCTAGATTACGACCAGTACGAGAGATAGAGTTTGAGATCACATTATTACCGGATATACATCCGATCTCTATCCATCCATATAGGTTGGCACTAGCTGAGATCAAAGAGCTCAAGGTACAGTTGCAGGAGCTGTTGAAGAAGGGATTCACCACCTCAATACATCACCATGGGGAGCACCAGTCCTCTTCGTAAAGAAGAAGGATGGATCCCTAAAGCTATGCATAGACTACATCTAGTTGAATAAGAGAACGGTTAAGAACCGTTACCCACTTCCAAGATTGATGATCTATTTGACCAGTTGCAGGGAGCATCAGTGTTCTCTAAGATTGACATGCGGTCAGGATACCATCGGTTGAGGATCAAGGAGGATGATGTCATGAAGTCTGCATTCCACCCTAGATATGACCACTATTAGTTCTTGGTGATGCCATTTGGACTCACGAATGCACCTGCCGCATTCATGGATTTGATGAACCGACTCTTCCGTCCGAATTTGGACAGATTTGTGACCATGTTCATTGACGATGTTCTAGTCTACTCTCATGATGACTACGAGCATGAGTCTCATCTTTGTACCGTGATAGAGACATTCCGAGAACAGTAGTTGTATGTTAAATACAACAAGTGTAGGTTTTTATTTTCTGAGGTGGCTTTTCTTGGCCACGCAGTTTCATGGTCGGGGGTGTTAGTTGACCCTGCCATGGGCGGGGGTGTTAGTTGACCCTGCCAAGATAGAGGCAGTGATGTCTTTGAAGTGGCCCAAGACGGTTACAAAGATTTGCAGCTTCCTTGGCCTCGTCAGTTACTACAGGAGGTTTGTTAGAGAGTTCTCTCAATTGGTTCTACCCCTCATCCGGTTGACGTAAAAGGATGTCCCATTTGTTTGGAGCGACAAATGCAAGTTGAGCTTTCGAACGCTAAAGGAGATATTGACTTCTGCACGCATCCTCACCCTTCCTTTTGGTACCTTGGACTTTACGGTTTGCACCGACGCTTCTAAGGAAGGGTTGGGTGATGTGTTGATGCAGCGTGGACAGATTGTGCCGTACACGTCACGACAACTAAAAAACCATGAATGCAACTACCCCACTCATGACTTGGAGTTGGTGGCCGTAATCTTTATATTAAAGATATGGCGTCACTATTTGTATGAGGTGACATTTGAGATTTTCACAGACCACAATAGTCTTAAATATATTTTTGATCAGAAGGAATTGAATATGAGGAAAAGGCGATGGATGAAACTGCTAAAAGATTATGATTATACCATCTCCTACCATCTTGTTAAGGGAAATGTGGTAGCAGACGCTTTGAGTAGGCGACCATACACTGAGGGTTGGGCAGCATGGTTGCAAACTTGGGATGTGCTCACTACACTTAGTGAGTGGCATTCATTTGAGGGAACATCAGATGTAGTGACAGTGCCAGCCAAGTATAGTTGCTTTATGGGACATGATTTTTCACAGCCAACATACAAATCCAAGGGTCCAGGAGCTGTACCACAAGAGCTTGAAGGATGATTTCGATGGATTTTGAGTCCGTGAATCCATCATATGGAATGGGGATAGTGCGTGTGTTCTAGATGACAAAGAGCTAAGGAGAGAGATCCTGGAAGAGGTGCATAGCTCGAGACTTTCCATACATCTAAGTGGCATCAAGATGTACAGTGACCTACGCCACCACTTTTGGTGGGAAGGCATGAAGGAGGATGTAGATGAACATGTTAGCAGATGTCTTACTTGTTAGATAGTGAAGGTAGAGTACCAGAGGCCTCCTGGTTTACTGCAGCCTCTTCCCATCCCGGTGTGGAAATGGGAGAGCATCTCTATGAATTTTGTTACATCATTGCCGCGCACCCCTGCAGGGCATGATGCAATGTGGGTCATCGTTGATGGGTTGATCAAGTTAGCCCATTTCATCCCGATCAATGTGACATATATATAAGTACAACTAGCTAAGTTATACATTCAACACATCATTCGGTTGCATGGGATACCCAAAGAAGTAGTGTCAGATAGAGATTCCCGTTTCACATCACACTACTGGGGAGAATTCATGATCATGAGAGCCTTGAGGACCGAACTCATTCAGACATTGGAGGACTTGTTGCGGACTTGTGCGGTTGTGTGGAAGGGATCCTGGAAGTATCACCTTCCGCTAGTTGAGTTCACGTAGAACAATGCACCACTCCCTTGTGTTGGCAACAAGTGAGTGACAACACCTTCTTCACCCAGCAGATCATAGAGGAGATCTTTAGAGTGTTGGATATTGCTTAGAGGAAATTGCTGACCGCGTAGAGCCGTTAGAAGAGTTACGCCGACCAGCGGCGTAGAGACCTTAAGTGTCAGGTATGTTATCCTATATTCATGCCCTAAGGGATATAATTCTTATCCAATCCTGTGTAACTAAGAATTTCTTATGATCACAGGTCGGGGACTTCGTGTTCTTACGTGTGTCTCCAATGAGGGGCATACAATGTTTCAGTGCAAAGAGCAAGCTAGCACCATGTTTTGTGGGACCATTCAAAACTTTGGTCCGTGTTGGGAAAGTAATCTACAGGGTGGCGCTTTGCCTACACCTCAAGGGCATCCACAGCGTGTTCCACATGTCGAATCTACGGAAGTACGTTAGAGATCCCCAATACGTGATCAGCTACGAGGACTTGGCTGTGGAGCCAAACCTCTCCTTCCTTGAGGAACTGGTTCAGATACTGGACCATACAATCAACAATCTAAGGCGGAAGGAGATACCTTTAGTCAAGGTCCTGTGGCAGAGCCAAGACGTCGAGGAGGTGACATGGGAACTTGAGGCAGACATGAGGGAGAAATACTCTCAATTGTTCACAGGTATGGAGTCGAAATTGCAGTCAAATTCCATTTGAGATTTTTATCGTTTTTGCTCTCTTTGGGATTTTTATGAGCTTGCTCCTCATTGAGACTTGGATTCAAGGGGATCGTATTTGAAAATCAATTAGAATCACCTTAAGTCTCAGGGACGAGACTTCCTTTGATATTTTTATGATGTGAAGACCCCAAAACCCAAGCAGGGATTTAACCGCAAAATTCAGATGGATCTAGGTTAAATTGAAAATGTGCTTTTATTTCACTATCCAAAATTTTATTCGAGTAGTCCATAGCGTAGTGCTCGTCGAGATCTTTCCAACGGGTCCGAAAATATGAAAATCCGACTTCGGTAGTGTGAGTTACGACTATTTTAGCGGGAAGGGATACGGGCCATATTCGGATCCGGACCCAGATCCAAACCCGAGTCCCAACCCATATGACCCATCCCCTCTCCTAAAAAAATGCTCAAATTGACTCCATCACCTTCCTCCTCCCTCTCCCTCGCAGGAGCTTGTTGGAGCACGTTGGATCGATGATCCGAAGCAGACCCTGTGAGGAGTAGTTTAAGGTCACCATCATGTGAGGTTTCGTATTGCGAATAGAACACCGAGTGCGTCGTTCTTCATGGGTGAAGAAACTGAGGTCGCGAACTTTTCGAGGTACGAAATTTCCTTCCTCTTACTTTGGTTTCCACACAATTTAATACCTATAGGTATGTGGTTAGATCCTTACTGAACTATAAGATTTCGGTTGGACCGTGAGTATATTTTGACTTTTGGTTGTTTTTTTGTTGATACAGACATCTGAGTTATTAGTACAAGAGCATGGTAATTTTATTATCAAGTATTGATGCCGTGAGACATTCTCATTTGCCCTTCAAAATGGCCTTCGTTTTCCTTTCCTGCTTATCAACTTCAGGGGTTTAGATCTGCATGTGTTTCTGCCATTTTAATACGAGCCTCCTCTTGATTTTTGGCTTTGACTGTAGAGATATCTCATGCCGAATTTGTTTATCTTTGTCTTCATTGTTGCACATGTTTTGTTGGATTTATTGGATTGAACATTAATGGCAGTGCATTACGTTTTTATAATGGGACTTCATGGCATTAAAAAGTTAAGACACCAAGACCATGCGTGGGGAACCCACATATAACTCTTGTTATAGAGGTAATCAGCCTGTTGTCCTCCATTATTGATACAAGAGAGGTTACTGCATATTACGAGTTCGATTTCAGATTTCAGCTTTCATACTGACTAGTATAGATTATGCAATTAAGCACAACTACTGAATAAGCGGTTCCCCTCTCTTCCTATTCTGGCGGATTACCCGTCCATGAATTTGATAGCATTTGGCATTATTAATTTTCTAGAATCATTGAAACCCACTACTTGCAATTTGATTCATCTCCGTCGATTTTGAATTATGGCCATAATCATTTATTCACGGTAGTCTTCAAATCATTATGTTATAGTTGGCAGAAATCCAATATTCTGTATACTTAAATCATTGAGAGATTAGTCCATGGTCAGTTTGATAGTGTATTCAAGGTTGTTCATCCCACTGTAGTTGCATCATATGAACGCGACTTGTCTGATATTTGACTTGATAGGTGGTTGCCCTATTTCTTTCGTAGGATAGAAAATTAATTGATCTTCTTAGTCAATGAGCAAAGGCTTTATGCTGGAAAAGTCTCATGGAGAAGTCAAATTAGTTTGACGGTTTAGAGGAAATGATCGGACTTTTATTATCATATACACATGTGCTTGATGCCCTTACACTTTACACCTTTGCTATCCATTATTCCTCCAAAGGAAATTGTTACAAATTGTGATTCACTATGAGCGTACATGCAACATCACATATTACTAAGAGGTATTAGTTGCCTACGTCATTAAGTCAGGCACGTGAAAGTATATCATGTGGTTCCAACTTCACAACAAGCAATTGCATTCTTAATGGGTTGGCATTTGGGTTTACTAGGAAAGGACATAACTGTTATATATGTGGTATAATTGTGAAACCCCCGAAAACCGAACAGGGACTAAAATGCAAAATCCAGCTGGATCTGGACTTAATTCCAAATCTGCTTTTGTGACAGTATTTAAAAAAATTTATTTTATTAGTGCATTGCATAGGGCTCGTCGATAGCTTTCCAACGAGTCCAAGAATGCGAAAATCCGAGTTTGGAAGCTCGAGTTATGGTCATTTTAGCGAGGAGGGGTCAGAGTCCTATTCGGATCCGAACCCGGATCCGAATACGGGTTTTACCCTTAAACCCCATCACTAGGGGTGTAAGAAAATTCTCAAGTTCGATATTCGCTCAGGTTCGGCTCGCTAAAGTTCGATTCAGATTTGGTTGAAAATAAACGAACCGAACCTGAACACAAGTTTAGGCTCGATTAAATAAACGAACCGAACTTAAAAATCATAGGTTCACTCAGGTTCGATTCGTTAAAAGCTCGATAAACATACACATATACATATTTACAAATCCTTATCCGTAGAAGTGGACTTATTTTGAGAAGAGTGGTTTTTATCCCAAGGTAAGTGAATTTTGTCTAGAGATAACTAGATATTTACGGGATAACTAGGTTTTATCTCGGTATAAACTATCCAAAAATAAATAGTCGCATCGTGTTTACAACATCTATCATCTATGATCTAATATTTTTCCATTCTTTATCTTCAAATCAACAGAACAAGTACAAAAATTACTTATTGAATATCTCCGCATTATTCTTATTCCTTATCCCCATCTGAATAAATATAAAATATATTATAATTATACTTTTTTCAAAGAGACGAATCCTTATTAATCTAATTTTTTCAAAAGATGAAGATGAGTTGGATAAAGGAAAAAATTAAATGAATATTTATTTTAACTGTAAATACACATATATTTCCATTTCTCTTATTTTCACTCCCTCTTATTAGAGAATTCTTAAGTTCGATATTCGCTTAGGTTCGATTCGTTTAAAAGAGGTTCGATTCGGATTCGGTTCGAAAATAAACGAACCGAACCTGAACACAAGTTTAGGCTCGATTAAATAAACGAACCGAACCTAAAAAATATAGGTTCGCTCAGGTTCAGTCCGTTTACACCCATCACCCTCTCGCCCAAAACGCCCAAATCCCACCTCCCCTTCGATCAGCCCTCTTCCTCCTTCCCTTTCCCCTCACCGGAGCTCGCCGGAGTACTTTGAATCGACGATCCAAAGTCGAAATCACGTTGGGAAGGTCCGGACCATCCTCGTGCACGCTTTCATCTCGCGATCAGAGCGCCAAGCGCGGTGTTCTTCACGGGTGAAGTCACCGAGGTGACTCATTTTCTTGAGGTACGATACTCCTTTCTCTTGCTGTGGCTTCCACCTGATTTTGACCTAAATATTTTCTCAGTTAGAGCCTTGTGATTCTGGTGGCAAGATTGTGAGTTCGGTCTACTAATTCCCCTTTGTTTCCCTTAATCTCTGCTGCCCTCATCATTTTCTTGTCCTAACATCTCGATGCTACCCAGTGGCTGGAGTCTTTCAGTGGAAGACTTGTGCTAATAGTCATCCCTTTCCAGAAAACATGGGGGTGATTTAACAACATAGATCCATAGCATATATGCACGATGGACAGAATTCCTAAGTGCTCGACAAGGTTGGAAAAAGAGATACGATTAAACCTGGTGATCCAAAATACCAAATCAAGCTTTGATCCTGGTGATTGGACACTATATAATTGCAGATATGACTCTTTTAATTCCAGCACAACTTGAGTTCCCTTTTGCCCAAATTTCCTCAGGCTTGAATGCTAGGGATTCCAGAACTCTACTTCTTTATACACATTGTATCATCATATTCGATAGAGTAGATGTTGAATACTAGAATCATGAAATTGCTCCAAATTGTCAACTTCTTGCTTCCCTGTTTAGATGGTTTTGTTTTAGCTACCAACTTCTTGCATTCCATTAAAAAGGATGAAAACCAAAACTCTATCAGTACTGCAACTTCTATAAACCAAATGCTTAATGCTATATTCCACTCACCGTCCAACATTTTGCTTTGTAAATATCCCTCCTATCCCAATAAGTAGCATTATGATGATATTAAGTGGTTCCTTATGGCTTATATTTGATTTTCTCTAATTTATTTTGCTACCTCTATTCTCTACTTCCAATCATAGCTTGTGGTAGGTCCCCTATCAACATATGGAATCATATTGGAGAGCAGTTTATGGTGTAGTGGATGCTCTCTACCCACTGGTTGTGTACAGTTTCAACATCATATGCATTGTCTCTAGCAAGAGAAGTAGTTTTGGGGATTCGTTATTGTCTATAGAGAATACATGGGTGATACATTTCTTGGATCTGCAGGTGATTGAGATTGTCAAATTTGTGATTTGCAATCAGTCCCGCAGTGGAGTGATGTTTGAGATGTCTTGGAGACATCTACTTTCGATCATTAAGACTATATTGATCACTAAGACAAGCAACAAGCTTATGCAATTTGATTCATTGTGCCTGAAATTTTTGGTGGCTATTTAGTTTGATTTCAGGCATAAGCAGAATCAAAACTGAATTTGTGATCATTTTATCTTTAAAATTTGACCTACAGTTTCAGTTTGGTTCCAAGGGGCTTGTTTCAAATCTTACATATGCTCATCTCTGCTTGTTGAACTTTGCTCTTGATGGTCGGACTCGATCTTCTTCACCCTCATAACTACCCTCGTAGCTGGAACTTTCTTTTCTGTGAGTGATATTATTCAAATATAAGGATATGTATAACTCTCTGATTCCTTTCCAGATTTCAATTTCTCCTTATTTCTTAATCCAAATCCCCTAACTTTGTATCTTCCTAAGGTTGCATCAACAAGAAATATTGTAGTTGGTGGGTCAAATAGGTGTTTGCAGTGAATAAGAAAATCTCGTGTTAACTTTTGGGATGTTGTACTGAAATAAAAAAATGCAGTTGCAGTCTGTTTGTTTCAACTGACAGGACCCAATTAATATTATGGATCTTATAAGTGCTGAAATACTACTGTGGAGGTTATATGATTGGCCCTCATTGTGATATGGCCTTCCTGTATCCTTAAAATCCCTTGTGACTTGTACCTAGTGGCAACTGTCATCGACAATTCAATGTAGGATCTTCAGTTCATTCTAAGCATCGGGGCATGAGTGAATCAATCCCAATGTCACATCTACTCTCTGTGCAATTAAACATAAGATACAAAGATCACCGAATCATGCATCTCAAATCATTGCTACTGGTTCCAATCATGATGACTATCCTAAAATGGTGGAAAGTTCACGAAGATAGGATAGGGGAGTAGTTGCCGCCAAGGGAGGGGCATGCTCCCTTGAGGCCCAAGGTAGAAGCCTAGTTGACCACGATCCCAACTGCTACTGTACCTGCGATGGTTGGGGGACATGTTGCTTGGCACATTGTGGTGTTGATCTGACGGTGTTGGCCTCAGCACTTGCATGCTTTAGCCCGGTGCTCGAGCGCGGGCCAAGTAGTCATGGTTGGTCGGCTAGTGTTTCACTTGTCACTTAGAGTTAACACTCGTGTACGGGTCAATTTAGGTCACATTAGCCGGTATTCCGAGTGGGAGCGCTAAGAGGGGAGTTCCGGGAAATGTGGTTAATGAAGTTCGAGATGAGTTGTGAATCTCCTGTGCATACGGAGGATTGGGCTAGTCGCGAAGATTCGCAGGTTGGAATCTATATTGTGAATCAGAAGTACAATAGTGAAGTGGAGCTAAGTGGACGTGTTGGGAACTTAGTTAGGATGCATTGTACCCCACCGCATGCCTACGGAGGCACCCCAACCCTAAGATATTCTTTTTGCCTTAGAGTCATAGTGTGAGGTCTCATCCAAACCAAGACCACAGACTATCTACGAAGCTTGGTTACTTATATCCATATCTAATAACCATAATAAAAATGTGATTCTTTGTGAGATCTGGTTACCTAGTTTCTTTCTCTTTTGCACACATTGAAATTATATCCTGATTGTTGTTGTACAATTTTATCTAATTCGTATTGGGCAACTTTTCTCATAACGTATCTACGTGTGGATCCGCAGGTCCTCAGTAGTGAACAGTTTGGAGACATCACTTTTAGTGCAGCTTCATTACACTTCTTGTAGCACAATTGGTAGTAGTTTTTATTGTCTTCTTTACTTGTAGTTTCTTTCTGAGAGACATGGCATGTAATTTATAATTGTTGATATCTATATTTATCCTTACATGTATTTTTTTGTGGACATGGAAATGTATAATAGAATGTAATGGAATTAGTGAATGGAAATACATGTGCTTGTGAACAGGTTGAATGCCATGAGAAGAAAAAAATTCCCTTGCATGTTTCTATTTTCTCCTGCTTTTGTGAATGCCAAATATTCGAATGTGGAATGAATGTGCGTGGATTGGTTTGTCGAATACATGGATCCTAGGGGCGTCACAGCTTGGTATCAGAGCAGTGGTACTCCATTCCATTTCATGCATATCATTCCTTATTGGTATTCGAATACTGGATAGTGTGGAAGTCTTCTGACCCAACATGAGTCCACAGGAGAATAACATGTTTACATCCATGTCTATATGTCTCTCTTAAGTGAAGCAACACATTTGATGGCGGGATCAAGTGCATCTCCGTCTTTAGGTCACACCGATTTCTCAGTTAGGGTTGTGTAGGATACCTCACCTATGTAGTAGACTCAGTGGCACAGGACCATATGATAGAGGATGTTCGAGTTCTGCAGGAGCTTCCTGATATGTTTCTAGATGAATACTTGGATTACCACCAGTACGAGAGATAGAGTTCGAGATCACGCTACTCAGCTGATATCTATCCCTCCATACAGATTGACGCTAGTTTAGCTCAAGGAGCTTAAAGTACAGTTGCAGGAGCTATTGGAGAAGGGATTCATCTGCCTCGGCACATCACCATGGGCATCACCAATCCTCCACGTGAAGAAGAAGGATGGATCACTAAGACTACACATAGACTACATTCAGTTGAAGGTCAAGAACCATTACTCACTTCCTAGGATTAATGATCTATTGACTAGTTGCAAGGAGCAGCAATATTCTCTAAGATTGACCAGCAACCAGGATACCATCAATTGAGGATCAAAGAGGCCGACGTGATGAATTCTGCATTCCGCACTAGATATAGCCATTATGAGTTCTTGGTGATGTCGTTTGGACTCACGAATGCGCTTGTCACATTCATGGATTTGATGAATCGAGTCTTCCTTCCCCATTTGGACAAATTTGTGATCGTGTTCATTTATGATGTTCTAGTCTACTCCCATGATTAATACGAGTATGAGTCTCACCTTTATACCGTACTAGAGACTCTCCGAGAGAACCAGTTGTATGCTAAATATATCAAGTGTGATTTTTGGCTTTCTGAGATGGCTTTTCTTGGCTACGTGGTTTCAGGGGGGGTCAGTTGACCCCTCCAAGATAGAGGCAGTGGTGTCTTGGGAGCGGCCTAAGACGGTTACAGAGATTCACACCTTCCTCGTCCTCACCAGGTACTACAAGAGTTTTGTTAGAGGGTTCTCTCAGTCAGCTCTACCCTTCACCCGGTTGACACAAAAGGATGTGCCATTTGTCTGGAGTGACAAATGCGAGTTGAGCTTTCGAACGCTCAAAGAGTGATTGACTTCTGCACCCATCCTCAACCTTCCTTTTAAGACCTTGGACTTCACCGTGTACACAGATGCTTTCAAGGAGGGCTTGGGTGCAGTGTTGATGCAACATAGACAGGTTGCGGCGTACGCGTCACGACAGCTAAAGAACCATGAATGCAACTACCCCACTCATTACTTGGAGTTGGCGGATGTAGTCTTTACATTAAAGATATGACGTCACTATTTGTATGGGGTGATATTTGAGATTTTCACAAGTCACAAGAGCCTCAAATATATTTTTGATAAGAAGGAACTGAATATGAGGCAAAGGCAGTGGATGGAACTGCTAAAAGATTATTACTGTACCATCTCCTACCATCCTGGTAAGGGGAATGTGGTAGCAGACGCCTTGAGTAGGCAACCATACACTGAAGGTTTGGCGGTCGGGTTGCAGACTTAGGATGTGCTCACTATACTAAGTGAGTGGCATCCATTTGAGGGCACATCCGATGTAGTGACAGTGTCAGCCAAGTAAAGCATCTTGTGGGACAGGATCGTCCAAGGGCAACAGACAGATTAGAGGGTCCAAGACTTGTACCATAGACGTTTAAAGGATGAATTAGATGGATTTCGAGTCCGTGAATCCATCGTATGGAAGGGGATCGTGTGTATGTCCCATATGACAAGGATATGAGGAAAGAGATCATGGATGAGGTGCATAGATCGAGACTTTCCATACATCCATGTGGCACCAAGATGTATAGGGACCTCCACCAACACTTTTGGTGGGAAGGCATGAAGAAGGACGTAGCTGAACATGTTAATAGGAATCTGTCTGTAAGCTGTAATCTGATCTCTGTCTCCACACAAGTGATGCGTAGTCCTAGGATCCATAATCCATTAATTAATATCAGGTTCATGACAAGAGGTAGGGGAATAAATGCTACCTGAGGTACTGGCAGAGACAGAAGTTGCAACATTTGAGTAGCCTCCTGGAGTAGCCAAAGAAGCTAGGGAACTCTCCAAAGGCATAATGTATCTCAATCGAGCAATGAGGTCATCATACCTCTGATATGAAGCGGCAACACGAGGGTCTGTTTGCCCCGCTACACAAATCGATGTAGGAAAACCATGGTTGGAAATATATATATCCTCGGTGTGTCCATGGTGAAGACAATAGGTGCAAGGCTGGTGAATACGACCTCCTTTTCCACGAGGTTTACGTCCACGAAACTGAGAAGATCCCCCTCTACCTTAAGAGGTTGTCATCGCAAACGAAGTCTGACTAGAGGCAATAGTTGGGACAATGATCCTGTTGAGTCTGTGGAAAGCTTCCTCCATGGGAGGAATATTAACATCCGCCAGTATCTGTGAATGAGCCCCCTCATACTCAGGATTAAGTACTGCAAGGGTTACACTGATCATGGTGGCATTCCTTTATGTCTTTTGCTGCTCAGGAGCAGTTGTGATGGGCATGAAACTGTGCAGTTTCTCATATGTCTTACTTGCCAGATGGTGAAGGCAGAGCACCAGAGGCCTCCTGGTTTACTGTAGTCTCTTTCCATCCGGTGTGGAAATGGGAGAGCATCTCCATGGATTTTATCACATCATTGCCGCATACCCCTGGAGGGCATGATGCAATATGGGTCATTGTTGACTGGTTGACCAAGTCAACACATTTCATCCCGGTCAACATGACCTATACACCAATACAACTAGCCAAGCTATATATTCAGCACATCATTCGGTTGCATGGGATACCCAAGGAAGTAGTGTCAGACAGATATTCTCGTTTCACATCACACTACTGGGGAGAATTCATGAGAGCCTTGAGAATATAGCTACATATGAGTTTAGCCTACCATCCACAGACAGATGGGCAGTCTGAGAGGATCATTCAGACCTTGGAGGATCTACTATGAGCCTGCACGGTTGAGTGGAAGCGATCTTGGAAAGATCATCTCCCGCTGGTTGAGTTTACATACAACAATAGCTACCACACCAGTATAGGCATGGCACCATTTGAGGCATTGTACAGGAAGCGGTGCACCATGCCTCTATGTTGGCAACAGGTAGGTGACAACGCCATGTTCACCCTGCAGATTATTAAGGAGACCTCTAGAGTAATGGAAAGTGCTAGGAGGAAATTGTTAACTACGCAGATCCGTCAGAAGAGTTACGCCGACCGTCGGCATAGAGTCCTCGAGTTTCAGGTATGTTGTCGTGAATTCGTGCCCTACCGGGCAATTTTTAGTCAATCCTGTGTGACTAAGCATTTCTCATGATTGCAGGTTGGGGACTTCGTGTTCTTACGCATGTCTCCAATGAGGTGCATACAACATTTCGGTGCAAAAGGCAAGCTAGCACCGCATTTTGTGGGACCATTTGAGATTGGGATTTTTACCCGGCAGACCCTATAATCTTTGCCAATGACCTCTACGACCTTTGAACATCGATATTCCTCCCTTGACCCCATAAACTTGTTCCGTCTTACCCCACAGACCCTGCCGTTATGGGATACTTTATTTGAGTCAATTGCTTGGGTTAGTCTTGAGTTAATCTAACCAATGGACATCCAACAGTGGATATTCCACCCCCATGTTCCCTCTCTCCTCATTCTCTCTCCCCCTCTCTCTGACCGATGACCTCCTCCACCCGAGGACCGCAACGACCTACACTCTATCATGTACAGTTTACGAAGACCTGGCAACACACCTTTGTCGATATCAACTAATCTCAAGAAGGGCAGCTGCTGCAAGTAGAGTGTCCTGAGACTGCTGAAGACCCCACGGTGAAAATTCAGACTCTCTTCATCGTACGCATTGTCAAGGCAAAGGAACACCAAGCTCGGGAGCTTCAGGTCATTTTTTTAAGATTGTCGTAGTTTAGCTTCGGTTCACTTGCCTTGAAGCTCTTGAGCGTCTGCAAGTTTGTGAGGTTCTGTATGCTTCTCGGAAGGGCATAGTATGTCGTGGTATCACTGGCATCGCATATCATTATATGGTGCACATCATGCAATACCCAATTTCCGGAGGCAGTGCTTTCACGTACGTCTTCCAGAGATCTAGCGTTTGTAGCTGTCAGAGATTCCGGGACTCCTTGGGAAACATTTGGTACTCCACCTTCGTCTCTCTCTAGCTGAGATATTTCAGATTGCATAATCTGAAAACCACATTGGGCACCTTCTTTATAGGGATGGTCCTATCATCATGTTGCTGGTGGATCGATAGACGGAGGGCGGGGGGCGGAGGGCGGACGACAGGGAGGAGAAGGGGGCCGAGGAGGTGGGGAGGAGGCCTGAGCGGAGGGGAGGAGTCCTGGGCGGGGAGGCGGAGGGGAGGAGGGGAGGCGGAGGGGAGGAGGGCGGGAGGGCGGGGTCGAACGATGGGGAGGGGCCGAGGAGGCGGGGATGAGGCATGGGTGGAGGGGAGGAGGCCTGGGCGGGTAGGCGGAGGGCGGGCGGGCGGAGGGCGGGGGTGGGACGACTGGGAGGGTGAGGGGGGTGGGAAACAGAGATGAGGAGGAGGAAGAGGGGAATGGCATTTGAATGTAAATTTGATAAATAAAATGGGTATAATATAAAAGAACATAACGGAACCCGGTTAGTTTTAATGGGCAAATGGATGGGGGTTAACCATAGGGTCTGTAGGGTAAGGGTTAGCATGTTTACGGGGTTGAGGGAGGAATATCGATGTTTCAAAGGTCGTAGAGGTCATTGGCAAAGATTATAGGGTCTATCGGGTAAAATCCCTTCTATTTTCTCCTGCTTTTGTGAATGTCAAATATTCGAATGTGGAATATATGTGCGTGGATTGGTTTGCCGAGTACCCGGATCCTATGGGCGTCACAATAATGCACTACCATGTTTGTAGTTCCAGAAAAGTAATGCGAGCTGCATTAGAATTTAATTGGGGCAAACTACATCGAGTATGCAATTCATGCTATATAGAACTTAAATAGAAAAAGCTGGCAATAGTACAACTACTTACAAATAAATGTTGTTTCTCGTCACTCTGTAGATACAGGGGAGTGATCAGAAATAGGAGAATTAAGATATTCAAGGAGTGTTTTCTCCCCCATAGTTGAACATGTAAAGTATTTCTAAATAAAAATTGCAAAGGCTCGATCAGACTATGTACATGATCCTATGTATTCTCAATTATGCAATTGAAGGAAGTTTCTTTCCCTGCAACACTAAGTGCATTGCAGACTTCCCTGAGACCATTGTAGACTCATCTTCCTCTCCACTAGCTAATTCTAAACTTGATTGTCCATGCTCAAGAATGCCAAGTCCTCAAAATTGTGGAACTCCAGATCTTTCAAGAGGTGTTGTTGATAACATCCTCTGATTGTACAATAGTGGTTTTTGGTTATCTATTTTCGTGCATAGATAATGGTTTTCAAACCATTTTCAAAATATTTTCCTAAAATAATGTAACATATTAGAGAAAAATTTTCAAACTTTAAAACCATTTCATCCAACTTAGTTCAATAAAATGTATACTTTAGCCCAAAAAAGTTTTAAATTTTTCAAAATTTTCAAAGTAAGAGCTATGGTTAAAGTATATATACAATATATATAGTATACCCCCTATACTTATCTTATATTATGTCCTCATAGCACTAAGTGATACAAAGCCATAGCTCAAGTTAAGATATAAGAAGAGACATTGGAACTGAGGAGGACACCCACTATACTTAGGTTAAACTAACCTAAGTATCGGAGAGAAGGCTAAATGAGTCTGGAATTAACAGGGACTTAGGTCTCTCCATACTTAGGCTGAGAATGACCTAAGTACATAGATGGATAATTGTGGTTAGAGAGACCTGAGGAGAACAGAGAGGTTAGGATGGATTTGCATGTGCATGAATAAATCTTTGGAGATGAATGGAGTACCTTAGTATCTATGGGAGGGTTTGGAAAATCCATAAACAAGGCTCAATCAACCAAGCAATACCATTGATTCACCAACTTCACGCATAAAACCAACAATTGTTGGTCGTTTACCTTTTCATTTTTATTGGTGATAAATGCAAGTTCATTCTTATTTACACAAGGCTTAATGATACATCAACCAGAATATCCTACGTAAAGAAGGTGTTGCTCTCCCAAAAATGAGTTTACTCCATTTTATTTGGTCGACTTGCATTAACAATCCCAATTTTAGCTTCAAGGTTATCACTTATTTAATGTGAATATAAACCAAACATGCATCGTCTAATGGTCATTCCCAATTTCCATTTAATCCTACATGAGAAAAGCCGATGCATATGATAAAATCATGATCTATGCTAAAGATAAACTCGCAGTGCCTTTAGATTTCTTCGTGAGAAACAAGACTGAACAAAAATCCAAAACTAAATGTATGCAGGTCGATGAAAACCACACCCATCATGCTTCTATTAGCAGCAAGGATAGAATTATTTTTTGCTAAGTGAAGTGATGTCTATGTGCTCTCAAATATTTAATGTGCCCTACCTACGACCAAACACATAAGATATGAAATAAAAATAGCTCAGAGAGTCGCATGCTTAATCCTAATTCGACACTTAAGTAGGGCAGGCCCCACACAATTACAATGACCTTCGTTCCTTTACAATCACAAGTCTTCAAACGAAGACCACTGTAAAGATGATCATTACATGAATGCAATGAAAAATGCGTGAAACATTAATTCTTGTTAATTTCTCCAATGGTTCTTCTGTAGCTCCTTGCAGTGGGAGGTCCTGCTCCTCGCCTCCTTGGTCTCCAGGGTCCCTTCCATAATAAGCAATCATTAGATAGATATTAGTGAATTATCAACACAATTCATGTGAAAGGAACG
The DNA here is from genome assembly GCA_037367405.1 of Ottelia alismoides. Lineage (NCBI taxonomy): Eukaryota > Viridiplantae > Streptophyta > Magnoliopsida > Alismatales > Hydrocharitaceae > Ottelia > Ottelia alismoides. The sequence continues at coordinate 231,383 of JAZKJV010002072.1, forward strand.
GATTGACCTAAGTTTAGATATTATCACTAAATCAAATAATAAAAATCAAAATAAAACAAAAGATGAGTCATATCCCTAGCAACGGAACCATTTGATGATTCCAAAAATCATTCTCTTAATATTATCAAATTAACATTCCAGTTTCGTTGCAGTTGAGCAAATTGTATCGATCAAAAACCACTTAATCAATTTTTTAATTAAATATAAGCGGGCAAATTTATTTACTTGGGCAAGCCCAAGGTCGAACTCAGGGACACGAGCCTCTTAAATGGTTACTCAAATTCTTAATACTCATATGAAGTGATTTAATAAATAATTATTAGGTCAACATACAAGGATAAATGATGCAGACAGATGAAGATACTTTTTATTTGATTTTTATGATGCAACGAGATAGAAGTGTAAAAATATGCAAATTTGCCCTACCTAGATGAAATCAATGAGCAACAAACATATAGTCAAGTTCAGGATCAATTTATGAAGCAAACTTAATTAATGAACTAATAAAAGGCATGAGAAATCATTAACCAAATGACACCATATCACTAGAATTTATCATCCAAATTTTAAGTGTCAAATCAGGGAACAAAGCATACATATGTATAGATAATGAAATATGCTTCGAAAGGAAACTAAATTCAACTTAAACGGATATCATATGCTCAAGATATTCGTAAAAGAATCCGGGGGCATAAACGTAAAGAAAACATGCAAAATAATTAGAAGAACATAACAATCAGGTCCTTTGAAGGGTATAAATGCAATTAAAATAAAGTGTAAGGCCATCCTTGTAAATTTTCCATTTGCACAGGGGGCATATTGCAATCATTAAAACCCGGAAGGGGTCGGATGCACATAACCCCAGGCGTGCATATTATGCACGTGCTCAGAGGACCTAATTGCAAATTGGAGATATAGGCAGGGTACTGCTGCAACTTTCTTAGACCTCACGTGACCAGAGCACGTGAGGCTAAGCTCGGAAGAAGGTTCAAGCTCGATGTGAGGCTTGGGAGGCTCAGGTGGAGGCTCTGGACACGTGGAGAGATCTAGCGCTTCGAGTACTGACTCAGACTACTCGAACCTCCAAGCCTCAGAGGATTCGAAGTGGCTGATTGTGGGCCATTGGATGGGAACCAGGAGGGTGCCATCCAACGACACATGCATCTCTTGGAGCGTCCTCCTCCATCGATAGTTGGTGGCGACATTCGATCTTCTACGATGGGCTAGAAGCTTAGCTTCCTCCCTGCAAGTGTCCTGAAGGTCCAGGAACAACCCTATATTCTTGGCGATGGAGATGGTGGCATGAAGGAGGCGCAAAACCTGCTAGAATGGGTCCACCATGGAAGCTCATTGGAAGACATACTCTTGAACGGAGCAAGAAAGGCAACTCTGACCATTGAGGTAAGGGGTACCTGCAAATGTCAGTACATTGCCAAAGCGTACGCACGTGGCATGAAATGGGTGGAATGGGTCCTGTGCGAGCGAAGGAGTGGCAGACCGGAGCTCCGTCTCTGGTGAGTTGGAGAGGAGGTGGAGTGGTGGTGGTCGGGTGATGGAGAATAGGATAAGGCAAGTTAGGGGTGGCACAAAGATGAGCATGGAGAGGCAAAGCTACTGCGATAATGAATGGAAGGTGAAAGCGTAGGTAGGACCTAACTAATTACGAGAATCACAAAGAAAAGGAGAGAAGAACAAAAGAGACTTACTTGAAGATCATAGGTGGCAGAGGTGGTCTGGGTTGAACTCCAAGGGACACTGGTCTTCGATGGACTCTGGTAACCCTATGGAGCAGCTCGCCGACGTGTTACGGCCATATCATGGCCTACAATGGACAAGGTTTGTCACCAAAGTCGATGGTCATCTTCGTGACCTCGATTGGTCCCCTCTGTGTCACAGAGGGTAAGAGAGGTGCTGGGCCTCAGCCCGCGTAAAGGTGGACCAGGTGGAGCGCAGGCAGAGGTGGCGTATTTGAAGGATAGAGGGTAGAGCTAAAGGTGGTGGAGGTCGTGGGTTTGGAGCAGAATATGGAGCGAGAAATAGGGGGACATGCGGAGCCACACGACCCACGAGGATGATGGAGGAGCGGGCTTGGACGGTGCACGATAAGAGGGGTGAGGGAGGTAGTGACAAGATGGAGAAAATGGAAACGGGGAAGATCAGTTAGACATGGAGATCGTGGGAGAGAGAGGGTGACCGAAGGTGGGAGAAGACATGTCTGCCACTAGATCTTGCAATCCAACGGTTGGGCAAAGAATGCAAAAGGGTGGTCCTGATCTAATCGTGCGTGTGCCACTGGATCTAGTGATCCAATAGTCGAAGAGTAAGCAGGGAAGGATGCTTCAGATGAAATCTGGAGGGGCGATCAAAGGATTGCAGGTTAAAGGGGATGAGTGGTTGTGATGAAAGCGCCCAAATGCGATTTGACGGTGAGGAATAGAGGCACGTGGCATGAAGGGAATGAGATGTTGTCTCAACCAGAAGGATCCACGTGACCTAGTAGGAATTATTCAGAAGAAAAAAATGAAAAGAAATAGAAGTGGGTCGAATTTGGAAAATCTCAAAACATGAAAGTTGTAGATCTTAATGAGGTATGCAAGTTACATTTTGACCAAAATACCAAACAGGTCAAATAAAGGGAAGAATATTTTTGAAAGCATTTTTAAAGGTCTAAAAACACTGCAATTTTTTATTTTGTAATTTTTTTATTTAATATAATTTAAATCCAAGGTATATACAACTTTTACTCTGTTTTTTATTGACAAAACTTTAACCTAGGGGATTAATATATGGAAATTAGCATGATGAAATCGAGGTTCATCATACTTCTCAGATCATTTCATTTCAACCACAAATGGGTATTAGGGTTGCCTCTTAAAGCGTGGTTGTGATCGTGTCTCTAAAGTAAGTGACCTCCTGTCTCAAGTCCGATCCAACAGAGGAAAAGCTTGTAAGCTCATTGATGAATTGTGCGCTCCTCGCAATCCAAATTGATAGTACAAGAAGTGAATCTCCTAATCTCGTCTCATGAGATCCAACATATTCTTCACAAGCAAGGTGTGTCGAAGGAGACAAAGACTCAGGAGCAGTCGAAGCGGCAGCACGATGGTGTAGCGGCAACGATAATGACTTTCTCTAGGGCACCAAGGTGGACGACCACAATGAGAAAAAGAGATAATATATGTGTAGAGAGAGAATTGTGTATCATGTTATGTGTGAATATAAAATTCTAGGCTTCCTTATATATATATACTATTTTGGATGTCCATGGATCAGAAACCATGTGCTCACAAATTCAATGGTTGAGGTTGATTTGTACTTTCAATCAATGATCATGATCTTATGGTGTTTAATTACCAACAAAAAATTTATTGAATTTTAATTAAATTAAATATATTGAAATCAATCAATATATTTCAATTTAAGTTACGCAACCAATTATGAATTAATTAGAATGAACGGAGCTCCATTCCATATATGGAGTGGACAACCACCAAGTTGAGCGAGCTCAACTTGTCCATCCACCCTTGTATGGCAAGAAGGCTTCATCATTCCAATTTTGTTAACATATTATTCCCCAACAATAATTACACATATGCAGTAATTTTATTGCATGATTATTCATCAAATAATTCCAAATTATTTTGTGACAATTTCAATCATGCCATTGAAAGAATGTGAATCTTATTCACACCTCCAAAATAAAATGTACTTGTTATTACAATTAATTTCCCAACGTGAATACAATTCACATTGTATTTTAATTTGGAAATAGAAATTAAAATTAGCTCTCTCTAATATATTACAAATCACATTTATAATATCCGTGATTAATATGGATAGTGTTATCCACATTATTCATATCCATGATAATCAAATCATATTTAATCATCTTGGATATCCATTCTCTTGTGTACAAATAATATGAATCACATTCACATTATTTATAATAATTAAATCACATTTAATTATCCAATTTTCTCAATCTCAAATACATTATCAATATCGAAATTATTCTTGAATTCTTGTAAGAATAAATCGCTATCTCCATGGATACTAGGAGATAAGGATACGACGATTGTATGTTCCAGGTATAATGACTTGGATGTTGAGGTCACATCTTAAATCTAGATCTCAGGGACCTCCCAAAGATATTTTATTAAATCAAAGCTGTAAATCTAATCATCTCATTATATATGAATTGTATTCAGAACAATGTCCAACATATGGACTAAAATCAGATTACTTTTCTATTAGGAGTGGTCACTACAATCCAGACATGTTTCATCACTCCGTCGGAATGGAAGCATCATGGTTATGCAATTGTTTATGATCACATCACCCTCAGGTATTCTTAACAGTCGTACATCCTACAACTGGAAGACCTAGAATAACCCCAAAGTTTTAGATCTCATCTAGACTGTCTCCTTCAAGGTTTTATCATTAAGTTTCTCATTTAATCATTGGGAGTTAGTATGGATCATATACTTACCAAAATCACATATCATACCCAGGTATTGATCATATACTTTCCAAAAGCATATATCAAAACTACAAATTCAGTGAAGCTTCCAAAGCGAGATGACCGTGCACGGAATTTGACTCCTAATATCACATGAGTGAGCTCAGGTATTCTGGTTCAGCAATAAACATGTATGATCCTTTTAGGAGATTGTATTACTCATATTCCCTTGTATGCACACCAACTCGTCGATGTATAGACCTTTATTAGATCATCAACCTATTGGTTTGCCAATTTACATACTCAAACATATAGCAATACATCTGTCTTCGATTAGAGAATGCATGCCAACATTATGATAGCATACAACACAGGACTTGGTTATCTCAATCTCACTAAGTCAACTCTTTGACCTACCTTATCTGATACCTCCAAATCTCTATTCCTATGCAGAGGATCTGCATCAAGAGGTCAGCCATATATCATCCAAAAGAGAAAGGATTGTCATCTCCTACCCAGGCTATGGATCATCTATTAATAATCATTTGACAGTGCTCGATGAGTCCTCAATATAACTCTTTAGATATTCATCCAAGCACCAACATCTATGATTCAACAATTGCATTAACAGTTGTATGATCATTAAGATGATCATAGTACATAACCCTAATTGTACTAAGGGACCTATTATGCAAATTAGTTATTCTTCATTTTAGATCTGGGAATGATAATTGCAATAACATTTATTGCATAATGGCTCACCATGGGCTCACATGTCCGACAATCTCCCACTATCCCAAAGAGCCATTGCTAATCATTTAAACCCACACTCAATAACTGATCATAACCTATTTAGAAAAATAGCTTGGTAAGATGACCAATCACTCTGTTCCCTGGAGTCTATGTCAAGTCCTTTTATGGTACTTGTATATCTCCTAGTAACAATGCTCACATCTAATGCGAATGTTGCATCTTATGCAACCCATACTCATTCTTGTTAAAGTAGTTATAGTGATTTTTACATCACAACTCAGTAATAACCAATATGTAATAACGATTATCCTTATTAGAATACCCTTATTCCTAGATATCTCTATCTCCTAAGACTAAGACCCAGTGTTAAGTCTTATAAGGCATTTGAAGTAAAGATATTTTAGATCACTATCTATAAAGTCTTAAGTATTTGAAGATAAGAATTTAATACCACCATCTCAAAAGTTTTTTCATCATTTAAAATATTTTTTACTACTGTAATTAAGTATTTTATCTTTATAATAAGATTAGTAACAGTTTACTATTCCCACTGCATGGCAGATATCTAATTTCTGCACAAATCTGGCATACACTAGGCTTTTCATAACTGATGCACAAGGGCAAGCACTTTTAGATTTCACTTCCGCAACTCTTTGAGGTGTTATTCCCTATATAGGTCAGTACCATATCTTAAGGGAAATAAGCCTTCCTTGAGGTTTTCCAAAAACGGAACATTTCCAAGGTGTACCACTAATGTGATGGTTCCAATGCCCTCTTCTCTTTGTTTCTGAACAACTTCAAATTAAGATCTAAGAGGAATCCTTGAGATCTTTCATCTCAAGGTATGGAACAATTAGATTATAAAACACTTATTATCATCATTATATCATTCCAAATGATTAGGATATTATCTACATTTTGTACAATGAACACGATGGCACTCACATTGAGCTTGTCATATATCATCAAGATTCTATTTGAAATCATAACATTTATAATTTCACCAAATATGAGGTTCTAACTAGAATCTTATTTTAGTCCATTGATGGAGTTCTTTAGCTTGCACCTCTTGATTTCGTCAACTATGAAGTCCTAGGGCTACTTCATATGAATATCCTAGGTGAGGAAGTTAAATAGAGGAATGCAATCTTGACTTCCATCATTAGATGTCATAGTGAAGTTGTGTAGATATAGTTAGCAATATTCTGATGGGTTTAAACATGGTCACTGAAGAGCAAGTCTCATTGCAGTCGATGTCTTCTCTTTGTGTGTATCTTGTGGATACAAGCCATGCTTTGAGGTCTCTATCTTCTCATTAGCTTCCCTCTTTCTCTTGAATATCCATCTACACCTAATAAAGTTTTACCCTTATAGGTGGATCCTTGAGGGTCCATATACAACCCTTGTATATGAAGTCTACTTATGACTTTAGTGTTAGCATCCATCCCTCCATGTCATGATCCGTAGAAGCTTCATCATATGAAGTCAGATCATTGTTAGATTTAACTGGCACATGGAATTCATACCCTTTAGGTGGTCTCACCATCCTTAAACTAATTTGGAGAGGTGTGAGTGTGTCATATTTAATTTTCCTATTAGTTTAATATTTCAAGAGCTTCATTATCGTCTTAAGATTCAATGAGTTCCTTTACTTTATTTTCATTTTTATTCTCAAGAGAGTCATCATTTAAGAATCATATCTTTAGAGATGAAATTTGTTAAGAATCTCAAATTCATAAAGTATGTATCCAATACAATCCTTTATTTTCCTAATGAAGTAGCACTCTCTGGTGCTAGAGTCCAGCTTACTTGATCCATGACAAAGTTATGGACCAAGCAACTGTAAATCCTCAAGTGTCCAACACTAGCCTAAGTTCCAAACCATAGCCTATGAGGTTTTCGGATTTAGATTTGCACGAAATCTTATTAAGGATATTTGTTGTAGTATCTACTACATATATACCTAGAAACTAAAAGGTAATTATGTCGAGTTATCATTAATTAAATCATATCACACATGATCCAATTGTATCTCCCTACAACTATATCCAGTTAAGGTGTATTAGGAGTTAGATAGGAATGATATTCCTTTCTCCATAAGGTATTCCTTGAATTAATATAGTAGGTATTCGCTACCTAGATTAGATAAAAATCATTTCATCTTCCTTCAAACTTTTGTTCTACACCAAAAATGTGAAATCTTTGAACATTTCAAAGGTTTCTAAGGTGAAGAAAAGAAATATCATATCAGAAAATAGTCATTAATAGATATCACATATCAAAATGTTTAGTATGATATAGATGATCCACATACATCAATATGTATGAGATCTTGAATACCTTGACATCTTACACAATTCCCAGAGAAGGGTGCATTGGACATTTCTACTTTTAATAGAATATTCACAAGTATGTTAGATTTGAAATTTCATACATTTTAAATCTTCATCTCTGAAGGATTTGGAAAAATCCTTAAGCATATCATGGAAGTGCCAGGATCGCATCGAGTGATCGAGAGCGACTAGTCGCAATAGTTGCTTGGGGAATCAGAAATTAAAAACTTTAAATGATGAAACCACATGATCCAAGAACACTTTTCTGAATTTTCTATCTAAACCATAAACAAGTATTAGATTTACCTCTTATAGTGTGGTTGTGATAGAGTCTCTAAATGAAGAGACCTCATGTCTCAAGTCTGATCCGACGAAGGAAACACTTGCGAGCGTGTTGATGAAACATGTGCTCCTCGCAATCCATGTTGATGATCTAAGAGATGAATCTGTTGATCTCATCACATGATATCTGATGTCTTCTTCACGAGCGAGGTGCACCGAAAGAGATGGATATCCACGATTTGTTGAAGCGGCAACACAACAGCGTGGTGATGACAGCGGTCTCTCTAGGATTTCCAAGTGGACGGACTCTTAGATAGAGAGGGGGATATGTCATGAGATGAGATAGAGACAGAGAGATTGTGTGAGAATCTAAATGAAGAGCTAGGGTTACCTCTTATTTTATAATATTTTAGGAGTCCATGGATCTCAATCCATGGACAACACTAACCTAATGGTGGAGATTGATTTGTGTTTCTTTCAAAGGTCATGATTTTCTTGTCAAAAAGACAACAATTAATTAATAAAATTAAATTTGTTGAATAATAATCAATATAAATTAATTTTCAATTAAATCAATTATTCATGGAGATAATAGGAAGAAGTCAAGCCTCCTTCCATAAGAGGAGGGGTTGTTCACCCTCTTAATGAGGAAGGTGCCTTTCTCTTCCTTATTTCATGGAAGCAACTTGTTCCATGATTTTCTCCATAATTTGCAAAAACATATGTTGCAAATTTATTCACACAAATAATTCATAATTATTTTGTGAACATTGCAATTGTTCCATTGGAAATTTGTGAATCACATTCACAATCCGAAATAAAATGTAAATTATATTTTCAATTAGTTGTCCAATGTGAATCCAATTTACATAAACATTAAAAGTGTAAATATTATTTAAAAATAGCTCTCTCTTATATATTATAAATCACATTATAATATATATATATGTGGTTAATATGGATAGTGCTATACATTATTCATATCCATGATAATTAAATCACATTTAATTTGTGTGGATCTCTATTCTCATATGCCCAAATAAATAAAGCACATTCACATTATTCACATATTTGATGATTAAATCACATTTAATTATCTTAGATAACTCCCCTTATATGTTCAAATAATATGAATCAAATTCATATTATTTGTAGAGAAAGAAGGTTTTGTTATGTTTATTCCAATGGGTTTAGGGGTCCTTATATAGGAAAAACCCTAGAAACCCTAGATAATCCCGGAAAGGGAAAAATACAGAATTGCCCCTTATTGGGGTTACAATAAGAAACGTCTCTTAACTACTAACAATTACTAACACTCCCCCTCAAGTTGGAGCATATTTATCAGTCATGCCCAACTTGGATATAATCCATGACAAGCGTTTCTTTGGTAATGCCTTTGTAAAGACATCTGCAAGCTGTAGATCAGTACTGATGTGTGGAGTGGTGACTCGTCCAATTTTGACTGCATCTCGTATGAAGTGACAATCAATTTCTATGTGTTTGGTTCGTTCATGAAATACCGGATTTGTGGCAATGTAGGTTGCAGATTTGTTGTCACAGTACAAGGGAATAGGTGTAGTGACGTTAATACCAAGCTCCTGAAGAAAGGCCAATAACCACGTGATCTCACATGTGGCTTGTGCCATTGCCCTATATTCTGCTTCTGCACTTGACCTGGATACGACGGTCTGCTTCTTGCTTTTCCAGATAACAGTGTTTCCTCCAACCATCATAGCATAGCCTGTAGTCGAGCGTCGATCTTCTGGAGAGCTTGCATAATCAGCGTCTGCATAGGCGACCATGTTTGTATGTCCATTCGCTTTGTAGGAGAGTCCACGTCCTGGAGATTCCTTTAAGTATCGAAGAATTTGGAGAACATCCTGCCAGTGGCTGTAACATGGTTGTTCCATATGTTGGCTTGCTCTGTTTACTGCATAGGAGATATCTGGTCTAGTTATAGTAAGGTAGAGAAGTTTACCAACGAGGCTTCTATATCGGGAGACATCTTCAAAGGATGAATCAGATGAGATGGTATGCTTCTTTGTATCAGCAGGAATACCAGAGGGCTTGCATCCAAGAAGTCCTGCTTCAGTAAGTATGTCCATGCAGTACTTCCTTTGTGAGAGGTGAAGTTCTTCGGTAGTGCGAAGTACTTCTATGCCTAAGAAGTAGCGAAGAGATCCAAGGTCCTTGGTAACAAATACCTTTTGAAGGAAGGCCTTGGTTTCTGATATCCCATTATAGTCATCTCCCGTGATAACCATATCATCAACGTAGACTGCCACTATAACGGTTCCAGTTGCTCTTTTCCTGACAAATACAGAATAATCAGATGTCGTCCTTTGGAAACCAAGAGTGGTTATTTCTGTAGTAAGCCTGTCAAACCATGCTCTTGGACTTTGCTTGAGACCGTATATGGCCTTGCGAAGTCGACATACATACTCCCCCTCGACTTCATAGCCCGGAGGTTGTTTCATATAAACCTCCTCATCAAGATCGCCATAAAGAAAAGCATTCTTTACATCCAGCTGAAAGAGGGGCCAAGATTTGTTTGCAGCAATAGAGAGAATAGTACGGATAGACCCCATCCGTGCAACAGGAGAAAACGTCTCAAAATAGTCAACACCATAGGTTTGTGTAAAACCTTTAGCCACAAGGCGAGCTTTTAATCTATCAATTGTGCCATCCGGGGATTGTTTGGTCGTAAAGATCCATTTGCATGCTACAGGTCGAACACCTTTCAGACACTGAACAAGATCCCATGTCCCTCGTGAAATCAGTGCATTCATTTCTTCATTCATTGCATGTTTCCAGCCAGAGTCCTGCAGAGCACAATTATGGTCTCGTGGAATGGATACAATCATAAGAGCATCAGTATACCGTCGGTCATTGACAGATAATCCAGCTGTGGATGTGTAGTTGGATATGGGGTAAGTAGCACAGTGTCTTCTACCCTTTCGTAGAGCAATGGGAAGCTCTAGAGGATCATCCGGGACATGCTTGGAGGGGACAGTCGAAGAAGGCATATTATCCTGCAGAAAAGAGACTGGTAAAGGGATGGCTGGTTGGTTTGGAGCGTTATTTTGATTATAGACATTGGGTGGTGGAGGGAGATCAAGTGGAATATCAGTAACTGAATCTGAGAAGAAGCTAGTTTGCTCAAAGAATGTGACATCAGCAGAGATGTAATATCGATGTCCAGCAGGATCATAGCATCTGTATCCTTTCTGAGTACGTGAGTAACCTAGAAAGACACATTTGATAGCCCGTGGTGAGAGTTTGTCGGTTTTATGGAAGTTATGGACGAAGGCTACACATCCAAAGATTCGTAGAGGGAGAGGAAAAGGAGAACCATTGGGATAAAGAAGGGAGAAGGGAGTGGATCCATGAATAGTGGGTGATGGAACTCTGTTTATAAGATAGACGGCTGTGAGAATGGCATCACCCCAGTAGGTTCTGGGGACCTTCATCTGAGATAGAAGAGAGCGAGCAATATTTAGAAGATGCCTCAGTTTCCTTTCTGCTATCCCGTTTTGTTGGGACGTGTAGGGACAAGTAGTTTGGTGGATGGTTCCTTCGGAGGCAAAGAAGGAGGCAAGGTCATGTTGGATGAATTCTAATGCATTGTCCGAACGAAAAATTCGAATGGTAGAGGAGAAAACATTTTTAACATAATGAAAGAAGTTCTTTATGATACGATTAATCTCCGAACGTTCTTTGAGCAGAAAGACCCAAGATAACCTGCTGAAATCATCTATAAAGACAGCAAAATACTTATGACCACTTAGACTTCGGACCGGACAAGGTCCCCAAATATCACAATGAACTAATGAAAAAGGGACAGAATGACGAGGCTCAGTGTGAGCCGGAAACGAGGCTCGATGATGCTTCCCAAATTGACATGCCTTGCACTCAAAAGGCTTGAGTGAAGATAGTTCAGGAAACATCATAGAGAGAGCTTTAGCGGATGGATGACCAAGACAAAGGTGCCATAGTAGTGGATCGATGGAGATGGAAGCCGCACCAGAGAAACCAGAATCTGTAGGTATGTTGAGATAATATAGTCCATTCTTTTCATGCCCCCCACCAAAAATTTTCTTCGTCCGGATGTCCTGAAAATAACAGCAAGATTTATCAAATATCACTTTACAATCAAGTTCACTGCATAGCTTATGAACTGATAATAAGCTTAGAGGGAAGGCAGGAGCACAGTGAACCCCTGTTAGTCGTAGTGTGGATGAGAACTCCATAGTGCCCACACTAGTGATAGGCGAATAATCTTTATTGGCAACCCGAACAGATTTCACGACCGAGGAAGGTCGGGAAGAGGATAGAAGGCTACCTTCTCCTGTGAGATGAGTCGAGGCTCCGGAATCAATGATCCAGGCCGGCGCAGATGTCGATGCAGTGCTGGCAGTAGTACTCGAGATTGTTGCAAGGCTGGCAGTAGATGCATTGGCAGTAGTATCAGCGGGAGTATTCTGCAGAAGTTGTCGCAGTCGGGCATATTCTGAGGCAGTAAAAGAGGGCTGACTATCACTAGTATGTTGTTCAGATGCATCATAGTAAGTATCAGAGAGGGCAGGTTCATATGCACTATTGGCATTAGGGGGCATGCCAAATTTGGCCCAACATCGTTCTGACAAGTGGTTCATGCGACCACAATGAGTACAAGGAGGAAAACGATCACGCCCTTGGCCGCGTGCTGAGTCGCGGCCCCGACCCAAAGTTCGGCCACGTCCCTGGCCAGAATCGCGTCCACGTCCTCTAGAGTAAAGAGATCTTCCTCTTGCAAAATGTGCTGACGTCTCAGCAGACGGAGGAGGATGTGGAGACTCAAGTTCTTGGAGACGACCAAAAATGGTCTCAAGACTAGGTAATGCTGCAGCAGTTAGAAATTGATCTTTGACAGGTTTATATCGAGGATGTAAACCTGATAAGAATCTGTAAACCTGCCATTCTGCCCGTTCCCCTACTTGCTTATCACAACAGGCAGGTTGAAAAATAAGAAGTTCTTCAAATAGACCTGTCAGAAGCCTGTAATATTCGATTAATGATGTGTCGCCTTGGCATGTAGACCAAATCTTAGTGTATATATCAGAAATTCTAGATTTGGTTGTTTGTTGTGAATATGTATTTTCAAGGCTCTCCCACATCGCCTTGGCAGTCTCCTTATAAAGAAGATTAGAGGCAATGGAAATGTCAACACTGTTCGTCAACCATGTAATGACTTGACAATTATCAGCATACCAAGTATCACAATCCTTGTCAGTTGCAGCAAGCGGGACAGTGGTAAGAACATAGTTCTTACGTTGGCTACCAATGAAAACCTTGAAGGATCGGGACCACAAAACATAGTTCTCAGATCCCTTCAATTTTATAGTAGTGCCCTGAGCCATCATGGAAGAAGATGGATACAGGGGCTTTGAGTCCACAGATGTGGTGGTAGATGTCATGGTAGCCGAGTAGAAGGAGCAGTAGAGAAACTAGAAAAGAGTATATAATCTCGGATATCTCAATGATCATGAGAACCTATAAGAGCATCACCATGTGATAAATATTCACGTCGTTCAAGGAGTACCGTACGAGAAGGTGAACTTGTGTCACGCCGCAGAGGGAGTGGCCTGTAGATGGCCTTGAGGCAATCTTGAGACGGCCTGGAGAGGGCGGCCTAGAGAGGGCAGCCTGTGGTTGGCCCGGAGGCGAGGACCTAGTCGATACGGCCTCGAATCAGGCTGGACGGACTGGAGGCAGTGGCTTGGCAAGGATGGCCGGAGGGCGGCCTGGAGGCGTCGGCGCGGACTGGAGGCGGGGTTGGCCTGGTGAAGAGGTTGTCCTGGACGGCCAGGTCTGAGGGCGATCGTGGCCTGAACGGCCTATAGGCGATGGCGAGGGCGCAGACTGGAGGTGGGGATCCAGTTGGTGGTGGCCTGGGCGATGGCGGTGGATGCGAGAACCCAGCGGTGGTGGGGACCCGAAGTGAGGGCCCAGCGGAGGTGGGGACCCAGCGGTGGATGCGAGGGCGACCCGGTGGTGGCGGCAAGGGCGCGGAGATGTGGTGATGGCTGCCTGTGGCGGCGATGGCGCGGGTGGCGGCGTGGAGTGGAGGCGAGGGCGCGGGTGGCGCGCGTGGAGGTGATGGCGTGAGTGGCGGAGTGGAGTGGAGGCGATGGCGCGGGTGGCGTGCGTGGAGTGGAGGAAGACGTAGGTGCGGTGGGTGCAGTGGGCGTGGGGAGGAAGGTGCGGGTGAGGAGGCGGCGTCGTGCACGGTGGGAGGCGCGGGTGGGGTGGGAGGCGCGGGTGGGGATCCCTAGGGTCTAGGGTTCCCGCATTACGAAGAGGAGGGGGGGGGGGGCGGCGGGTGTGGAGAGGATTAGGTCAGAGCCTAGGATTTGGCTCTGATACCATGTAGAGAAAGAAGGTTTTTTTATGTTTATTCCAATGGGTTTAGGGGTCCTTATATAGGAAAAACCCTAGAAACCCTAGATAATCCCGGAAAGGGAAAAATACAGAATTGCCCCTTATTGGGGTTCCAATAAGAAACGTCTCTTAACTACTAACAATTACTAACATTATTCATGGTAATTAAATCACATTTAATTATCCATTTTTCAATGGTCGAATACATTATCAACAATGAAATTAATGCGATTTCTCCGTACATACTTGGAGATAAGGACAAGGCGATTATATGTTACACTTATAGTTACTTAGATATATAGATCATATCTCAAATCCAGATCTTGCGGACCTCCAACAGATGCTTGATTAAATCAAAACCGAAAATCTAATCTTTTCACTGCATCTGAATCACATTCAGAACACCGCCAACATTTAAATCAAGATCAAATTACTTCTTTATTGAGAGGAGTCACTAAAATTCAAACCCATTTCAGCACTCCCTAGGAATGGAACCATCATGTCTATACAATCGTTTATGATCTCATCACCCTCAGATGTTCCTAACACACGTACATCCTGCATACTGGAAGCCTAGAATAAACTCGAAGTTTTAGATCAATAGACTATCTCCTTCGGGTTTTTATTATTAAGTTTCTCATTTGACTATGGTATTTGGTATTGATCATATACTTTCCAAAAGCATATATCATACCCAGGTGTTGATCATATACTTTACAAAAACATATATCAAACCTACAAATTTAGTCAAGCTTCCAAAGCGAGATGACCATGCATGGAATTTAATTCTTCCCAATATATCATGATCGAGATCATGTCCTCCAGTTCAATAATGAACATGTATGATCCCTTTGAGAGATCGTATTACTCATATGCCCTTATATACACACTAACGCGCCTGTGTATAGACCTCGATTAGGCCATCAACCTATCGATCTGCCAAATATACATACTCAGCCATATAGTAACACATTTCTCTCCGCTCAGAGGATGCGTGCCTGTCTCGTTATAGAATACGACATAGGTCTTTTTTTATCTTGATCTTGTTAATCCAACTCTTTAACCTAACTAATCTAACACCTCCGAATCTCTATTCTTATGCAGACGACCTACATCAAGAGGTCGGTCAGATATCAGCCAAAAGAGAAAGAAATTCCATCTCCTACTGAGGCTGAAGATCATCTCCTAATAATCATCTTGCGGTGCTTGATGAGTCATCAATCTAACTCTTTCGATATTCATTTGAGCACCAGCTTCTATGATTCAACAATTGAATCAACAGTTGTATGATCATAAAAATGGCCATGGTACATAACCCTAATTTTACTAAGGGAACTATTATGCAAATTAATTATTCTTCATTTTAGATCATGGAATGATATTTGCTCAAACATTTAATGTATAATGGTTCACCGTTGGCTCGCATGTTCAACAATCTCCCACTAACCGAAAGTTCCATTAACGTGATAATCTTTAAACCCATACTCAAGTGCTTGCCATAGTATATTTGAAAAAATATCTAGGTAAGTTAACTAGTCACTCTATTCCTGAGTGACTACGCCAGGTTCTTTTACGGTACTTCATATATCCTAGCAGCAATGCTCGCATCCAATGCGGATGTTGCATCTTATGCAACCAATACTCAATTTTAAGGTAGTTATAATATCTATGACACTATAACTCAATAATTGTTGTAACCAATACTCAATTTCTATTATCCTTATCAGAATGTCTTTATTCTCAGAGATCTCTATCTCCTAAGACTAAGACCCAGTCTTATGTCTTATAAGGCATATGTAGTTAAGACCTTTTTTTATCATTGTCTATTAATTCTTAATTCTTGAAGATAAGACTTTGAGATCACTATATCTAAAGTCTTGTCATCTTTTAAGATATTGTTATTATTGTAATCAAGTATTTTATCTCCATAGTACGATTAGTAACAATTTACTACTCCCACTACAAGGCAGACATCTGACTTTTGTACGCATCTAGCATACACCTGGCTTCTCGTAACTGATGCACTATGGCAAACAATTTTAGCATTCACTTCCTCAACTCCTTAAGGTGTTATCCCTTCATATAGGTTAGTACATATCTTAAGGGAAGGAAGCTTTCCTTGAGGTTTTCCAAGAATGGAACATGTTCAAGTTGTATCAGTTAATGTGACGATCCCAATACCCCCTTTTCTTTGCTTTTGAACACCTTCATAAGTAATATCTAAGAGGTATACTTGAGATATTTCATCTCAAGTTATGGAAAAATCCAATTATAAGACACTTATTATTATCCTTATATCATTCCAAATGATTAGGATAACATTTTACATTTAGCATGACGAACACAATGTCACTCCCACTAAGCTTCACATGGTTCATCAAAATTCTATCTAAAATCATAACCTTTATAATTTCATAGAATCTTATGTTCCAGCTACAAGAAGCTTATTTGACTCCATAAATGGAGTTCTTCAGCCTGCATACCTTGCTTTCCTCAACTATGAAGCCCTAGGGCTACTTCATGTGAATATCCTCTTTGAGACATCCATAGAGGAATGCAGTATTGATTTCCATTTTGTATATGTCATAGTCAATTTGTGTAGATACAGTTAGCAATATTCTGATAAGTTTGAGCATGGTCACTAGAGAGCAAGTCTCATCGCAAGTGATGTCTTCTCTTTGGTGTATAGCTCATGGCTACGAGTCGTGCTTTGAAGATCTGTACCTTCTCATCAGGTTCCCTCTTTCTCTTGACGATCCATTTACATATTCAGTTTGACCCCTATAGGTGGTTCCTTGAGGGTCCATATACAATACTTGTATATGAAGTCTGCTTTAGATTTTATTGCTATCATCCATCTTTCCATGTCATGATCATCAAAAGCTTCATCACATGAAGTCGGATCATTGTCAGATTTAACTAACACATGGAATCCATCCTCAAAATAATTTCAAGAGGTATGAGCGTTTCATCTTTAATTATCCTCTTACTTTCCAATTTCAGGATCTTCATTATCTTCTCAAGATCCAATGAGTTCCTTTACATTATTTTCATCTTGATTCTCAAGAGAGTAATCCTCTAAGAATCATATTATTATAGATGAAATCTTTTATGAATCTCGAGGTCATAAAGTAGGTATCCCATACCATCCTTTATTTTTTCTAATGAAGTAGCACTCTTGGGTTCTAGATTCCAATTTACCTGCATAGAACCTTTTTAAGGATATATATTGTAGTCTCTGCTACATATATGCCTGGAAACTCAGAAGTAATTATGATAAGATTCATCATTGATTAAATCATGTCACACATGATCCAATTGTATCTCCCTACAACTCTACTGAGTTTAGGTGTATTAGGAGGAGAGATAAGAATGATATTCCTATCTCCATAAGGTACCCTTGAATTCATCGAATAGGTACTTGCTACCTAGGTTAGATCAAATTTATTTCATTTTCCTTCAAACTTTGGTTGTAAATCAAAATTATGAAATCTTTGAACATTTCAAAGGTTTCTAATGGTGAACGGAAGAAATCTCATATCACAAAATCATTAATAGATATCACACACCATTAATGTTTATTATGATATAGATGATCCACATACATCAATATGTATGATATCTTGAATACGTTGACATCTAACACCATTCCCGGAGAAGGGTGTGTTGGACATTTTCTACTTTGAATACAATATTCACAAGTATGTAAGATTTGAAATTTCAGACACTCTAAAGTTTCATCTCTTACTTGTCTATTGATCTCATCAACAGACTTATATCCAAGGCTTGATTCCATATCATTGTTAAATAATCTTCATCCTCCTATCGATCTTTTCAGATTTAATTTTTAGTATTTAGAAATACTAATAACAATTCATTAATATTCTAATTTACTAGAGCCCACTAGATGTTAGATTACTATCTAAAATATATGCATCATATCTCTTTATGATAGGTATATTCCAAAAGACATTTTCATTTCCAACAATGAATGTATTCTAATATCTAGGTCATAGACATGTTCTCTAAGATTAAGGACTCTCCCACTAAAAAAATATAGTCTATCTATCGAATGGAGATTGTTGCAACAATTGCATCAACATCCACGTGAATGACTTATTAAACCTTAATATCAGATTTTCTAATCTTTAAAACATGTGCAATCAATTGCAAGTTATATTAGATGAATGAGATACAATTATTACACTTTGATCTTATCTAATAAGCAAGTTTATTTCAATGATCAAATGTAGATTATTCTGATACACTATCTGAGTCCTTCTCTAAGGATCTTAGATAGCCTAGATAGTCACACTACTAGTACATCAACATATTGCAGTATTGACATTTATCTAACTCTTTGAATGTCATATGGAAGTTATAGATGTACAATCAACTCTTTGACTTTCCTTCTTACTTGTGTTAGGCCCATGCTTCCACTACGCTCCCTTCATTTATAAACAATCATTGCTTAAGACAAAGGATCGCTTATGTTGTACTCAAAATATTTCAAAATAAGAGCATTTCAACATGCTTCATTCAATTCATACAATATGGATATTATGGAGCTTCATGAATGACTTGATTATAAATAGTAAAATGATGACACTCATCATATCTACGTCATCTTAACTCTAAAAAAAATTGGTTCGTGTAGGTACTCAAATATTTTGCATACATCATCTCTTATCGAGCCACCATTTTGCATAATGTAGTGAACCATGTCATTCATGATTAAATGTCAAGATCACATATGTATGCCAAAATATCTTTTTAGATTTTATAAGGATTGTTGACAATTATGATCATCATCAAATGACACTTCCAAAGCACACTCTATGAGATATCAAGACTATAAAGACACACAAACCCTAGGTTGTTGTCCTACTGTCTACTTAATTGTCATTCCTCATTATTAAGAGGAAACTTACACATTGCAACCACATATATTATGTGTCCAATTGCAAGTAAAATATTTTGATCATGGATCCAATCCATGATATTTTACTGGTTATTATTGAGTATAGTGTTGAGTGGGTTTAATGAGGATTATATGAAATAAGATATTTGCATAAATGTATAATTTGCTTTGATTTAGGAAATTTTATATAAAAGTTGTCTTGACTTGTCCACTCTAAAAGGTCATTCCCCTATTCACTTTCAAATTAAGAGATGCTTACCATTATATCTCAAGCAAAATCTAGGATCTCCTTTCTTATCTTTGTTATATCCGAATAATATGAGAAACTCTAACTCAGATAAAAAGAAGCGGGAACTCATTCCACATTGCAAGTCCAACTTGCATTTCCCAATTCGGATTTCAACAATCAGGCCCACCACCCCTAAGGTGATGTTGACTCGTTATTAATTGAATGAACCATCAACATGAATAACACTCGATATGGGCAATCCAATATCACCCCAATAATATGAGGAACCAATATTAGGGTCACTACGCATACAAACTTAGTCTTTTGAGAAGTAAAGCGCATGATCCAAATGCACTTGTATGCAGGAGCTTTCACTTCAGATATGTGTCTCTTACATACAATTCCTGGTGACAGAGCCATTCGCCTTGACGGAAGCCATGGATGTAACTTGTGATCCTCCATAACATACTCAAATTCTAATTAGTTATTATGAATCATATTCACATAATTAATTCTTCAAAGAGAAAAAAATTTTATTCATAATAGAGTGTTTTAATTAGAAATAATTATTCACTCATATTAAATCAATTATCAATGCAATTAATCAACCAACAAATAATTTTGATTATTACTTGAAGGATGGTATAATCTCAAAATACAATTATTCAAAATTTTAATAATTAGAAAAATGCATCACGATCTCTTCAAGCGTTATCCTTTCCTTACACATTGACATGACCAGTACGGACGGGAGTGGGATAGACCGCTTATAGAGCAACATTCTACCCCAGCGATCCCCAACAGGACACCATATCCGCCTCAGGTCAGGATAATGCAATTTGATCATTTTTTATTTGAGATGATAATAGGTCTTTCAACAGAAGTATACCATATATTATATTCATCAAAACCTTTTTGTAATATTGTAAGGAAATTCGCTAAACAAATTCTCATTCCTAGTCAAGTAATAATGTTTGTTGGGATTGATGTAACCAATTGTAATCTAGATCATATCTAATCAATTTTGGTTAAGGTAATGTCATTTACGTAAATAATCATCTTTAAATATTTCACAAAAATATTTATCAACAATTATTTTAGGAAATTAACAATTAATTTCCACTAATTTATTAAATGACAATTACAAGGTTCTTGATTGAGATTGTATTTTTTAGCAGAGACCTCTACTTACTAAAATTAGCATATCCAAATCAATTTTAATATAAAGCACACAAAATAAATTTCTTTAGTTTGAAAATTTGATTTATAACATAACTCAAGTGCTTTCCATGCATTTCTAGGTGAATTAAAACCAAAATTAACTCTTTAATTACGTCAAGATTTGTCATCCCCAAAACAGTGGATACATGTTCACTAAAATGATCTTAACTTGAGCAAACGGATTCCAAATCACACAAACGCAAGCCCCGCAGTTTCTTTATTTAATGGGGGACATAATCTGAGTGACAAACTCACGTTATATAGAACTTATGCAAGGTAAAAAGATTGCACAATTTAGGGCTACGTGAATAAAATGCGATAAAAATTCACAAACCTTAAAGTGCACATGTCATCCTAGGTTTATGGATCATATCCATAACCTCCAACTTATGGCTTTGATACCACTTGAATGATATGGGAAAATCCTTAAGCACATGATGGAAGCGTGAGGATCACGTCATGTGCGATCGAGAGCGACTAGTCGCACTAGCTGCTCGGGCAACGGAAATTTAAAAATTTTAAATGATGAAACCACATGATCTAAGAACACTTTTGAATCATTTCAACTAAACCGCAAACAAGTATTAGATTTATATCTTGAAGCATGGTTGTTCTTGAGTTTCTAAACGAAGAGACCTCATGTCTCAAGTTTGAAATGATGGAGGAGACGTTTGCGAGCGCGTTGATGAAATCCATGCTCCTCGCAATACATGTTGATGATCAAAGAGATAAATCTCCTGATATTGTCATACGAGATCCAATGTCTTTTTCACGAGCGAGGTGCACCGAAAGAGATGAAGATCCATGAGCGGTCGAAGCAGCAACACAACGGTGTGGTGATGATGGTGGACTCTCTAGGGTTTCCAAGCAGATGGCCACTTAGAGAGAGAGATGGAATGAGATGTGAGAGAGAGAGATTGTGTGAGAGTATAAATGACAAGAAAGGGTTATCTTTTCTTTAATAATATTTTTGGAGTCCATGGATCTCAATCCATGGACAACACAAATCCAATGGTGGATATTGATTTGTGTTTATTTCAATGGACATGATTTTGTTGTCAAAAATACAACAATAATTAATTTAATATAATTAAATATATTGAACAATAATCAATATAAATTCATTTCAGTTTAATCAATTATCCATGGAGATAATAGGATGAAGTCAAACCTCCTTCCATGAGAAGGGGGACACCCACCAATCCAATTAGGACTATGGCGGTCGTCCACCCTCTTAATGAGGAAGGTGGCTTTCTCTTCCTTATTTCATGGAAGCCACTTGTTCCATAATTTTCTCCATATTTTTTAGAAAAATATTTGTTGCAAATTTATTCACACAAATAAGTCATAATTTTTTTGTGAACATTGTAATCATGCCATTGGAAATTTGTGAATCACGTTCACAACCCAAAATAAAATGTAAATAACCATTTCAATTAATTGTCCAATGTGAATCCAATTCACATGAACATTAAAATTGTAAATTTTATTTACAAATAGCTCTCTCTTATATATTATAAATCACATCTATAATATATATGATTAATATGGATTCGTTCTATCCATGTTATTTATATCAATTATAATTAAATCATATTTAGTTGTCTTAGATCTCTATTCTCATGTGCCTGGATAAGATAAATCACATTTACATCATTCTCACCTTTGATAATTGAATCACGTGAATTATCTTAGATAACTCTCCTTATATGTCCAAATAATATGAATCAAATTCATATTATTCGTGATAATTAAATCACATTTTATTATCCATTTCTCAATGCTCGGATACATTGTAAACAATGAATTTATCCCTCAACTCTTTTAAAGATAATGTGATTTCTCTGCGGATACTTGGAGATAAGTACAAGGCGATTTTACATTCCACATATAGTAACCCGGATATTGAGATCATATCTCAAATCCATATCTTGCAGACTTCCCATAGATGTTTTATTTAATCAAAACTCTAAATCTAATCTTTTCATTGCATTTGAATCACATTCAGATCACTGTCCAACATTTGGACCAAGATCAAATTTCTTCTCTATTGAGATGAGTCACTAAAATCCAAACCTATTTCATCACTACCTAGGAATGGAAGCGTCATGGTTATAAAATAATTTATGATCATATCACCCTCATATATTCCTAATACTCGTACATCCTGCATATTGGAAGACTTAGAATAAACCTGGAGTTTTAGATCGATTTAGATTGTATCCTTCAGGGCTTTATCATGAAGTTTCTCATTTGACTATTTGGAGTTGGTATCGATCATATACTTTCCAAAAACGTATATCATATTTAGGTATTGGTCATATATTTTCCAAAAGCATATATCAAACCTACAAATTCAGTCAAGTTTCCAACGCGAGACGACCGTGCATGAAATTTGATTCTTCTCAATATCTCATAAGTAAGCTCATGTCCTCTGATTCAGTAATGAACTTGTATGATCCCTTTGAGAGATCGTATTACTTATATGCCTTTGTATGCACACCAACGCATTGGTCTATAGACCTCGATTAGGCCATCAACCTATCAGTCTACCAAATGTAGATACTCAGACATATAGTAACACATTTGTCTTCAATCAGAGGATGTGTGCCTATATCGTGATATCATACAATATAAGTATTTGGTTATCTCGATCTCATTAAGTAAACTCTTTGACCTAATTAATCTGACACCTCTGATCTCTATTCCTATGCAGAGGACCTGCATCAAGAGATCGGTCAGATATCAACCAAAAGAGAAAGGATTGTCATCTCCTACTCAAGATGGAAATCATCTCTTAATAATAAATTGACGGTGCTTGATGAGTCCTCAATCTAACTCTTTTCATATTCATCCAAGCGCCAACCTCTATGATTCAACAATTTAATCAACAGTTGTATGAACATCAAGATGTCAATGGTGCATAACCCTAATTATACTAAGGGACCTATTATGAAAATTAATTATTCTTCTTTTCAGATTTAGGAATGATATTTGCAATAATATTTATAGCATAATGGCTCGTCATGGGCTCGCATGTCCAACAATATCTTACTAGTCTATTGATCTCATCAATAGGCATATGTCCAAGGCTGTGCCAGATATTGTCAAATGATCTGCATCCTCCTATTGATCTTTTAAGGTTTAATCTTCAGTATTAGAAATGTTGATGAAACTACTCATTAATTTTCTAATTTAGTACAATCCTCCATATGTTAGATTAATATCTGATTCTTTATGATAGGTCTATTCCAGAATACATGTTAATTTTTGACATTTAGAAATAAACAATGAGTGTATTCTAATATCTAGGTCATAGAGACATTCTCTAAGATAAAGAGCTCTCCCACTGAAAATATAAAATCTATGTATCCAATAGAGATTGTTACAACAATTGTATCAACATCCATGTGTATGATTATTAAACCTTAAGATCAAAATTTCCAGTCTTCTAAAACATATGCAACCAATTTCAAGTGTTATTAGAAGAATGAGATACAATTTTTAGACGTTGATGTTATATAATAAGCAAGTCAATTTCAATGATTTCATGTAGATACATAATATTTCAATGCACTATTTAAGTCCTTCTTTAAGGATGTTAGGTAGTTTAGATAGTCATACTATTAATACATCGACTTGTTGCAGTATTGCCATTCATCCAACTCTTTGGATGTCATATGAAAGGTACAGAAGTACAATCAACTCCTTGACTTTCCATTTTACTTGTTTCAGACCCAAGCTTCCACTGCGCTCCCCTTACCTATAAACAACCATTACTTAAAACAAAGGATCTCTTATGTTGAACTCAAAAGATTTCAATATAAGAGTATTTCATCATTTATACATGCTTCACTCAATTCGTATAATAGGAATATTATGAATAGATAGTAGAATGCTGACACTCACCGTATCTACATCCATCTTAAAGATTTTTGGTTCAGGCAGGTACTCAAACATTTTGAGTACATCATCTCTTGCCGAGACACAATTCTGCATAATGCAGTGAACCACATCATTTATGACTAAATGTTGAGAGCATATACATATGCCAAAAACATATTCTTAGGTTTTATAAGGATTTTCGATAATTACGATCATCATCAACATGATGCTTCCAAAGCACATTCAATGAGAGATCAAGACTATAGAGACATAAAAACCCAAGTTTGTTGTCCTATTGTCTATTTAATTATCATTTCTCATTATTATGAGGAAACTTGCACATTACAATCACATAGATTATGTGTCCAACTGCAAGTACAATATCTTGATCATGGATCGAATCCATGACATTTTTCTGGTTATTACTGTGTGTAGTTTTGAGTGAGTTTAATGTAATAATTAGCATAAATACAAATTGAACTTTGATTTATGATTTTTATATAAAAGTTATCTTGCCTTTTTAACTTTGAAAGTCCATTCCCTTATTCATTTTTAAAGTAAAAGATATACTTACCATGACATCTCAAGCAAGATTTGGGATCTCCTTTTCTATCTTTGTTACATCCCAAAAATACAAGAAACTTTAAGTCAGGTAAAAAAAAGATGGAACGTATTCTGTCTTGCAAGTCCAGCTTGTATTTCTCAATTCGGTCTTTAACACCCATTCCCACCACCCTTATGGTGATGTTGACCCCATCGTTAATTGAACCAACCATCAATAAGATTAGAACTCGCTATGCGCAATCCAATATTTCCCCAATAATATGAGGCACCGATATTCAGGTCACTATGCATACAACCTTACTCTTTCGAGAAGCAAAGATCACGATCCATATGCATTTGTATGTAGGAGTTGTCTCTTCATATAGGAATCTCCTACATACAATCATGGTGACAAAACCCTTTGCCTTGACGGGAGACCATAGATGTTAATGATGTGATCCACCGTCAAATTCTAATTAATTATTATGAATCATATTCACATAATTAATTCTTTCAAGGGAATTACAACTCTATTCATAATAGAGTTCTTATTTAATTGGATCTAAATAATTTAATCGTATTAAATCAATTCTCAATCCATCAATCAACCAACAAACAATCTTGATTGTTACTTGAAGGATTGTATAATCTCAAAATATGTATTATTCAAATTTTAAAAATTAAAAAATCTCATAATCATTTCAAGCATTATCCTTTCCTTACATGTTGTCATGGTCGCACAGGATGTGGGACAGACCGCTCACGGAGCAACCCGATAACCTAACGATCTCAAACTAGATTTGATCATATTGTATTTGAGATGATATTCAGTCTTTCAACCAAAGTTATACCAATAATATTTATCAAAACTATTTTTATTAATATTATAAGGAGATTTTCTAAACAAATCCCCAATCCTATTCAAGTATCAACATTTGTCGGAAAGTTCATTATAACCAAATCGATCAAGATCAGTCATCTTATCATGTTGGTTATGGTCACTAAAATAGTTGTATTTATTAAATATTCAATAAATAATTATTCCAAGAGATTAACCATTAATTTGTATAAATTAATAGGATGACAATCACAATAATCTTGTTATAATTCGTCAAGTTTCCAACAGTGAAACATGTTTACTAAAACTAACAAATCTTGAGTAATCCAAATCATGCAAAATAAATTTTCTTGATTTTCCTATTTGATTTTCAACAGAATACAAGTGATAGACATACATTTCTAGATGTTTTTAAATCATGGTTATCTCTTGATTACATTCTAAATTACCATTCCCGTAACAGTGAGCACATGCCTACTAAAACGGTCATAAGTTGAGCAAATGGATTTCAAATCATGCAAACTCAAATCCTATGAATTTCTACTAAGATGGGAAACATAATACAAGTATAAAATCACATTTTACAGTATTTAAACAAGGAGGAAAAATCACACAAAATAGGGTTGTAGGAACAAAATGTAATAAAAATTCACACAACCAAAAAATGCCCATGTCATCTTAGATTTATGGATCATATCTGAAACCTCAGAACTATGGATCTAATACCACTTGAATGTTATGGAGAAAATATTAAGCATGCCACGGAAGTGTGAAGATTGCATCATATATGATCGGGAGCGACTAGTCATACTAGTTGCACGGAGCAGCAGAGTTTAAAAAAATCAAAGCGATGAAACCACATGATCCGAGAACACTTCTCAAATTGTTTCATCTAAACCGCAAACATGCATTAGGATTACCTCTTGAAGTGTGGTTGCAATCGTGTCGCTAAAGTAAGAAACCTCCTGTATCAAGTATGATCCAATAGAGGAGATGCTTGTGAGCACTTGATGAAACATGTGTTCCTCGCAATCCAAGTTGATGATCCAAGTGGCGAATCTCCTGATCTCATCTCATGAGATCTGATGCCTTTTTTGCCTTTTGCTTATGGCTGTCTCGCAACACCTTATACAGCTTGTCCTGTAGAAGTACCTTGACCAACTACAGGTCCAATAGGAATAAGCCCTACGACTAATCCAGCAACAATAACAGAAGCGACAGAAATCAGTGGATTCATAGTGAACTAAGATCCATGCATAAAAAAAGAAATGGTTAATGATACGATCAACCAATGAATTATTATTATTAATACAATTCTTACTTATCATACCCAATTAATAACAGTGAAATTATTAAATACATCATTTAAATCAAATGATTCTGCCTCATCTAAATCTCAATAAAAATTTGAAAAAATATATAAATTTATTTAAATTGAAATATTGATTATTTGGATTTGAAATCGAGCATCGTAAGAGGCTCCATACAGTTCTAGTAGGATCTGTTGTGGCAGACACTGAGGAGTCTCCAAGATCAGATTTTTGAGTGTCTCACCTAGGTTTTAAACATCTAATTCTTCACAATAAATATCAATTCCCTTTTAGGGAAATTTTATGCTTTTGCATATCATGCATGTAGTGTAAATATTTCAATTATGTCTTGGATCCCGCATGGAGAGAGCTAGGAAGCATTGTTTGACTCCTTACTTTGCATACATCATTTGATATGAGGGTGAGATTCCCACTCTATTTCCCACTTGCACGCCTTTTTCTACCATCTCCCTATATTTTTATATCACTTAGGTTCAAAAAGAAAATATAAAAAATATTAGACGTATTTTATTGAAAAAATACTCGAAAAAGTGATAATCTAAAAACTAAAACAATGGGACTTCTAATAACGCTTTAACCATAAATAAAATTCTTAATGGATATCATTGTTTTGGATTCATAAAGCCCTCATTGTTTTTAGGTATCATTCAGACAAAGTGAGGCGTGACCCCTAAGGATTAGAGCCCAAATCTTGATCTGTGACAGCATTGATAATCACTTGGGATGGTAAAGTATTGACGCTTATATCGTATGTAGGCGAGTAGGGCCTTGTCGACGATGGTGTTCCTACCTTGTTTGGAGCACTGACTTGGTGTGAAGTATTGAGCATAGGCCACATCCTCACATATGCGTCTGCCATCACCTTGCGTCCGAGTAACTTACTTGTGAGGGAAGTATCGGTTTCACCTATTGGCTTCCTTTCTCTATTTCTTTGGCTGAGTAGCCCCAAGGTACAAGATCAAGGACCTCTAAATATGTAAATCACAGGTTACAAAGGAAATGTAAAGTATGGGATTTGTTTCTAGTAGTATTTACTCTCTAATAGGGATAGATCTCTAAGGATTTGTGAAAAGAATTTGCATGCAAAATAAAAATAAAAAGATAAAAATAGTTTAATTCTTACTGCTTCACTTATATTGAGTTGGTGAACCCACAACTTGTTTGGTGGTTATCTTGATTTAGACTAAGTTCAAAGACCAGTCCTGCACATTTGTACCATTTTTCATTTCCTTTATTTTATTCTCTTTGATCCTCATTCACTTTGACCCTTCTACTATTTTATACTCTTTTTATTCATCATTCATCATCGTATCCTTCGTCGATTCTCGATCTCTTGACCCTCGAGATGGCAACCCATGGATGTCTTAGTAGGGACCCCGCCGACACCAACATTGATTCCATGCAGCTGATATCTCCAATAATTAGGGGTGATTCTCGAGATCATGGTATGGACCTTGCAAACCGCTCTCTAGCCTCCTCATGTTCTTCAATAATCGGAGATCACTCTTGTCCCGAACTCTGCTCATTTTGGATGGAAATAGATTTCACTCTTTACACTTCTCCATACTTAATGATGTTCTATGTTAACCATAACACATATCATTTCTCTACATCTAGTTCTTCTATTTAGATTGACCGGGACATTATTCCATTTGCAGACCAAAAGCCCGATCTGGAGCCCAAGATTTTGTTAGATTCAGAATCAGATATGGCTCCAAGAGGAAAAGGGAAGGGACCACAACACCCACTACATCCATAAAAAGGCCAACTAAATCCGAATGTTGTGAATGCCCGGTTGCTTGCAGCCATTCAAGCCATTCAGCGGTAGCTCACATACCAAGCATTGGCCCAAGTTACCTTCCAAGATATGCTTACTGATCTGAGGAGGAGAGACAATCCAGGAGGAGAAGCAAGAATAGAGGAAGAAAGAGAAGATGGACCCCGTAGAGGTGCGACAGATGAGCCTAGAGGAGATAGGCTTAAGCCTACTTTCAAGGAGACTTACAACCCTAGCATAGGATAAATGATTGAGTGGATCCAGATTCCACTAGTCCATGCACATTTCATGCTGAAGCTTCAACTCTTAGATCTTCTTCACACCTTCCACGAGAATGCTAGTGAAGAACCTTACATCCATCTGTAGGAATTTGCTCGCATCTGCGAAACAACACGCTACCATAACATATTGTTATGTGTAGTCAAGATGATGGTGTTTCCATTTAGCCTTCAAGATAAGGCACTCTACTGCATTGATCATCTTGGAAAGGTCGTCACGATGTGGGAGGAGCTTAAATCTACCTTTCAATACAAATACTACCCTCTCGATTGGCTCAATCCAATGTGATCCAGAATAGCCACTTCTCCCTTGCCACCCACGAGTCTATCCATGAGGCTTGGGAGTATTTCAGAGATTTACAGGAGAAGTGTTCCCACCATGATATTCCTCTGACCATCCTGGACCAACATTTCTTTCAAGGACTTACTCTTGAGATCTAGAGACTCGTAGATGTTGCTTATGGTAGGTCATATTTTAACAAAGATGACATCGTATGGCAGATCATTAAGGAAATGGTCGAATGAGATGCTTATTTGTTGTTGTCTCGTACATATCAACATCAGCCACAAAGTCTACATTCTACAGAAGCCAGTGCCTATGGGGGCATCTCATGATCCAAACAGGGATGAGAGATCAAACTAGAGAATCTGTGGGAGAAACTGATAGATCCTGAATTTACCTTTGTAATTATGTCAAATTGACGATTTCGTTGCAATCAGATAAATTTGAATCGATCAAAAAACCTAACCACATGAATTGATGAATCGATGAATTAATGTTTGCGTGGTTTGATGTTTTTTTAACCTGGGCAAGACCCAGGGTCGACTCAAGGAGGCAAAGGAACAACTTCGAATCAGATTAGGCGAATTAGTTTATGGTTTTCCAAGCGGGATTTTTTTTGTAATTTTTTTGCGATAAAAATGCAAATGCATGACCTTCGATGAACTAGGTTATTAAGAAAATATGCAACTTATCCAAATTAATTTTAATACGAAATTAATATAAATTAAGCTAAATTATATTTTTCCTGTAAACCTAATCTAATGATGAATGCAAAATGTATTTTCTTGGAATTTTTGGATTTAAGATGCGCAAATGAAAAATGCAATCTTTTTTGGGGTTTTTATATAAGTTTTCATCAAATAGAATGCAAAAATCATGAAAAAATTACTAGAAGTGAAATATGATGAAAGGAAGCTACACTAATCTTTTTAGAAATTTCTGAGAATATATGATTTTCTATGATTTTTTTAATGGAAATAGAGTGAATAAGAGTATTTTATTTCAAATAAATCCACATAATCAAATTATCCAGAGAGAGATTTATCTCAAATATATATTCTAATTAGAAATCCAGAAGAGTTGAAATTTTATAAAAAAATGATATTCGTGAATTTCAAATCAATTACAGAAAGCACTCTAGAATTTATTTTATGCATAAGACAACTCCCATTTGTATGAAATTTGACATCAATTAAAACAAACTAGAGGTATCATCCATAATTTTTCACAATTTTTGAAGCAAGAAATATGTCTGTGCGAATTTCAGACCCTAAATGGATAAAATATCACTGAATTTCAAACTTTGATTTTTAATAAATTATCCAATGCTCACAAAAATTCAAATAAATATCCAAATGATAAAGAATTAGTTTCTCAACAAAACACTATTTTTTATTAAATAAAATGATGCTATATGACTGTCCAAATTAATGCATAAAGTCAGGGGTGTCTAAGCAGTACATAAAATGAAATTAAATAAACAAACTGTGTACAAGAACATTTTTATAAATAATAAAATGTGAGGGTATGAAGATGCAATTTTCACAAAAAATAAAAAATAATAATAAGATAAAAGGACCTAGAATGTGCCCACCCATCCTACGTTAGGGCACGAGGGCACGATGTGGCCCGTGGCATGACGGTAGGCATGGCTCCGAGGGGAGCGGCGGTGCACGCGGGCCGCACGGTGGCGAGGTGTCGGCGCAAATGGGGATGGCAGTGCCCAGTAGGAGGGCATCCAGGCGCGGGGCACCGCCCCTGCTGGTATGCAGGGCTGGTCGCCGCACAGCCTGGAGCAGGGGTCAGCGGCACACAGCCGTGCGTGGACGGGCTGTTGTAGTGATAGAGATCCACGACAGGCTGGCGGCCGTGTTGCGAGGTGGACGCGAGCTGAGGAGGAGGGTGCATGGCCTGGAGCTACTTTCCCTTTTTTTTAAATTTTGATTTTTTATTTTTTATTTTTTTAAATAAAAATAAAAATTTAGAAATGAGGATGTGGTGATGGTGTGGTAATGAGGATAATGGTTGTGATGCTAATGATTGATGTGATAATGGTGGTGATAGATCAATGTGATGTGGTGATAAATGGTGTAGAAAAAATAGTAGATAAATAAAATAATAAAGAGAATGTGGGAATACTTTACCTGTGATTCGTCGGGTTTTGGAGGAGTTATGGTGTGTGGCTTCTTGTCGTCGTGGCCTCGATCCGAGGATCAAAAATCAGAGAAGCTATGCGAGCTTGACTGGCAGCTCACTACACGGAGACTAACCACGGATCTCGCCTGCAGGCTTTCGTCGCTCAACGTCTAAATGGGGCTTGGACCTCTCTCACTCGTAGAATGGCGGATGAAGATGAATGGAGGAGGAGATGGGAATAGAAAGGATGAGAGGGAAGTGAAGGCGCTTGCGTGCGGCCATGATCTGATCTGGAGATGATCGGATGGTTGCGAGAGGATGCGGGTGTGGACAGCTGAAATATGGAGAGATAGAGAGCCATCGAAAGGCATACGGAGAGGACGCATGGTGCGCAAGGGACTGGACTGCGTGGTGCAACCAGATGGCGCCACGTGGCCCAATCAGATTATTGTGACAATGAAAGTTAAGTAAGAGGGAGAAGATGGCCGAATTTGTAAAAACTAAAAACATGAACAAGTTTTATGTTGACAAAAAACGAAAACGAGGTCAAATGAAGAGATAAAATACAAGGGTGTAAATGTCAATATGTACAATATACAACAGGGGCCCAAAACCCAAGTTTTGCATACGATATCCGATTTTAATGAAACTGGTGTTGTTCAAAGGTCTTTGAATGTATATTACTTTTAAAAGTGGGTAGACCTAAATCAGACATTGTATGAGAGAGAGATGTGTGTTTTAAGGTTCATAGTTTCAAACTAGGGCTCAGGTTTTATTGATCAATTTTACAAGTTAGTATTTTTCTGATATTTTTCCTTTATTAGTATTAGTAATATATACACTATGGAGTTGGTTTATTGGAATTGGAGTTAGTATAAAATATATACATACAGGTAATTTTAGCTAATATACATGTGAATATTTACAAGTGAAATGGGGCTTCTTACTTAATGCAAATATGAATGCTAAAATGCAGATATTATTTACACATGCATGAATGCTAATTATGCAATATAAGTGGAAATATGCATCTAATTACTCGGGAACAAGGCTCTATTTTCAACTTTTAGAGTGATGAATCACATATTCATCAGCAACCTATCCAAAGTGCACATAATCGAGAAACTATGATGGGACCTCGAAAAATTAGCTATGATAAAAAAGAGGACTCAAAATCTGGACAAATTGGATCAAATCACTAAGCATCTAGAGCCGTTGGTGAGCATAATTATCTCTTGCCAATCGGTATTTGCATTAGACACAACTCTTGACGAGACGAAGGAGCCTTCATCGCATCAGCCTCCTTAACATAGTCCAGTGCAGCTGGCGATTGAACATGTGTACTATGTGCAAGCCCTTAAGCCTACATCGCTCCAGTAACTACATAAGTAGTTAGTTGTGTACCAACTCGAGCTTTAGTTTCTTCCAA
Source organism: Ottelia alismoides (assembly GCA_037367405.1). Taxonomy (NCBI): domain Eukaryota; kingdom Viridiplantae; phylum Streptophyta; class Magnoliopsida; order Alismatales; family Hydrocharitaceae; genus Ottelia; species Ottelia alismoides. Next base: position 264,501 of record JAZKJV010002072.1, read on the forward strand.
ATACATATTCTCCACCCCCACCTCTCATTTGGGAGGTGAATAGCATATGGTCCAACGACGCACAATTGGTTTGTCAAGGCAGGCATTAGCAGGGCCAGTCTTCAGTTTCTCATCCATTCCCTTAACATCAAGGAGGGTGATTTGTCCAGAATAACCAGACTCAACACAACAGTCCCTACCATACCCGAACAATTGGAGACATACCTAGTACTAACAATTGTCGTACCATCAACACCAACAGTATCAGCAATACATGGTTGCTCCATATCAACAACACCCTCATTAGCACCACCAATATAAGACTTCTACTCAATACCATTCCCAATATTCCTACCAACTGCCCCCACACCATTCACAGTCTCAGCATGGCCAGCACATTAAACCATCTAACGTTGCTCCTGTGAACCCCACCTTGGAATATTTAGATCAACTGGTGAAGAGCTTAGCAGAAATGAGCCAAACGATAGATGATCTCATCGTCGCCAAAACATCCATTCTAGCATAGGTAGAGGCAAACCCCAACAATTTCAAGAAGATAGAGTAGGTAGTTTGTGATGTTTCATCCAATCTAACAGAGTCAGATGTGCTTGATGTGTTTTTTATCAAACGGTGTCACTCTCAGAAGTGGTAGTACCTTGCAACCTTCTGCTGCAGGAAAGGGGAAGAATAAAGCTTCAGCTGACGAACCATCATCTTCTACATCAACCAATCCAACAATCAGGCTAGGCGAGGAAGAAGAAAATGGAGGAGAAGTACCAGTAATAAAATTCAAAATAATAAGAAAAATTAAAAACACCAAAAAGAGAGTAGCATCCAAAGCGATACCATGACAACAATGGAGAAGACTGCACCATCAGCCGATCTAGTGCGAGCCGATGGAGCCCTTCCTGCATTTTTGGGATGCCCACCTCATATGGACGAATACACACCTTTTTGCCATCCATTTGCACAAAAAGTTGTGGAGATTAACTTTAATCTAAATAAGAACAATGCTTTTAATTCTATAAATATTCTATTTCCTGAAGCTATGAAAATATCCAAAAAAATAGAAACTTAAAAACAACCTTATTTGATCCAGATGTCGTTAAAATCATTCAGAATCTTGTTCTCAAAATGCCTCTTCTCAAGGCCATCAAATGCATGCCTAATATTAAGAAAGGATTGAAGCAGGCATGTACTTTAAAGAAATAGCCACTCCGAACTCGAGAAAGAAATGTGAATCATATATTGATTGCGGCTACAGTCAACATAATCAACAATCTCCCATCTCAAGTCTACTAGAATAATTCTGTAGTTTGCAGATAGCTCAATTAAGAGGCCATGGGGCATTTTGGAGGATATCATCATCACTACTCAAGGGAAGCAGTTCCCTGTGGACTTCATTATGTTAGACATGGACACCCCTGCTCCTCTACTCCACACTCCGATTATACTAGGATGGTCATTCCTTCAAATAAATGAAGCAGTGGTGGACTACAACATCAGACAATTGACTTTTCAATCTAGTAGCGACGAGGTGCCTATCGAGATGATCCACATACCCAAACCGTCTGAATCTGCATCAGATGTGAGTGAGCCTACAGAATAGAGAACATAAGACTGTGACTTTTTAGTTGACATCATAGATAAAAAATTGTTCAAGGATGATATTGAGACCCACGAATTCCTCTCCACTGAGGATGGAGTGGACATCACAGTCGAGCTTCCCTTTGTCTTTGATGATGAGAAACTTACTTATTTGACAGATGAATGCAGTGTTCACCACTTGTCCTTAGTAGAGCAAGAGGAATTATATAAGATTTTTATGAAAAAGATGTTATCATTGAAAATTTTTGTGTAGCATTGAATTCGGAGTTAGAATTGCCAATGGTGAATAATTTACAGTTGAAATATATGACACCATCGCCCAGTACAGTTGTTGAAGTAGCCAATGAAATTATTCAAACCCCACCTGAGATAAAATCTCTACCAGCAAACATAAAATACGCCTTCCTTGCGGGTGCATGGAATATGTTCCTGAACATTATCAGTTCCCAATTGATCATGAAACAAGAATCTTGTTTGCTCAAGGTTCTAGAGAAAAACCGCAAGGCCATAGGCTAGAAAATTTTAAATCTCCATGGGATTAATCCTTTACTATATTCCCATCACATCTATCTTGAAGAAGACAACAAGCCTTCCTAAGAGTTTCAATGCCAATTGAACCCCAATATATGGGAGATTGTTGTGAATGAAATCACTAAATTGTGTGATGTTGGATTCATATATCACAACTTTGACTCAAAATGGGTGAGTCCCTTGCATGTTTTCCACTTCCCTTCATCGACAAGATAGGTGAAAGATTGGACACGAAATTGTACTTCTGCTTCTTGGATGGATACTCTGGTTATAATCAAGTTTCTATTGCTCCAAAAGACCAAGAAAAGACTACCTTCACGTGTCCATTCGGGACATATGCCTTTCGCAGAATGCCCTTCAGATTATGTAACACTCTAGTGACATTATTAAGGTGCATGTTGGAAGCATTTGCCGATATGGTTTTTAGTTTTCTCGACATTTTCGTGGATGATTTCTCGATCTAGTAAGATAGTTTTGATCATTGTCTTGCATATTTAGACTGAGTCTTAAAAAGATGGCGCGAAGTGAACCTAGTTCTCTTGTGGGAAAAGAGTCACTTCATGGTGATAGAAGGGATTATGTTAGGCTATGTCATCTCTAAACATGGCATGGAGGTTAATCCTACACAGGTGGACGCCATTTCTAAGCTTGAGCCTCCTACAAATCTTAATCAAGTTTGTCCATTCCTTGGTCACGTGGGATTTTATAGAAGATTCATAAAACTTCAGCAAAATTGCATAACTGTTGACTGAGATTCTGGGAAAGGAGGCAGATTTCATTGTAGATGCCAAAGTCCTCCAAGCCTTTAATCATATGAACGAATTAACACTCAAGCCCCTATCTTCCAACTACCAGATTGGTTTATACCATTTGAGATCATGGCAAATGCTTCTTATAATGCCATTGAAGTGGTTTGGGATAGAGGAGAGATGGTTTACCGTTTGCTATTCACTATGTTAACAGGACATTAGATGAAGCTCAGAAGAATGATGTCGTTAGTGAAAAAGAGATGATAGCAATCATCTTCACCTCGGAAAATTCAGATTACATTTGTTGGGATCTAAAGTCATTATGTATACATATCATTCTGCCATAGAGTACTTGCAAAGAAAGAAGGATGCCAAACCAAGACTCATTAGATATATCCTTCTACTCCAGGAGTTTGATCTCAAAATCTGAGATAATCGTGGAATAAAAAAATGTGGTGGGAGCACAAGAGCCAGACACTCCTGAGCAAACTTGCTACTAATTACAGAAACCTTTCCAAATGAGGTAATTCTATCAGTCACCTCTCTCCCCTAGTTTTTCTGTATTGTGAACTATCTTATTTCCAAGAGAACTTTGTATGATTAGACGAACCTGAAAATTGATAAATTCTTGTCATACATTCATTTCTATCAGTGGGGGGATTCATATTTATTTTGTGAGGGGGCATATTGCACCTAGAGAATGTGCATTCCTCTAGAGGAGTCCACAGTGTCCTCAAGCATTAGCACAATTGAGAATTAGGACGACACAATTCTGGGAAAAGAGCGATAGTGGAAGTGCTCCAATGCGACCTCTGGTGGTCGACTCTTTTCAAAGATGTAGACGACTTTATGAAACACTACACTGATTATTAAAAGATAAGTGGAACCATTGGATTTGGAGATACAATTCCCTTGAAATACATTCAGATCTCATACGTATTTGATGTATGGGGCGTTGACTTCGTGGACCCATTTCCCAACAATCAAGTATTTGAGAATATTATGCTCGTTGTCGACTATGTCAGTCGTTGAGCGGAGGCTATACCAACTCGAGTCGTCGTCAATCGCATTATTTGTCGACTCCTGAAAGAAAATATTATTGCAAGGTTCAAGATTCCTAAGACTCTGATATCTGATGGTGGTATTCATTTTATCAACATAGAAGTGAAGAAGCTGGACCAAGAATATTACATTGAACATCGGGTTGCTTCCCCATACTACCAGTAGTCAATAGCCTAGCAGAATGCTCAAATAGGGGGATTAGGACTATTCTCCAGAAGCGTGTATGCTTCTATAAGAAGAACCGATCACAATTACTTGATTCGGTTCTTTGGGCTATCGCACTGCATACAAGTCACATTTGGGAATGTCTCCCTACCTCCTAGACTATGGCAAGCCATGCCATTTTCCCATGGAATTGATTCACAAATCTTTATGGTCAACTAATGTCTATAACTTGGATTCCAAGAAGGCTGGCAAGAACAAAAAAATTGATCTAAACAGACTGCTCAAATTCAGGGACTATGCATATAACAACAACTTAATGTACAAGGAGAAAGTCAAGAAGTGGCACGACAGCATATACGTAGGAAGACTTTCAAACCCAACAGAAGGTTTGGTTGTTCGATGCAAAGTTGAAACTTTTCCCAGGGAGGTTGAAAAGAAAATGAACCAGGCCGCTTTGTAGTGAAACATGTGTGTGATAATGGAAGGATTGATATCTCGTTTGTCAGCTGACACACAACCTTTCATGATCAATGGACAGTTATTGAAGACATACATAGAGCATGACACATTCATGTTCTTTTTTTATTCGATACAGGTGGTCTATCATGAAGAACTTCAAGATGTTGCATCAGCAAAGTTGGACGAGGCTATCAAAAACATTGTTGACTAATTAATATCTTCTTCATTTCAAATTCCATTCTTTTATTATTCTGAAAGTTTCACTCATCCCATTCATCATTGCTATACTTAGTATATGCTTCATCCTAATTACAATGGGGATGAGTGTATATGGGTGTTCATTCTTTGATCCCTGGCATGTCTCCTCAACTTTTGGTATTATGTCTATATTTAGGGATACTTTATCCTAGGTATAGGGGGGCAGGATGTGCCGATGATCTATTCATTCCCATCATCTATCCTTCATGCTTTGTACACAGTCTGTTATACTTAGGATTAATTGATCCTAAGTATGGGGGTACAGTCGACTTCTCATTCTTTATTCAGTCATTATAGTATAGAATTTTCCATACTCAGCACAAGTTATCGCTTCCTCTTTCTCTCTGACCTATGAGGAGATAGCTCAAGTTAAGTATAGGGGATCGTATATACGTTGTATATACATTAGCTGTAGCATGTACTTTTTTATTTTTAATAATATGGCTAACTAATAGAAAATTGAATACATATCAAAATTCTTTATAATTACAATTAACAAACCGGTTTAAAATCTTTTGCAAAATATTTTAAAATGATTGAAATATGCATTGAAAAATCTTTTGGAAAAACTTTTGAAAAATATTTGGGGAAACGTTTTATTTGTGAAAATATTTTGTTTGTAAAAAACTCTTTTTTTGTTTGAATAAAATATTTTAAAAATCTATTTACAAATGGTTTGGAAAATGGTTGTAAAAATACTTTGAAAAATCTATACATATTGTTTGAAAAATCTCTTGTAAAATAATTTTCAAATTTGTAAATATTTGCAAGAATTATTTATCAAATTATTTTCAATATAAAGCTTTTCAAAATGTTTAATAAAATATTTTAAAATTATTTTAATAGCCGTGTACACAATTGAAACAAATAAAAATTCTTTACAAAATCTATATATAAACATGTAAATAAATACTAACTTTACATGTAAATACCTAGTCTAAATTCTTCACATAATTCTTGTAAATAACAAGATGAACTCCCATGTAATTAATTGCACATAATTCCTCTATTAACCTTTATTCTTCAAAAATCCCTAAAAATTGCAAAAATAAAAATTTATAAAATTTGCAAAATGTTTTCAGAATTGCTTAAGATTTTGCAAAACTTTTTCAAAATTCTATAAAAAAGGTTCAAAATCAAAAAATTCCTTTACAAAAATATTTTCTTGCATTGTACATAGCATCTGCAATTTTTCATAATAATCAAGACAATTAAACAAGTCAAAATAAAGTCTTTATATTGGAGCTTGTATAGACCTTAATACAATAAATTTCAGAGGAACCCATTAAGGACCAGGGTTGGGGATACTTCAGGTCGCCTTGACTTAATTCTTTAGGTTCCATGAGACTATGTTCATGAGTCAATCCATTGTATCTAACTAGAACCATTGATATCATCTACAAGACTCTTGAGACAATGGCTTGATTGGAAACCTCACACTTAATAGTTAGCTCAGCTCACATGGATTATTTGAAAATCTTAGAATATAAGTCGGGACAATGCTAAGAAACTTCATCAAGGGTGTCTTAGGAACCATTCTTGGATATTATTAAAACCGGTACTCGAACCCACTTCTTTTGGTAACAAGGATATCTAAAGACTAGAGACCGGATTGGAACAATGCTTCGGATGAGGAATGGTCTGCTGATGCAACTTTTTTCAAGACCCCAAAAAATGGGCAGACCAAAAAAATAATATATACGTCAGGGCACAAATAAGAATGCAGAGTAATGTAATATTAAAGAAAATATCCAAATAAGAAGGCTACACCAAAAAATTCACAAAAATATTTAGCTTCAGAAGAAGCCTTCTTCTTAGCGAAGACTCGATTACACAGACCGAGCTTCACAAGGGAATGAAGACTACAGTAGTCCATTACCACTTATTTTCCCATTATTCTAGACTCATTCGATTCAAAAGATCAGTCGCACCTGACCTTAGAAGGTAATATATGTCTCCACGAGGATGAGTTACCAAAAGAGCAAACTCTTTTATAGTTCTGCAGTTTGTCTGGAAATAGCTGAAAAATTCAGATACATGGTTCTAACACTTCAAGGTAGCAAGAGTATGCGACTGAGAGGATGGTTCTGACCATACTGTAAATAGAACTGTATAATAGGATTATGGAACCAATGGGTTGTTGTGTCACACTTCCGAACCTTAATGTGGTTCCAAACAAACAAAAAATCCAAAGGTCTTAACTGGGCTCCAAATCTTTACTTTATCAAGACAAGTTAAAAGTCAAAAATTATTCCAAGTTATTTCGTTTTATTCTCTTTAGTTTCTTCTTCTGCACTTATAGACATAAGTATATGCTAGGGACTAGCAAAGGCAAGTATATGGGGGTGATGAATCACCATTTAAGCACCTTTATTCTTTCATTTTTGACCTTAAATCTCTAGTGAAATGCATGTATGAATCATTAATTTGTGAAAATAAACACTCTAGAAATTACATAAAATATTGTACAAAATATTGTATAAATATGGTATTTAATACAAAAATAAAATAATGAAGGAAAGAAAAGAAAAAGAATGAAGTTTCAAAGACATTGAGTAACCATAAATTCCAAGACCCAGTCATCATGATGACTTAGTTGACAAGGAATAAAGTAGGGGGAGATAGGACAGAAGAATTGTACAAAAAAATCATTGAAAACCCTAATTTATTTTACCCAAAAGTGTGTTTTTGGACCTCTTTTATTTTACTATTTTTATATCTCAAATAACAAAACCCTTATTATGGATATTGTACATAAAAATACAAAGAAAAATACAAAATTGATTTCACTGTAAATTAATGTATAGTGTGCTAGAATACACAAAATAAAATGTCACAAAGAAAACATTGCAGACATGTATCTTCTCCATACATATTCAAAATGTATCAAACTCACCTTTAATGTCATCTAATTTAATAAGCTATTTAATTAAGGTAGTTTCATTAAATTTGGAATTAAGATGTAAAATTTAGGTTTTTGGGTCCCATTATGTAATATACATGTATATTATATTCAACACTTTATTTTTTTATAAAATTTGTAAATATTATTCAAAACATATTTACATAATTAAAATAAAATAAAACCATCAAAAAACACAAAACAAAATAAATAATATATTCCAATACACAGATGAATTCTATATATATACCTATATAATTAATTAAGTATGCAAGTAAACTCAAAATAAAGTAAAAATACCTAAATATGTGTTTAAATAAATTGAAAATATAAAATACATATATATATACTAACAAAATAAAAAAAATTAAAATTAAAATATAACAAATATACGTATGTTTATCTATATATACATCTAAATATTAACCTATAATAAATAGCCTTTAAAAAATAAATAAATATAGGTAATAAACACTATATAAAATTACAAACTTTTTTTCTAAAAGGTAATAACATCATTTGTTAATTTTTATGTATTTAATAAATGGTTTTTTCCTTCGATTTTTCTACTTGGTCCACATGGACCAACCAGAATCAAACCATCGTTGACCCTAGGTCAACTACCCTTCTCTCCTTCTCGAGTGTCGAACTTGTTAGAGCCTTGATTTTCCTCCCATTTTTCTGCTCGGTCCAATCATCCTCTATCTTGGCGTGCTTGGCATTTTGTGGAGATTTTATCTCCTTGATTCAATCAATGATGCAACCTCCCTCCTCATTTCAACTATAAAAATCCCTCCTCAGCCATTTATTGAAGTTTGGTCCCTATTTTTCTAGTCTTAGCCTCTCATATCAGGTGTTCCCTTGTTGTCTAGTGATAGGAGGTAGCCTAGGCAGTTTGTAGAGAGGAGGTGTCGTGGAGGAGGCTGATCCAGACCATCACCTGAGCAGCTCTCTGACGGTTCTGCTTCCTTGGCCTCCCGACCAAGTCGATACAATTTCTTCTGTATTAGGTAATACCAATGGTCTAATTTCATTTCCAACAATTAATTTAGTCATTTAGTTGTTAGTTTAGGAATAATTAGAAATCTCTATTTGACCTAGAGCTCTATCTCTAAGACAAATTCGACTAGTTTTCAACCATTAATTACCTCAATCTTCATCCCATCTCCTATCCCAACACATTATCCACATTTTGCTCACCTTGCCAACCTAGGTCCTGCACGGACCTGACAAATCAAGCTTCCATCAACTGCCTATCGCTGGAACCTCATTGTCATTCCATTCCCCTTGTTGTCTTGATTCATAAATCAGTAGAGGAAGTAACCCTCAAGCTGGATAAACTTTTGGTGTAGGCTATATGTTCTAACCACCACCTAGAAGCCTCGGATCAAGGCTTATCAGATCTCCATGACATCTGGGCATCATCGATCATCACCTTCACACACCGAGTGCCACGAGCAAGCCGTAGCCATGGCTGAATCGAGAAGAGGCTGCCAGAGATGCCTGGAATCCACACTTGAAGCTCAACACTGGTGTGTTCTTGGTGTTTCTCCAACACCCTTGAATGTTATCCATCCAAGAACCCCTCTCCAGATATAATCGCAACTGTTGAAGCCAATCGAATCGTTGTGTTCACTCAATCGAAAGATCCTCCACGTGGCAGCCATGTCATGGTTGGATAAAAGGCACTTAAGTGGGATAAATGGCATAAATCCCCTCCATACTATTTGTATTTTATTAAAGGTCCTATAAATATTTAAATTAGGCCCAACTTTTGTGGAAAAATTGCAAAGGAACCTTTATATATTTTGTATATATTTAAGTAGGTACGCTGCCATGTCATCTCATGTGGTCCCCTATGTGAGTAGCTATTTTGCACATGGATGCCTCTGGCTTTCTTTATTGTTATTTAGTTTTACAAAAATCGAACTGCATTTCAAATCTTTTGGGTATTTTACACGTACCTCATTGTATTTATTTTATATTACAAATATAATCATGCCTGTTTGTATTATTTTTAGTTATTCTTTTTCATTTTCTACAAATAGTTCCAGTGCTCCAAAAACTATGCAAAAATAGAGACAAATGCCTAATAGTATGCTCACTCACACCATGTATTCTTTTTAGTATATTTATGCCTCTCCCGTTTATTAAAAATAAAAAAGATCATTTTTATTCCCCTTTTCACTAGAAAATTACAAAAAAAAATAAAACCCCTTTAAAAATTCCAAAAACATAGGTTTACTTATAACTGTATGTACTACTACAGATCAATAATCACAAAAAATATCAAAGGAAAACCAAAAAATTGAATCCCTTCCTAACCCTAAAATTCAAAAAAATAGAATAGTATTTGAAAAACACAAAAATATTTTATTTATAATTCTTTACTATATATAACTATATTTATAAATATAATACCCTATATAGTATTTATATACCTATACTTAATTATATATTTATTATTTTTAATTATTATTATTATACCTTATAAATATTTTAAATATTCTAGAAAATAAAAAGTAATGTTTATTTATATTTACTTATTTTTATATATTTATTATATATATTACATATATATACCCTATATATTATATTATTATATATAATGATATATATATTTACTAATTATATATTAAAAAGAAAAAGAAATTTCAAATATAAAAATTATAAAAATAAATTAAAATATAAAAATAAATATAAAAATTATATTAAGCCTTCTCCCACTATAAGTAGAAAAACCCCCACAAAACACTAAGTAAATAACGGATAAATATAAACATGGATACATTATTTAGCAATAAATAATACTGCTACACTTGTTCATTCCATGTGTTCGACACCTTATGCATACTTACACACTATTCACATTTATTTCTACGGTTTATAATAAAATTTGATTCACTTGATCGCATTGCTCTATTTTATTGTGGGTTGATTGTTGATTTAGTCAGATCTTGTGAGAGGTCACCTCAGTGACTGTAGGTCTCGCCTTGTGTGACCACACTACCTCCTCTTGCATATTCAGCTAACCCATCATGCAACGATTATTGTCTAGCTTATTAGATGGTAGACCTTGTACATGTTCAATAGTAGTGCATGCATGAGTACCTGGAAATCTGGAGAATGTCTGAGATGGAGTTGTGCCTGGGATCAAATCTCTAAGAAGCTTCTGGTCTTTGCTTAACCATCTCAGTGAGGGATGGAAGCTCTAGTAGCAATATGTGATGTTGTAACTTGGCCAGAGAAACAAGGACTAGAGCTTGGTTGTGGCTTGATCTCACACCCAATCTCTGTTGCCGAAGGATAGAGAATGCTCGTAGAAGACTCGTGTAAAGGGTGGATGGGTGTGCAGTTGACGAAGGAAGATGTTTTGTTCGACGAGGGACGCGATTCCAGGTGGTGGTTTCAACTACCTCCAGAGTTTTCACATGAGGAGGATATATGCCTTGGAGGTTAGAGCGAAGGAGAAGAATGGATGAGTGATCATTTGAAAGTGCCCTGATCTTGATAACCTACAAATCTAGGTCAGCAATCGTTACGACGACCATATATCTCCAAATCAACCGACAATCAACCCACAATATATGACTATCAAAATGTTTGTTTGTGAGTCAAAATTTATTATAACTCTTCCAATAAGTGTATAGTGAAAGGAAGGAAGAGTTTTGAACTACTTAGAGTAAGTTGAGGTAATTTTTTTATTAATTATTGCTAACTAATAAGTTTTTTCAGATTTTGTTTTTCTTATTTTTGTGCCTTTTCATTTTTAAATACTTTTGTAGATTTTTAATTTTATAATTTCTAAGATTTTAAATGTTTTATATTTTCTATATTTTGTATTGTTTAATTTGTAATTATTTTTAATTTTGCAAATTTATAATTTGTTTTCATTTTTACAACTATTAAACAAGATATTACAAATAAGGAAGTTAAAATATCATTTTGGTTTTTTATTCAAATAAGTCAAAATAAAGGGAATAGAATATTTTCGTGTTTTAAATATTTTTTCTAATGTTTTTGGTATTTTATGATAATTTTATAACTTTTATGGATTTTAAAGTGATAAATATATAAAATACAGAATAAGATAAATTCAAAAGATTGTTTAGGGTTTTTAATATATATATATAATAAAAAAATTTCAGGAACAAAAACCCAATTTGGATTTTTATAAAAGTTTTACTGATTTTTATTATATCTTAAGGATTTTTAGATTTTAAGGTTTTGATTTTATATTTTTTGTGATTTTTGGATATGTGATAGAATATAAGATTACCTACCTAATATTATTCTGGAACATGGATAGATAATTTAATTTTTTTTGGATTTTATAAGTCTGAATAGGGAAAATAAACATGTTTTTGTATTTTTATAAATAAAAATTAATTTAAAGTCCTCGTGAACAATATGTATGTTAGATCTAGGTTCTTGGTACTTCAAAACATTTTCCTACAATTTTTTGGCATAATAATAAAATTATCAAAAATAAAAACCACAAAATAAATTAGTACAACATCATAGGGCTATATTTATAATTTCTAGAAACTTTCGTGCATTAAATAACCGCTACACAAAATCCAAGGGGGTATTCTTGTAAAATACCCAATATTCAACATTTGCAATTCCTAGAAGAACCAAAATGCAAATAGCAACAAGTCTAGGGTCTAATATGCAAAATATACATAAATTATTACATGCAATTTAATATCTATAGGACTTAGCATAAAATATAAAAGGCTTGAGCGGTCGAGTGCAATTTACCCCTCGACGCACGTGTAGGGAACGTACAGTAAGAACGAACGGGGGATGGCACTTCACTATTCTGTAGACAGCTCTGATTGGACATTGCTTCACCTCGATCTGACAACTGGGATTAAACCTAGAGCAGGTTCCTCATTGTACGAATGTTGCTTCTCTAGAAGAACATGGGAGAGCAAGGCCACTAGGGAGCTTTGATCGGTTGTTTCTTCACCCTCCGACCACCTCCTGAGTGGCTGAAGGGTGCAAAAGGTTCCTGCAAGTCTTCCATGATGGTCGGCGGCTTCAAACAGGTCCTAATACCATGGTGATAAGATCATTAAGTATTGTAATGAACATGTGTTTTGCAAGAAAGATATTCCACTTAATGGCATAAATATTATGAGATTATATAGTACATGAAGTTTAGTAGAGGTCTCAATGACAATGAATCTTACTTTCGAAGTCTTGGGGATGATACTTTCTTCAAGATTGTTATGATGTAAGATCCGTAAGAATTGATTTCATTAAAACAATTCATGTCCTTATACAATATCTAAATAAGGAAATGGGTAGTCTATCTTGTAGTACTCATCAAGACCTTTCCAATGATCCTAATAACATCGAAATCGGAGATTATATCACGATCGGATGAGCTTCGTGAATGTCATGGAAAGGAATCCGACCACTGTCCAGGAAGACTATTGATCATGCAACAAGGTTGATCGATCATGCATGGATGGTTGATCTATCATGCTAGCCCAGAATGATCTATCATGCTTGTTTGGATGATCGATCATGTGGGACTGTGGACCCAAATGGGAAAGTATTTTGATATAAATTGAATTCATAAATATGTAGACCAAATTAGGATATTATGATATATGAAAAATGTCTATAGTAACTATTATGGGTTGATAAATGGTTATAATGGGTTTATTATGAGTCTAATCAAAATAAAACTTGATGAGGAGAGCCACAGTGAGTGAGTGCATCTTGAGCATTATTCGAACAATCGGAGGGGATCTCAGATTTGTGTGTATCATGTTTGTTTAGATCTGAATGTTTTAGGACCCGTGGATGACTTGTCCCATGATGTCTTTACTTTGTGCATGATTGTGGCCCTTTGTACATGGGTAGTGATGGTAGACGTCTCATCTCTATTAATATAATTACTTATATCAGTGGATGACAATTCCTGCATTGATATTATCAGGTCACGATGATTTCCCTTGAATTAGCCTAGGGAAGAGTAGGAAACACATACTTAGCATACCTAGGTATTTGATGGTGTGTTATAGCTTCTCTTTAAGTTGGTATAAATCATGGTTGATAGTGGATGAATTATCCTAATTAATACATGCCTAAAGATAGTTGAGACTAGAATGACTATTGGCATTAGGTTTCCAAAAAAAATATGGACCTAAATGCAGGTTAGAGGTCATTTAGTGAATATGTAAATAAGATCATTTGAGGTTGGAGGAGCCTAGAAGTATAAGCCCTAAGATAATTATAAATAAGTATGTATAAGGGATTGTTAGAGTGTTGGGAACTTAGCTAGTATGCACGTACTTCAAATACATGCCTACGAAGGCATTCCAACCCTAAAGTTATAAATACGTTAGAGTCATTGTGTGAGATCCGACATGGGTCTAGACCAAAAACTTATCACAATAGTAAGATGGAAAATTTGAGCACATGGAGTGTTGGTGACTTAGTCGGTACCCCATCCCAAAGGTCCCTAGTACCTTGGAGTCATAGCATGAGGTCTGGTATGGGTCAAGACTATAGACTATCTGTGTTTCTAAGGTTAGATAACTGAAGGGATACACCATGAGTGGTCAGGTGTCAATGTCCTAGATGGATCAATTGACAGGTTTGTAAAGTATTTTAATAAAGGGTGAGTTGACTTAAAGGGGCTAAGTTTGACCATATGGATTCTCCAACTACAATTGTTCAGATCCATGATGAAATAATATGAGATGTATGGTGACCTGAGTCTGACTAGAATGATTATGAAATTTGATAATGATTTCTAGTATCTAGAGGAACAGAGGAAATTGTACTTTTCCACCACTACTTGGGATTGAGATTCAAAGGATCAGTGCATGGATCTTATGCCTTGACCATGCATTATGCCATCACGGACCTTTACAGATGGGTAGTGGACTTGGCTGGATCTGTAATGGTGTTTGCGTGATTTGTTGTTGCCTCACCTGTCAGACTTAGCCAGGTGAGAAGATGAGTATATTGCAGGTAATGTAGGGTTAAGGGAGATGTCATCTATCAGGTCGGTGATATGAGTATAATAAATAAATTATGGTATTAATATTTGCTAGTATGTGTTATGCTAAGATGAGTTAGCATAGTCGAGAGTGTAGTGAAGCTCTCGTGGTCCCGGTGAGTCCTAGATAGAGTGTTATCTCTAGCCACCAGTTTGTCGATGTGTCACGACCCTGTCGGAGAGCGTAGTGCTACAGTCACTATCAATGTGGCGTGACCGTAGTATGGCACTCATCAAAGACTTGTACTTCGTCAAAAGGGTGTATCCAGTGCAGTCTCATTTGGTCGTGATGTACTCATTCATGGGTATTTCCCTTATGACGGGTTAGCTATGGTAAATGGTATGAACTGTTGAACTCTGGTTTTTAAGAGTTGGTTTCTCCTTTTCACGATGAGTGATTATGGAGGTGGCATGTATGGTTTTGGAAAGTCAAAGATTATGATTGGCTATTGTCCTTAATGGTACTCTTATATATACATGTATAATAAACTCCTTAGGATACTCAAATAATCATAAGCAGAGTTAATGACATGACTAATTATAAGAGAAACACTTGGAGAATAAAAAGTGGGAGAGCGTTACAGAACATTGAACTATTAATCCTTATAAATGGTTGGATATAGTAAAAGGAAGGATGCATTAGTAAATATTATTAGCTGACGAAAATAAATGAGAATAATTAGGGAGTAGCTCTCTACACATGAGAATAATATACATATCATATGTTTGTCAGTGATGTGGTTTGGTGTTAGTTGTGTTACATCCGGTACGAGTGTTTGGCCGTCATGGAGAGTTTACCTTTGTCACTTCTTGGCACACTTTACAATCTTCATACTTTGTTTAGTTGTTTTGAACATGATGAATACCCATCCATTCACCTTTATTCCTTTATTTTCTCTTTAAAACCCTACCTAAATACCTGTAGATATGGTTAAATTGTACAAATTAACCTTCTAACTGTTGTCAGTAAATAGTAGTCAAATACATGTATTTAAACATAAAATAAAGAAACAAAAAGAAAAATAAAGGAAGTATTATAAATACCGACTTACCCTAAAACCTGAGACTGTCAATATTTACTTGGTCGATGAGGAAAAAAGTAGGAGAAGATAAGGGCAAATACATACAGACAAAATAACACAGTCACCTCGAAACCCTACGTGCCATGTACACTATATATAACTGAACTTGCATTAATTTATACACATTATTATATACTAAAAATAAACATATTTTCAACACAAAACATGCACATAATAATACATAGAAAGATACAAAAATGTTTGCAAGACAAAATAATGCACAATGTGACTGAGATACGCAGATGAAAAAACTGCAAACTGAACTTCATATATCTGTATCTTCCCCATATGAACTCAAAATTGTCCAAAGTCACCTTTATTGTGCTCTAATTTAAGTTATCTATTTGGTGAAGATGATTTCGTTAAAATTGGAGTGGTACAAAAGTTGGATTTTTGTTATTCATATAATTTCATTCTTTATATTTTCACTTTTTTATATTAACACATACTTGTAATTATTACTTGATACACATTAAAAATATAAACATAGAATAACAATATTAATATTTCATTAAAATAAGTAATATAGCAAAGTCCATATGTATATTATACATATAATGTACATATACACGTTTATTTAAATACACATAAAAACTTGAAAAAATAAAATAAAAATATGTAAATACATATTTAAATATATTATAATTATATAGATCACGTAAAAAATAATACAATAAAAAAGTGTAAAATAAAAATAAAATAGACATTATATAGGTATTTATACCTATAATTATACTTGTAGGAATTAACATATAATAAATAAGTCGATATAAATAAGAAAAAATAACACAAATAGTGCATAAAATAAGAAACAATTTCGTGTTTTAAGAAAAATTAAAAAAATTATTTGATATTTTATTTATCTTTTCTTTCTATTTTTATTTCTATTTTTGTATCATAGCATCTTACATGGACCAATAGGTGGCGAGTCTGAGTTGACCTTGGTTAAATCCCTAGTCTCCTAGCCCTATGGTTTGTCAGATGCTAACCTTGAACCTTCAACCTCTTTTAACATTCGCTACATTGGCCGAATCGCCTAGCCCGATTCATGAAATTTCTACTTTAATCTTTGATCTTCCATACTAGAATAAATCCTTGGTCAATCTTGCATTAATCCACAAGGAAACCCTAGGTCTTTGGATCTCCTTTATCACAGCTATAAAACAAAACTATAGACTTCAATTCGAATTTCAATCCCTCCTTATCTACTATTGACCCTTCGGATCGAAGCCTGAAGTGATACTCTGTGATAAAGAAGGATTCCCATCAATTCATAGTGAGGAGGTGGTGGTTCAGAGCCGATTCAACCCTCGTTCGGAGCTCCACCGTACGATTTCTGAGCCCGACCACATTAGGAAAGTGAGCTTCTATTTTCTTTGCTTTCTTTGATTCTTTGGAGTCGTAGTAGCATAGCCTCACTCTTTATTTTAGTTAATTTCATCTATTATATCCTAAAAAACAAAAATCATAAATCGTCAGATTTCTAGGCTCCAACCTCAGTTCATCATGATCTTGATTGTTGATCAACCGTTAGTTCATCCCCACACCTTGACCCATCCATATTCTGTCACCCCGATCCACATTCACACCTGATCTCCCTCGAATCTAGGAGATCAATGCTCCTCCTCTTCCTATTGTCGGAGCACCTCCATCGGTCCATTCCCCCGTCTTTTTGAGCAGCTAACGGATCGAAGAGCTTCACTCTCGACCCATGAGTCTTCTTGTGCAGGTAGGAACCTTAGAGGACCCATTTGGGGCTTTCTTAATCCCTGGACAGAAGCTCCAGGTCCTTGAACTTTAACAAGCGTCCAGACCTCCATTGCTGAGATCTGGATCCATCTGAGACCTCAACCAATGCATAATAAACCAAGAAACATTTTGATCTAGCTAGTATCCCAGGAGACCCTCATGATTTGGAGTTTTGTCAGATCGAAGCTCGCTTAGACGAGCCTTCTTCGCTATTCTTCTAGGCATGCTCCCAACCATTGGATGATGAACGAACTCCAGGTGCAATAGTAGTCGTCCGATAAAGAGCCATACCACCATCAGATCGAGTGTTGAGATATACTCTCAATCGCTCTTTCACGAACCGCCATCGGTCATCCATCTACAACCATGTGGATATGTGGCGCTCGAGTCGCCATCCACCAACGCCTATTGAGGGGTATAGTGCACATATTCCCTTCCGTATTCTGTATTTTATCTTCAATCCATAAACTTTCATTTGAAGCTGTAATATTTCTGTAAGATTTACATTAAGTATCCCAAGATTTGCACTTTACTCCATTCCACATCACCTCACGTGCCTAAGCGTGTGAGGGGGCAGGAATTTTGCATGGATGCCCTCCAGGTTTTTGTATTTCATTTTTTGTCCAGAAACTTTGAATATCAGTGTATTCATTTTTGGTAAATTTGTATTCGTGTCCCTATTGTTCTAATTATCTTCATTTATACCCATGCAAGTACTGTTATTGTATTTAAATGTGGAAATATTTCATGAAGGCCCTTGACTTGCTTAAAGGGTTATTAAATGCTCTTATACTTCTTGAAAACTACAAGTAGGTCCTTTATTGCATATTTAAATTTATATTTATATTTTACTTATTAAAATAACATTTTGCATCTAAAAGTTGCAGTAAAATTATCTTAAGTGTCTAGAACTCTATATTATCAGATATATTTTTCTTAAGGCAATTAACAATATTTTCCTATTTAGAAAAATACAAAAAAACATTCCATTTTCCCCCTATTTAGCATTTAAAAACCATAAAAAATACAAAAATGTTTCAAAAAAATACAAACATTCTTACATGTTTATTTAGTCTTATTAGATTTTCTAACCAAATATTTTACCTTATAAAAATTCTAAAAATCATAAAAAATCAAAAATATTTTCTAAGTTTTTGAATTTTCTAGATTATCTAATATTTAGGAAAATTAAATTTGGTCTCAGTTTAATTTGATAGATATTTATTAAGCTCGTTTCAAGTTCCGTGATTTACTATTTTGATTATTTTGTGTATTTCCTTATTTAAAAATCCATGAAAATATACAAAAATAATCCAAAAAATATCAAAAATAAAGAAAGTTATATAAAACCCAAAAACATTTTATTCATGAATTTTAATTTTATTTGGTATATTAAAAAAATCAAAAAATCTCTGTTATCCTTTTCTTTTAATATTATATATAAGAGTTATATGGAGCTGCTCCAACTCCATTTTGCAGTATTTTTTTTTCAAAAATATCATCATATATATTCATCTATATGTCCCTTCTATACGCCATTCAAATTACATCAGCAACAGAGACTCATATGCCATCCATCTTGAACAGGTCGATTATAGCAATGTTTAGACCGTTAAAATTACATGCTCTAGATGGAGGGCATAGGAGTCTCTGTTTCTGATGAAATTCGAATGACATAAAGGAGGTATATAAAGATAAATATACATGATGACATTTTGCAAAAAAAATAAAAATATACAACAAAATGGGGCGAGGGCAGCCAAGGGGCAGCCCCATTTATCCTATATATAATTAAATATTAGATATTAATCTATAATTTATTTATAAACTAAAATTAAAAATTTGCAAAATTTAAAACATAGAAAAATATATACAAATTTAAAGCCCACAAAAACACTTACAAGTAAAAAGTACCCAAAAATATCATAAGTTGTCCATTCATTTTTATTGCTCTACCCCGTATGCTCCTTTATGGTTCGACCCCTACTACTTGTCATCTATACAAATTTTTTACGGTATAATAAATTTAGCTCACATATTTTATTTGCTTAATCATTGTTATTGTGTTAATTGTCGAGATTGCACTTGGATTAGGTACCGATTATGACACGAGCACGGTTGATACATCGATTACCGAATCATATTTGTCGGACATGGGCCCTCCAAGACCTTACTTTGGTACCCATTTCAACCGCTCTTTCAAATGGCACCATTGCCGGGGAGCATCAATTTGTAGAGCATAGAATAGGCACTTAGCTCACTTTGCCATTATTTATTTCATTATCTAGTTTCTCTCTTTATTATATTTTTTTATCTGAGATTATTCTGACTATCTTCTTATTTGAATTTTATGTTAGAGCCCGCTTATCGAGGGAGGATTTCCATCAAGATTCGATGCACCCAAGAGTCACGAAGACCGATGATTCTTTATCCACCAGTAGGAGAGAGTAGCAGATGGCACAAGAAGCGAAGCAAAATTCCTAGCATAGAAATAGTTTAATTTTTATATGAGAGGGAGAGATTCATTTGATTAATTTATAATAATACAGGACCCCAAACACTTGGATACTTGAACTATTCACAAGTCCAATTCACCTTGTGACTGTTCACATGGGGACTTGTTTAGTTTTCATCGCATTCTATCTTTTTTTTCTCCATATTTTCCCTTTTTTCCTATTTGTTTTTCATGATTTGTGTTTTCCGACTTTTTTTTATTTTATATCTTGTGGAATGAGCCCTTAGATCATTAGGAGTATATGTTCGATTAAATTAGGTCCAAAGCCCTAAAAGAATTTCTGTACCAATAGTCTTTATCACTTGGATCTAGTTAAATTAAACAAGTTCTTTACGTGAATAGAAGCTCATATTCTTGGGCAATTCCCTCATTGCATTGCATATATATTAGATTTAAATTTTTTGTCTTGCATCCCACATGTAGAGAGCTGAGAAGCACTGTAAGTCCTCATATTGAGCATCGCAGCATTTGATTTCTGACTTGCATTACTTTTCCATCTTCTCCCTCTGATTTTGACCACCTAGGCCAAGCAAAGAATTGTTAGTCCTTCGCATGAACGTATTCAAAAGAAGTAAAAAGCCATAAAAATTAAAAAAGGGATTACTAAGAAAACCTTGACCTAGTTTAAAATTGATTAATTGAATTTCATTGTATTGGGTTTACAACATTCTCATTGTATTCATGTACCTTACATACAGAGTGAGTCATGATCCTTAAGGAATAGAGTCCAAATCTTGACTGAGTATTGTCTTGCCTGTCACCTAGATGCATGAAGTGTTGGCGCTTCTACCGTACATGGACGAGTAGGACTTTGTCTACTTTCCGACTTAGTCTAAAGTATCGAGCATATGCCATTCCCTTACAAGAGTGTCTATCTAATTATCTCGTGTCTAAATAGGTCTCTGTCTACTTGCATACTTGCTCTTAAGTATCAGTTTCTTCTATTGGCCTCCCCCTCTACTTCTTTTGTTGAGTAGTGGTCCATATCCCATAACAAGCACCTTCAAAAAGTACAAGCTACAAGTTACAAAGAAAGTGGTAAGTACGAGGTACTTTTCTGACAATACTCACTCACCTATAGGGTTAGTCTCCTAAGGACTAATTGATAAGATTGCTTGATACAACCAATAAAATTGAAAAGATAATTGCCGAACTCTTAAGGCCCATTATGTTGAGTTGGCGAATTGACACTTGTTTTGTGGTTTGATTAATTAGTTTAAAATATGTCAAGATCAAAATATTGTGCATTTGCACCTTTAATTTCACACTTCACTCATCGGTTCTTTCTGCCTTGCTCACAATTGAGCCTTCTCCACTCTTGAGCCTTCTCCACTCATACCCTCTTGAACTCTTCACTTCCTTCAAGATATCCATCATCTATTTCTCTTCTCTCCCAAGATGTCGCATCATGGATGGTTTTGCTTAGACCTTGCAAACACCAACATCAATTCTAGGGTGCTGACATCTTCAATAATGCGGGTTGATTTCCAAGAATTGAGTTCGGACCTTGCAGAATTGTCTTTGGACTCATCAATACACTCGCTATGACGATAGAGATGACTCTTGTACCAATATTCCCCCTTTCACCACATTTATTTCTTCAAGAAATCCATAATTCGAGATAGACTCCCATCTCAAACTTTCTACTTATTTTTTAGAGTATTGATCGAGTCTTATTTCCTAATGCATATTCTTCACCCGATCAGGAGCTCGATACATAGTTGAACATTGAGATGGATCTCCAGAGACGAGACAAGGGACCAACTTCGGATGAGACAGTGGACCAGAATGAGGTCAACAATCATTTGCTAGCATCAAACCAAGCCATTCAGCAATAGTTGATAGGACAAGCTCTTTCCTAAGTTGCTTTCAGATAAATGCTTAATAACCTAAGGAGGGACCGAGAGAGCTGAGGAGGAGAGGATAAGAATCATGTGGAATTGGTGATGACCATCTTGTAGGAACCCATGGAGGGGAGGAGAGAGTTGGGCAGCCCAAACTAATTCGGAATGAGACATAACCCTGGCGCTGACCATGTTACTGAGTGGATCCAAATATCTACAATCCACGAACATTTTGAGTTGAAGCCCTCATTGCTCCCTCTCTTTCCAATCTTCCATGGCAACACCAATGAGTATCCATACATTCACCTACATCAATTTAACCATATTTGTAGTATCGTGCACTACCACAACATCTCCTTATAGGTAATAAAGATGATTGCCTTCCCTTTTGACCTTCAAGATAAGTCTCTTTACTGGATCAATCACCTTGGGAAGGTTGTGACAACCTGGGAGGAATCATCTTTCCTTTACAAGTATTATCCCATGGGTCATTTGAATCAAATGTGACCCTTAATCTCTAACTTCTCCCAAATGTCCCAAGAACCGTTTCACGAGACATGGGAAAGATTCAAAAATCTTATGGAGAAGTGCTCCCATCACGAACTGCTGAAGACTAGCCTGCTCTAGAACTTCTTTGGGGGCTTGCATCAAGAAAGCCAACGTCTCGTGGATGTCTCGTGCGGAGGATCGTGTTTCAATAAGGATGAAGATGTCGTATGGCAAATCTTTGAGGAGATGGTTGAAGGTTCAAGCACCTTATCTTCATCTTGTACGTTTCAAAGTCTCCAACGATCTCGCACAAGCATGTCAATGCAGCATCGTACCATGAAGAAGAGAGAGACATGAGTTCCAACCTCAGCATCATTGGGAACAATCTCTCTAAAGTTTAGATCATTGAAAAAAGATCACAATTCCTTGAAAAATTACAAGTGATTGAACAAATGACAAAATTTTTGAACAACTTGGTCAATTTTCCAAATAGCTTGAGCTTCTGGTCAGCACCATCCATGCCTGCCAATCTGTGAAGGAACCTGTCGAACACTCTGTCAAATTAAAGGAGCCATCCCATAAGCAGATTCAAGGTCCACCTCATTCAGTTTAGCATGTATGCTACATAAAGACACCCGACTAGGGAACTTCATTGCTACAACAATAGATGGCGGTGTACCATCTGGAGCCCCATGCTTATTTCGAACATTTCTATCCTCCACCTCCACAAATCCATGAGGTGAATGTTGTGTGGTCCAACGAACAAGTTCTGACCCATCTTGGAGGATAACCTCAGGGTTCGAGCACATCTATCTAGCCATTCATTCCTCAACAAGGTGGATGGAACTTCTAGCCACAACAACACTAATCTCCACACCAAGGCAACAACTTGAGACCACATCAGTACCACCACCAACAATTGACATATCACCAATCGTACCATCAGCAGCAGTCGACTGATCAATATCTGAACCACTTCTTCCCTCTACATTACCAATAACATCAGTTCCCTCCTCATCAATCTCAGTACTATCCACAACAACCGCAGTACCACTAGACTCAGCTCCCTACAATTGCAGAATCTTAAGAGGTCATTGTAGTGAACCTTGCCTTTGATTGTTTAGCTCAGATAATAAAGAACATGAATGAGATGATATAGAAGATTGATGACCTCACTGCCACAAAGATAGTGATTCATGTGCTGGTGGAGGAAAACCCTAATAACTTCAGGAGAAAGGAGCAGGTCCGTAGTGAAATACCACCTCCCGAGTCAGGTATAAATTCATTTATGTTATCTAATGTTATTCATCTCAGGAGTGGTAGAACAATACATCAAACTACTTCAACTAAGGGAAAAAGTCAAGCTAATGTGGGTGAGTCTTCATCACCATCAGCAGAGCCAAAGCTGAAGTCTAAATCCGATGAGAGAAGAAGATGCAATAGCACCACCACCAAATAGAAAAAAATGAAGAAAATCTAAAAGAGTCAAGCAGTAACAACAAAGGTTGTACCAATGGAGCCAATGAGAAGCCAACGCCAACAACCAATCCCGTACTAGCCGACTCGGCTAGATTTCCTGCTTTTGTTGTATATCCTATTTTTGATGTTTGTACTATGCTCAACCATCCGTTTATAAATAAGAACATTTTTTTGCATGAAAATAAGGTTTATGATGATGTCCATATTCCATTTTTGGATGCTTTGAAATCAAAAGCCATAAAAAACTAAAAACAGCTTTGTCTAATCTCAACATCGTGGAAATTTTGCAAAACATCATATTAAAGATTACTTTACTAAAACCTATGGAGCACATATTTGTAATTAAGAAAGAACTAAAGGAGGCATGTACCAAAAAGCGTCAAACCGTAAAAACAAGCATCGAAGATCAAAAATATATATTTAAACCATGGCAAATGTTAATGCAATCAATAACCTCCTAAGTAAGAATAAGAACACTAGAGCACCTCTCATCAGATGCGAGATGTTCAACGAGGAGTTTAAAAGAACAATCATTGATAGTGGATCATCCATTAATCTGATGCATGTGTCACTGCTCGCAGAGTTTGGGATAATCTGTTCGGTCCATATAACATCCTTGCTACATTTCAGAGATGTATGTTGGTTGTATTTGCTGACATGGTAGGCAGTTTTCTTGAGGTATTCATGGACGACTTTTCGATCTACATAGATAACTTCGATCAATGCTTGACCTATTTAGACCGAATACTTCAACGATGTTGTGAAGTTAATCTAGTACTCTCTTGGGAGAAGGTTCATTTAATGGTGACTGAAGGGATTGTGTTGGGTCACGTCATCTCCAAACGAGGCATGGAGGTCAACCCATCCAAGGTGTAGGTAATATAGAAATTTCAGCCACCTACCATATTGAAAGAAGTACGGTCGTTTTTGGAGCATGTCAATTTCTACCGAAGGTTTATCAAAGATTTTAGCAAGATTGTCTGATCGTTGATAGAACTCTTAAGAAAGGACACCGAATTTATTGTAGATGACAGAGTGCTCCATACCTTTCAACTGAAAGAAATAATAACCAAATATCCTATCCTACAACCATTGGATTGGTCTCTCCCATTTGAGATCATGATGGACGCTTCGGATTATGACATTGGGGCCGTGTTGGGGCAACGATGATGGATGGACATTTGCTATTCATTATGCTAGCAAAATCCGGATGAAGCTCAGAGGAATTATATAGTGATAGAAATGAGATGTTAGTCATAGCCTTCGCACTGAAAAAATTCAGGCCTCATTTGCTCGGCCCAAAAGTGGTTGTATACATTGATCATTCTACCATCAGGTACATATAAAACAAGAAGGATGCAAAGTCATTTTACTTTGTTGGATCCTTCTACTCTAGGAGTTTTACCTTGAAATACGATACAAACCTGGAGTAAAAAATATGGTGGCAGATTACCTTTACAGAATTATAGAAGCAAGTACTACTAAACATAATTTCATTCCTATCACTGAAACCTTCCCAGATGAAGCCATATTATCAGTTACCTTGCTCCTCGGGTATGCCAATATTGTCAACTACCTTGTCTCCAAGGAAATTCCATGATATTGGCCAAAGCTTAAAGTGGATAAATTCATGTTTGATATACACTTTTACTTATGGGAGGATTGTTACTTGTTTCATGAAGGTGTGGATTGTATCTGGCGAAGGTGTATTCTTGAGGATGAGTATATGAATGTCTTGAACCATTCTCACAAGGTAGAATATGGTGGGCTCCATTCTAGAAAAATGGTGTCAGCTAAAGTTCTTCAACACAGCCTCCGGTGATCGATTCTTTTCAATGATGCAATTGATTATGTTAAAGGATGTACTGATTGCTAGAAGATGGGTGGCAACAGCAGTTCTCGAGATACCATGCCTCTCAGGTATATTCATATTTCAAATTTCTTTGATGCATGGGGAATCAATTTCATGGGCATCTTGAACATTCATGGTTTTAAGTACATCTTGCATGCTGTCAATTACGTCGATCAATGGGTGGAGGCTATCCCAACTCGAGCCACAGGCAGTCGCACGGTCTATCATTATCTCAAAATAACATCATTGCACGGTTCAGGATTCTAAAAATACTGATATCAGATGGAGGAAGACATTTCATAAACAAAGAGGTCAAGAAGCTGACAAATGAGTATATTATTGAATATCGTGTTGCTTCTCCCTACTACCCACAAACCAATGACTTAGTAGAATGTTCAAACAGAGAGATCAAAACAATCATTTAGAAACTTGTACATCCTAACAGAAAGAACTGATCACCATTTCTTAACTCAGTTCTTTAGGCCTACTGGACATCGTACAAATCTCCTTTAGGCATGTCTCCCTACTGCCTAGTTTATGGTAAGTCATGCCATTTGACCATCAATCTCATTCATAAATCCTTGTGAATAGTCAGTGTATGCAATATGGATAGAGAGAAATTCAGGAAGAATAGAAATTTAGACTTGAATCATTTTTTGGAATTCAGAGACTCTACATATGACAACATCGTCATGTACAAAGAAAAGGTCAAGAGATGGCATGACAAGCATATCAGACGAAAGACCTTTGAGTCGAATCAGAAAGTGTGGTTGTTTGATGCTAAGTTAAAGTTGTTTCCAAGAAAACTGAAGAGCAAGTGGATGTGACCTTTCATCGTGGGTAATGTACTTGACAATGGTAGCATTGTGATATATGGCATGCCATGCGGAGCACAACCTTTTGCAGTCAACAGACATCTGTTAGAACTGTATCTTAAGCATGACACCTTTTTGTCCATTGCTGATTTAGTTCAGGATATATACCAAGAAGAGCTTCATGATGGTGCCAATGGATTTGACAGTTACAAATCCCAAAAATATCGTTTCTTTTTCTTCTTTTCATTTCCTTTTCTGCACTTCTGTTTACTCAATCATCCCTTTCATCACTACTATACTTAGGATATGCTTCATTCTATGTATAGGGGAGTGGCTGACTTGGGTGTTCATTCTTTGATCATTCACATGTCTCCCAACTTGTTGATAATTCTTTTCTATACTTATGGTATCTTTACCATATGTATAGGGAGAGATGGATCGACCCAATGTTTTCATACATTTTAACCCTCGACAGTCCCCATCTTATGTACATTCTGTAATACTTAGGATCAGTTGATCCTAAGTATAGGGGGGACCATCGATCTCTTATTCTTTAAGTCATTGTAGTTTAGACTCTTCTATACTTACCACGAGTTATGTCTTCCTTTCTAATTTATGATCACTATGAGGACATAGTTCGAGCTAAGTATAGGGGGTCATATACACACATACATTAGTCATAATTCATAATTTCATATTTTCAATAAAATATGTATAATATATTGGGTAAGGGTATATAACAAAGATTAATTGTAAAGAATAACACTCATTTGAAACCTTCACATACCACTAACACACTAACTCATTTATTTTATTAACTCTTTTACCCTTTTTCAAAAATCCCATAAAATTTTGCAAAATTTCAAAAATCCCATAAAAATTCGAAGAAAATGTTTTGAAAATCCCATAAACATTTGTAGAACTCTTTGAAAATCCATAAAAAGTTGAAAATAAAAAAATATTGTCACAAAGATACTCCCTTACATTGCATAAGCATTTTTCTGAATGATGTTGATAATTGAACATGTCCGAATAAAATCCAAAGATTGGATCTTGGTCTAGACCTTAATCTATCTAATTTCAAAGAAACTTATTAAGGTTTGGAATGAGATATTTCATGTCATTTTGACTCAATTCTTTAGGTTCCATGAGACTATGTTCATGTGTCAAATCAATGTGGCTAACTAGAACCTTTCATGTCAACCACATGATTCTTAAGACAATGGCTTGACTTAAAATCTTGCACTCAACACTTTAACTCAACCAAGATGGGTTCTTGAAAGATCTGGGAGTCTAAGTATGGACGATACTAGGCTGCTTCGTCAAGGGTGGCTCAGGAATCTTTTTTTGTCAGAATCGGTACTTCAACTTGGTGTTTCTCTAACAACATGGACATCTAACAACTGGAGATTGGACTGAAATAAAGCTTTGGATAAAGGATTATATGCTAGCATAAATTTTCTATGACTCCAAAACATGGACTGACCAAAATATTCTATATCTGTCAGGGAAAACAAGAATGCAGTGTAATACCAAACAAAGAAATATAAAAAAGAATCCTATACCAAAAATTCCAAAAAACGAGTTTCAGAAAAGGCATGATTCTGGGTGGGGTTTTGGTTACACTGATCAAACTTTACAAGCCACACACTTGATACCGGTCATTTCAAGGTTACAAGAATATACATCTGAAAGGACGGTTTTGACAAGACTTTAAGTTGAACTGAATAAACGAGCATGGAATCTAAGGACCATTGAGTTGCAAGTCCTAAATCTTGATGTGGTTCCGAACACATTAATAATATAAAGGTCTTAATGAAGCTCCACACTTTGATTTTGTAAAGACAAATTTAATAGTCCTAATCATTCTACCTTCTTTCTTTTTCTTTCCTTTATTTTCTCTTTAGCATATCTTATTTTTATTAATTTTATTTTCTTTTCATATCTTATTTTATCTTTAAAATCATATCCAAATACATGTAAATATAGCTAACTTTTTACAAATTAACCTTCTAACTATTGTTAGTAAATATTTCTTAAATACATGCATCGAACACAAAATAAATGAATAAAGAAAAGAAAAGAAAACAATAAAGGAAGTATTTTAAATACAAAATGACCATGAATCTCGAGACTAAGTTAATATTGACTTGATCAACAAGGAATAAAGTATAGGGAGATAAGAGCAAATATATATAAACAAAATAACATTGTCACCCAGAAACCCTAGGTATCATGTACACTGTATATAACTAAAACGTACACTAATTTATACACATTCTTACAAACTTCAAATAAAAATATTTTCAACACAAAACATGCATATAACAATACATAGAAAAGTACAAAAGTAATTGCAAAATAAAATAATGCATAATGTAACTGGGACACACATATGAAAGGCGACAAGCGAAACTTCACAAATCCATATCTTCTCCTTATGAACTCAAAATTGTCCAAACTCACCTTTATTATACTCTAAATAAAATTATCTATTTTAATGAAGGTGATTTCACTAAATTAGAGAAGTACAAAAGTTGGCTTTCTGGGTCCCATTGTATTGTATACACTACATGTTATTCATTTAATTTCATTCTTTATATCTCACTCTTTCTATATTTACACATACTTGTGATTATTGCTTGATACATCTTAAAAATATAAACATAGAATACCAACATTAAAATTGTATTAAAATAAATAATATAACAAAGTACATAGGTATATTATACGTATAATGTACTTATACACATTTATTTAAATACAAAAATAAACATAGAAAAATAAAATAAAAATATATAAATACATATTTAAATGTATTATAATTATGTAAATCATGTACATAAAATAATACAATATAGATATAAAATAAAAGTCAAATACACATTATATATGTGTTTATACCTATATAAATTTACTTGTGAAAATTAACATATAAGAAATAAGTCGATAAAAATAAATAAAAATCACATAAAATAGTACATAAAATAATAAAAACTTTCATATTTTAAAAAATATTAATAAAATTATTTGCTATTTTATTTTTTTCTTTTCTTTATATTTTTGTTTCTATTTTTATCTTATAGTGTCCTATGTGAACTAATGGGAGGCGAGTCTGAGTTGACCTCGGTCAACTCCATGGTTTCCTAGCCCTGTAGCATGTCAGATGTTGACCTTGATTATTCCCCCTATTCTAGCATTCACTACATTGAGCTAATCACCTCACCCATTTTATGAAAATTCTTCTTGATCTTTGTTCTTCCATGCCAGACCAAATTTTTAGTCAATCTTGCATCGATCCTCATGGAAACCCTAGATATTTGGAACTTCTTCATCACAATGATAAAACGAGACCCGAATTTTGATTTGAATTTTAATCCCTTTTGATCGACTTTTGATCCCTTGGATAAAATCTTGGAGTTATCCTCTTTGACAGAGAGTGATCCCCATCGATTCACAACGAGGATGAGGTGGTTTAGAGCTAATTGAATCCATGTCAGAGCTCCTCTGTGCGACTTCTGCTGCTGGCCACGTAAGGTAGGTGGGATTATATTTTCTTTGCTTTTTTCGATTCTTAAGGGTCGTAGTAGCATGGGAACACTCTTTATTTTAGTTAATTTCATATATTATATCTTTAAAACCAAACATCATAGTCCGAAAGAGCTATAGGCTCCAGTCTCTGTTAACCACGATCTCAACCGTTGACCAACCATCATTTTATCCCCACATTTTGAACACTCCATTTTCTATCACCCAATCTATTTTTAACCTATATCTCACTTAGATCAAGGAGATTAGTGCTCCTCCTCCGCCTCTTACAAGAGCACCTCTGCTACGTCCATTCCATTATCTTTTTGAGTAGATAACATGTCGAGGAGCTTCTCCCTCGATCCATGAGTCTTTTTATGCATGTAGGAACCTCAAAGGACCCCTGTTGGGCCTTGATTAATCCTTGGAAAGAATCTCCAGATACTTGAAGATTAGCGAGCTCCCAAACCTCCATCACCGAGGTTTGGATTCATGTGAGACCTCAGGTCGATATGGAATCAACCAAAGAACATTTCGAGCCAGCCATTAGCAAAGGAGACCCCCATGATTAGGAGTTCTCCGTATCGAAGCTAGCCCAGTCGAGCCTTCTTCCTTGTTCTTCCGACCAGCTTGTAGTTGTTGACAATAGTAATCGTCCGATCGAGAGCCACACCACAATCAAAGTGAGCACTGAGATCTAATCTCAACCGCTCTTTCGGGAACCGTCATCGGCCGTCCATCTGCCACCACGTAGATAAGTGGTGCTCCATCCGTCGTCCGCCAGCACCTATTAAGGGTATATATTGCATATCCTCCCAACCAAATATTGTATTTTATCTTCATTCTAAAAACTTTCATTTGAAGTAATATTTTGTAAAATTTACGTTGAGGATCGCAAGTTTTTATTTGTTTGCACTTTAGTCCATTCCATGTCACCTCACGTGCCTATGCACAAAAGGGAGTCGGAATTTTGTGTGGACCCCATCCGGGTTTGTGCATTTCATTTTTCTTTAGAAGCTTTAAATATCAATATATTTATTTTTGGTAAATTTGCATGCTTGTCCTTGTTGTTCTAGTTATTCGCATTTATACCACTACTAGTGCGGATATTGCATTTAAATGTGGAAATATTTCATATATACCCTTGGACTTGCTTAAAATGTTATTAAATGCCTTGACACTTCTTGAAAATTGCAACTAGGCCTCTGCACTATAGATTTAATTTTGTATTTTTATTTTAATTATTAAAATTAGCATTTGCATCTAAAAATTATCGAAAATTTATTTTAAGTGCATGTAACCATATATTATCACATCTATTTTTCTCAAGGCAATTAAAATTTTTTCCTATTTATAAAAATACAAAAACATTGAATTTCCCCTATTTAGCATTTAAAAATCCTCATAAATACAAAATGTTTCAAAAAATTCTAAAAAATTCTCATGTGTTTGTTTAGTCTTATTTGATTTTCTGACCAAGTATTTGTGCAAAATATTAATTAAAACTCCAAAAATTCAAAGCTTAAATACCTAATAAAAAATATAAAATTTCACAAAAAATCACAAAATTATTTTCTACATTTCTAAACTTTCTTGAGATTATCTAGTATTTAAGAAAATCAAAATTGAGCTCAATCTGATTTGATAGATATTTATTAAGTCCAATTTAAGTTCCTTGATTTACTGCTTTAATTCTTTTATGTATTTTATTATTTAAAAATCCATAAAAATTCTCAAAATTATCTAAAAGTTATCAACAATAAATGAAATATAAAAAACCCAAAACATTTATTCTAGAATTTTTGAGTTTATTTATTATATTAGAAAAATCTAAAAAATATCTTTTATCCTTTTCTTTATATATTATATATAATTATATATTAGATATTAATCTGTAATTTATCTCTAAATTGAAATTAAAAATTTGCAAAATTAAATTCATAAAAATCTATCTATATATATATATATATTAAAAACCCGCAAAAACACTTATAAATAAAACAACCCAAAAATATCTTAAGTTGTCTATTCATTTTTGTTGCTTAATCTCATGTGCTCCTTTATGCTTCGACCCCATTTTAGTTGGGTATAGTATATTTTAGCTCACCTACTTTTATTTGCTTAATCAATTTATGGATTAATTATTTAGATTGTACTTGGATTGGGTGCCTACTAAGACGCAAGAGCGACCGATATATCGATTGCTAGATCTGATCTGTCAGACACCACATCCCTCGAAGACTGTACCTTGGTACCCATTTCAAGCACTCTTTCAGCAACGTACTATGAAACTTTTCTCATAACATACCCTCTTTTGGATTCGACTGGTGTTGATAGTGCTACTCCGTTAAGGAGTGGCTTTGGAACTATGCTTTGCCTTGTGGTTTCTGCACTATTTAGAGTACGAGTTATTTGTAGAGTTGTACAATTGTACTTGTAAGATTACTTTTTGTAGATTTTGCATTTTCTAAATTTTCGGTTATGTAAATAGTTTAAAGTTGAGGACTCTGTTTATAAATGTTTATGTTTAAACTATTGGGAACCATGAATACAAATGTGTGGTTGGAGCATTCATTTCAACTATTTATTCCATGCTTACATTCTGAAAGATAATATTGATGTACGATGTGACTATTGCTGAGTATCTGGGATCCTCGGGGGACTATCGTCATCGAGATAAATAGAGAGAGGGATAGAGAAGTCCCTCGTCCTCGTCTACCCCCTCCTCCTCCTCCTCGAAAGACCCCTCCTTTAACGAAGAGGTCTTCTTCACCACCCGATGTGACACCCACCTCCTCAACCTCTCCGACTTCTACGACTCCTTTATTTCATGTTCCTTCATTCGCACCTTTGCTCACTACCTTGATGAGAGCCTTGAATAGGTGTTGGGTTTAGGTTTAATTAGTCAAGACAATGAGCATCAGGAAAGGATGAGGATCTGGTTAGGAAGGATGGTGAGATCAACATGAGTTAGGGATAACAACAATTGGTGGATGTTAGATTGGGTGCATAGTAGAAGTTTGAGAGCTGAATCAAATGATGATGATGGTGTGCTATTCATTTGAGCGTAAAGAGAAAAGGACATGTGATGGGAGTTGATGGTTGCTTGTGTTGGAGATAATGTCTATGGCTGGAGAAGTGTTCTCCTAAGAAATAAGTAGAGGGTGAAAGGACAAGAAGAATGGTACAATGAGGTGGCATGCTTGGTAGGAGCTCGATTGGAGAGAGGATGGAGGCAATGGCTGGGTGGTCAGAGAGCAGATGTGTTGTAGTAGATGGAAGAGATCGACAGTAAGAGCGTAAATGAATAGTTGACCTCTCGACAGCAATGAGTGAAAGACCACTTTCTCTCTAGATCCAAGTATAAATTTGCAGGGGGCATAATCATAAGAAAAGCTTATTTAACCATGCTTTGGTTTGATCAAAACATGGTTCACTTTATTTCATCAGTGACCAAACTAACGTAAGGACACAAATGATAACGACACAAGAAGGTAGGGGCACTACCGACATAACAAAAAAGGGAGGGGCGTTATTAATATTATATATCTTAAGAGGGACACAAGTAATAAAAATCTTTTATTAAAATTCATATGAAATACAATGAAAATGGTACAATATTTAGTTATGTAGAGCCCCAAATAAATCTATAAAATATATACTTAAACATATATACAATATGTACCGATACCTATGAATATTAAAGTGACATCTTTGTAAAAGTTTGTATACATTTTAAAATAAAAATAATACACATGTTAAAAGTCTCATAAGATGGGTGCAACAATGAACAAAATATGGATATATCTACATCTTGCATCCATACACATAAAAAACATTACATAGTATTACTTATTTAGAAATGTTACATTGGACGTATGATGAATCTCAGATTCATCACTCTAAAAGACATTAAGTAAGCTCAGATACCCAAAATTCACCTACATTTGTTCATATATTGCATAATTAGCATTCATGCATGTATAAATAATAATTGCATTTTATCATTCATAATTGTATAAAATAAGAAGCCAAGAATTCCAACCCATTTGACCTGTAAATATGTTAAATTCCCCAATTTTTAGCTAATTCATTCCAACTCCAAATGATTTGAAACCACCTCTATTGTGACATATCATTAACAATAATAACAGAAAAATATAAAAAAAACTACTAACATAAACAAGTGGACCAGAAATCCAAATTCTAATTTCTTGATAATCAGACTAAAACATTGATATCTTCCTCATACAGTGTTCGATTTGATTCTACTCACTTTTGAACTAATGTACAATCCATTATCATTAAAACAAGACCAAGATCAAGTGAATCAGAGTTCATATATGAAAGTTGGGTTTTGTGCCGCTTTTGCACATTGTGTATTTTACCTATTTTTGACATATTATTTTATGTACATATTTAACTCTTTTTACTTTATTTCTTTTTCATTTATTTTCTTTGACTAAAGTTTTATTAAAATGCATAAAAATTCAAATCCTACATAAGATCAAAATAAAAAAAATTGATAGAGTCCAAGTGCTCATTAACAGTCTGTACAAAAGTTGTCATTTTTGTACTGTATTTTATTTCTTCATTTTCCTAATTACTAAAAATCCAAAAAAAAGTTTAATGTGTAGATATTTTACTTTTATTTTATCATTTTTTCCTGTTCCTTTATCTTATTTAAGAATGATAAAAAAATATAAAACCCAAAAAATTCGGTACTTAATACATATAGAGTATGACCGAACATACCACTTTGTGCAAATGACCTATTTTGATTTTGTCTCCTTCTTGAAAGTTGTATATCTCATCAAGATAAAGAATATTTGTGAAGAAATTTTTTTATCTGAGGTTGTTTTCTATTTCTTTTTTACTTCTCTTCTCCTTTAATTTTTGAATTTTTTGGAGCTGACACGTGGCGGTCCTAGAGCTGCCACATGTCTCTCATTTTATGTATTTATTTATATTCAATTATTTAAAAATATATAAATAAATAAATATATAATATAAGAAAGTGGGTCGCCAGATGGCATCACCTCAGCCGCCAGATCTCAACCGATCGGACGACAGGGGCGCTCCTCCTCCCTCTGTTCTCTCTTCCCCCTGTTCCTAAGTCAAAGCAGGTGCCATCACCGCATCCCATCATGATTTTCACTGTCACCCACCAATCTCCGATCTCCCGCTCTCGTTTTTTTCCTTTCCCAATTCACGTCGCATATCCATCAGACCCCCCTTGATTTCACAACATCTCCTCCCAACCGATTCCAATCAAAGAACGACCGCCACCCTCACAGATCCTCCATGATTCCATCTTCACCGCTACCTTCCATAGCCGACTCTCCCTCTTTCTTAATCCCACGCACCACCTCCCTCATCAGATCCCATCCTTGTTGTCCACCCAATCACCCCCCGATATTTCCTAACACAGTCGCCCCTACTCTCCTTATAAAAGATCTATCACTGCTCTCATTCGAAACCATCTATAGATGATCCAAGAAGGTGACAACTTCTTCAAACGACTAGATCCATTCCATCCTCCCTGACAATCGCATCACAAACTCTCCACGGGTCTGCTTAGCTCCGGTCCAACGTCGTCGAGCTCCCCGTACCTATAGGTACTCCTCTTACCCCATTTATCGTCTCATCACCTTCTCCACCACCTTCGAAGCTGCTGCGCTGCCCTCACATCTCCATTCCGCACGCTCGAGGGTGCACATTTACAAAAGACCCCCCCCCCCCCCCCAACTCATGTGAGACCCACGTGTGGGAGTGAAATTTGCAAGAGTGCCCCCAACATTTCACCACCTCACCAGAAGAACCCACCACCCAAGCACGTGTCCCATGGACATTTTGCAAAAGACCCTCTTGGAGATTAGTAATTACAATTTAGTCCATCTCTCTGCATTTCTCTTACTTGATTTTTTATTGTGAATTGTAAATAGAAACCCATATTCATTATGTAGTTTTAACCTTTTTATTGCATCATTTTATTTATTAAAAATTGGCATTTTGTAGTATAACTAATTCTCTAAATTGTGGCATGCTTGTGATATTTTATGATCTCTGATTGAATAATAAGTATTATTTTGGTTAAAACTACATATTTTGCCCAATCTGCTTAGAAACTCATAATTAATTAATTATAGCTTCAAAAATTGCCAAAAAATCACGGATATTGGAATTAGTTGTAATTTACATTGTGTCCAAAAAATAGTTGCATTTGCTTGCATATTTTGCTCTATAAAAACCGCTTTGTGTATTTCAATAATTAATTTTTAATAGGCATTAAATTAAATATTTTTACATCTTAGGATTTTTTAAGATAGATCACCTAATGATATATCTTAAATAATTTTATTTCATGAAAATAGTTATATTTAATATTTATTATAATTAATTATTGTTAATCTCACATTTTACATTCATTAATTCATAAAATATTCATATTGCATCCAAAAATTCCAAAAATGTTATAGTGTACTAATTACATCATTATTTACATTCAGCCAAGTTCATAATTTTTGGACCTCCTTTTATGGATATCAATTTTTCTAGTCTTTAAAATTGGACCACATTTGCATTGGCATTCACTAATTGCATAAAAAAATACCAAAAAATTCTACCTCGAAATCTGTGCATGAAATTTGATAGACTTTAATCTAGGTTGTTCCTTTGCCTTCTCGAGTTCGACCTTGGGAGTTGTCCAAGTAAAATAGATATAAAATCAATCGAATTAATTGAATTAAATATCCAAGTGATTATTTCTTGATTGATTTTGATTACCCGCCTACAACGAAGGATACATCATTATTTTCGCTTGCTTAATTCACACATCTTAAAAAGGGTAATTCGCGACTCGTCGACATGTATCTACTAGAAGTATATTTATATAAATGGAAGAATCTTACATGAATAATTATGTTAATATAATGTTTATAGGGATATTTATGCAAAATATTGAGTTTACTAATTTTTCAAATTCCTTGTAGATATTATTGTCAAATATTTTAAATGGATTTTTGTAATTTCTCTCTTCTAAGTCATTGAAATAACCCCTATTATCAATTTTTATTTTACAATTGCACTTATGTCCATATATTTTGATAAAAGTAAATTTCATTAATGTAATATAGGGGCACATGTGTAACAACAGAAGGGCACAACTATGTGTTTCGTAAGAATACACCGGCATAAGCATGTTTACAAATAAGGTACGGGCACAGATGTAAGTGGAAAAACTCTCAAGGTCACATGTGTAAAAAACTCCTTTTAAAAATAATTTTCCTTACATTACCCAACCAATGAAATCCAACAAAACCAGACAACTAAAATAACAAAAATGGTCAAATGAATTAGACGACTAACACCTCTATAGATAACCCTCACGCGTACAAATCTTTTAATCCATCTCTGGCTACGTTTGATGGTTAGTGAGATGTAGGCGCCGCACGGTAAATGAGAGGGATACCACTTTAAATTTGGGTTTATTCTTGAGCAGGTTTCGGGGGATTTATAGTAGGGTTTTTATCACTTGTGCCCCTCTGAGATATCGCAATATCAGTTATGCCCCTATCTTTTTGGTAATATCAGTTGTGCCCCTCACTTCTTTCGCCGTTATCACTTGTGCCCTTCCGTCAGATTGACCATCAATGAGTTGACTTAACCATAGTTTTTTCAAACCTTGGTGTAGTTAAGAGGGGTATTATTGTCCAAACGTGTTCTTCATCTTCTTCCTCCTCCATTTAGTCAAGAAACGAACCTGGAGAACCGAATTTGGGGCTTCTACTCAATGGTAGAACCCACTAGGGCTTCAAGCCCAACGTCGCCAGCAAGTACTCATCGCAGCCCTGGTCCGCCGTGAGACCCTTCCTCGTCTCTTTCCACCCTGCCATTCGCCATGTCCTTGCTCGACCATG
This sequence comes from Ottelia alismoides, assembly GCA_037367405.1. NCBI lineage: Eukaryota > Viridiplantae > Streptophyta > Magnoliopsida > Alismatales > Hydrocharitaceae > Ottelia > Ottelia alismoides. The sequence goes on from JAZKJV010002072.1 coordinate 302,510, forward strand.
ATAGAACTAGGTCGTTGAGCTATTGAGGTTGAGGAACCCATCCAAGCTCCAGGGCATCAGATCAATCATCACTGTCCACGTCTCCCCCGCTCGCTTCCATACCTCTCCTCGCGCCATTGTGAGCCGGTACGACAGTGGCATCCACCCTCCAGTCGTGCTCCGCCATCGGGGAGGCGCAAAGGGCGAGAACGATGGGGGGAGGGGGGGAGGACGGAGGGGGGAGATGCGGGGGGTCGGAGGGGGGAGATGCTGGGGACGGTGCCAGGGGCAGGGGAGGAGGTGCAGGGGTGGAGGAGGGAGATGCGGGGAGCGGAGGGGGGAGATGCTGAGGGCGGTGCTGCGGGGGGTCGGAGCAAGGGGCGGCGCGGGGGAGGGGAGGGGCGGCCCAGGGAGCACATGGCGGCGCAGAGCAGAGGGAGGGGGAGTAGGGGGCGGCGCAGGGGAGGGGAGCAAGGCGCGGGGTAGGTAGAGGGGGAGCAGGGGGCGGCACAGGGAGCACGGGGCGGTCCAAGGGAGCACGGGGCGGCGCGGGGGAGGGGAGGGGGTGGTCCAGGGGAGCACGGGGTGGCGCAGGGAGCATGGGGCGACGGGGGCAGGGGGAGGGGGAGGCCCATGAGCAGGAAGAGGATGGGGGAAGAGGAGGAAGAAGAAGAGGATGAGGAAGATGGTCTCAAATTACCATTTAACTCTTTTTTTAAAATTAATTCCGCTTATATCCTCAAAGTTAACGTCCGTTTGCACTGTGGATGGACGGTCACTAATTCGAGGAGAACAAGTGATAAATTAGTAAGAAGTGAATGGCACAACTGATATTACTAAAAAGATATAGGCATAACTGAAATTGCGATATCTCGAAGGGGTACAAGTGATAAAAACCCTTTATAGTATATCCATCATGCACGCCAACCCCGCAGTTTGGTGTAGCACTCCCGTAGCTCCAATTATTATTATAATTATAATTTAAACCGCAAGTCATGTTAATTTACGAGGAAAGTCATCCATATATTATTTGTTAATTTTGGTACGCTAAGTTTGCATATTCGAGTAAAGTTGCTTCCCCGAACATTGCTCTCCCAAGGAAGGCGTTAACCTCGAAAAGAAATTTCTTGAAAAAATAAATTAATCAGAATTTGTAGACGATACCGATCATCCCATGGTCATATATGGAATGCGATAATGTAACTCTGAATCGAGGTTATGAGGTATTAGCACCAAATTAATTATGAATATTAATGCTTCAAATTTTTGACGAAGGATAATTCGAACTGAAGACAGATTTGTGGTTCTTTAATCTGCACACATATTAATATCAAATAAGGGAAAAGGATATGATCACAACCGAGCTTGCAAAAGTTGAAAGAGTCATCGCATTGGGGTACCCAATCAACTAGGACTAGTCCGTCAATTAGTTATTTGACTTTTTTTATTATATTTGCTTATGTTTTTTTATTTAAGTAGTAGTAAACTAAATCTAAAGTGCTGAATATTTGATTACAATTTAGAATTTCAATTTTTTTTACTTCGTTATCCAAAATTATGTAAATATAATATTTATATATGAGGTCCGGGACGCTGCTGTATGTGGCAGTCTCCCCAAATTTTTTTATTTTTTTTAAAATTAAACCATGAATATTCATCTTATATCCCTCCTACATTCTATAAAAATTTCGTCAGAAACGGAGACTCCTATGTCCTCCATCTAGAACAGGTCGATTACAGCAAAATTCAGACCGTTAAAAAATATCGGTCTAGATGGAGGGCATAGGAGTCTCTGTTTCTGACGAAATTTTGATAGAATGTAGGAGGGATATATAGATGAATATTCAAGATTTAATTTTGAAAAAAAATAAAAAATTTTGGGGAAACAGCCACATGTAGCAGCCAAGTTGGCTGCTACATGCAGCAGCATCCCTTTTCACTTTATATATATATAAATAATTCATATATTTAAAATAATAAAAAAACACAAATCTGACTAAATTCGATCCATCATCCGATTGTCTAGTTATCCTTATCACCGACTGTACTGACTAAATACCGGCTACCATCTTTTATAATCTTGATTTTAATGCCTTCTTCCATATCTGAATTCGATTGTTTTCAGCATCTACTTTGATTCCAACTCAAGTAAATTATAACAATATTAGAAGTTATTAAAATGAAAATCTTCGAGGAGTCATTTTGCAAATTAACAATACTAAAGGGTTGGTGCGCCGCCGACGTCTGCCAGAATTGTTGGTCAGCAAACTTGTGCGAACGTCCTCTTGTCCAATACTTATTATTTATACCAAGTGGAGCCCCGAATAAGAACCACCATTTCTAACCGTGGAATACAGAGGTTTTCTTCCTGCAAAAGCGAAAATTCGGAGATGGGTAGTGGGATTTTGGAGGTTAAGCTGCTCGATGCTCGAGGTTTGAGCAACACCGATTTTCTCAGTAAGCTCCTCCTCATCTTTTTTAGTCTCTTCTTATTTGATATTTCATCTCTTCACGCACCTCTTTGGAAGCCAATGACTATAGCATGTTGGTCTTCTCGTGTTGGAAAGTGGCACTATACTGATTGGGATGATATGATATGGTAGCAGGCAAAATAGATCCGTACGTGATCCTTCAGTACAGGAACGAAGAGAGGAAGAGCAATGTGGCTAACGGTACCCAACTCGATTTCTTTGATATAACTCACATGTACATCTCTTTCCGCATTTTCTTTGTTGAGCAGATTGATTTTGGGCCTTTTCCTTTTGTCAGATGTGCTGCTGTTTCTCCTGCTATTACTTCTTTCAATTTCCGCATCATTGCCTTAGTTTTAAGAAAACAGGCCATCGGCTCATAGGCTGCTGGGATGCCACCTTTGTGAGTTGTCTGAAAGGGACTTCGCCATATTTTTTTTCTTATTGAGTTGAGTCATCTTTGGGAAAACAAAAGCGGTAGTTATAAAATTGGGTCTTGTATGAAATTGGCTGGAGGTTCGTGGCACACTCCATATTTATAATGGGATTTTTACCACACGAACCCTAATATCATGATAAATTACTTTCTCGACCTTCTAAACATCGTTATTACTTCTTCGATTCCGTAAATTTGCTCTGTCTTACAACATGAACCCTGTTAATTTGACACATCTTTGGTTAACCTGTTTGGGTTAAAAATGAATTAATCAAACCACATGAGATGCAACAGTTGGATTTCATCCTCTCTCTCCCCTTTATTCTTTCTTCTCTCCCCCTTCTTGCTCTTCCTTGTTCGACTAATTTCTCACAATCGTTGTTCCACGCTCCAATACCCAGCCATGTGCCACCTACACATCCCATACACATGAGTATCCCATCACCTCCACCTTCGTATCCCCTCACCTCTAGTTTCCAAGCATTGTTGTGGAGTTGTGAGCGAAGAGGTGCGATTTGAAACCCATAACATCAACGTTTAACATGAGAGGATTCATGGAGATCAAGGATCCAATCAGCGACACGAACAACACCGACTTGGATCTACTGCTTGGAGCTCTGTTTGGGAAGAACAAATCCAGACTCTAGCGGTATCTCATCACCTCCACCTTCGTAACCCATCAACTCCAGGTTCCGAGCATCATTGTTGAGCGGTGAGCGAAGAATTGCGATTTAAAACCAATAACATCAACAATCAATGCGAGACGATTTGTGGAGATCGAAGATCAGATCGGCGACATGAACATCACCGACTTGGATTTATTGCTTGGTGCTCTGTTTGGGAAGAATAAATCCAAACTCTAGATCCAGATAGAGCTCGGAAGGGGCTAGGTGGAGAAGAGATCATAAGAGGGGAGGCAGAGGGGAAGATGGGAGGTCAGAAGGGTGGAGGCAGAGGGGAGGAGGTTCTGTCTGGGCAAAGGCGGAGGGAAGCTCAGAAGGGGGAGGCAGAGGGGAGGTCGAAAAGGGAGAGGAGGGGATGTCTGGGCAAAGGTGGAGGGGAGGTTGGAAGCAGGGAGGTAGAGAGGAGGAGGGGGTGTCTGGGTGGAGGAGGGTGAGATCTCAAAAGGGGGGAGGCTGAGGAGAGGTTGGAATGGGGGAGGCAGTGGGGGTAGGATGGTATTCTTTGTAATTTTGATAAACAAAATGGGTATTACGAAAATGAAATTCACATAATCCAGTTAGTTTTAACAACCAAATAGTTGGTATTTAATAGCAAGGCCTATACGATAAGAGTTAACAAGTTTACAGGGTCAAGGGGGGTATAACGATGATCAGAAGGTCGAAAAGGTAATTTACAATTATTCTAGGATTTGTGGGGTAAAAATCCTATTACTAATTGTAGAAAACAATCACAATCATCACAAAGGAAGAGACGGTGATTTACAAGGAAAATCCTACAACGAGGAAAAAACCACAGGGGCGTACACAATCACTAATCTCCCTCTTTAGAGATTAGGGCTCTCTTTACTATTTTACTTTTCAACGAGGGGGATGAGTATAATATATATATGATGGGTAAACAGTCCCTCATCACATGATCCATTTACTCATTAAAGAACAACTCCACGCTCGCCCTAAAGTTGGGCATACATGTTTGTCATGCCCAAATTGTCTACATTCATCTCAAATTGCATAGTTAGCAGCCCCTTTATGAAGAGATCAGCAACATGATCGGTAGATTTCAGATAACGAAGGCACAATAATCCAGCATCAATTTTCTCACAGATGAAATATCGGTCTATCTCCACATGCTTTGTTCTATCATGCATTACATGATTGTTGGCCAAGTTTATTGCACCTTTGTTGTTACAAAACATCTTCATCAGCATACTCACTTTGATGCCCAAGTCATTTAACAGAATTTTAGCCATAGAATTTCAATAACATCATTTGCAAGAGCACAATATTCAGCTTCAACACTCAATCTTGAAACTACATTCTGCTTTTTACTTCTCCAAATAACCAAATTTCTGCACACAGACACACATATATATAGAGGTTGAGGAGCTTGCACCATGGTGCATGTAACTTTACATGCACCGGTACCATAAACGCTCAACTTTTGATATTTTTTTGAAATTAAATCATGTGGTATTTAGATCACTATATATCACCATGACGTCATTTAAAAATCAACTTAACTCAAGACTTCTAACCCATCCATCAAGACTGCGATATTTTAACGGTCTCAAAATTGCTGAAATTTACCCTTCTAGATCGACAAGTTAGGAATGTCTCTTTTATATGAAATTTGAAACACATATTCAACTAATAGGTCTAAGTAAATCCCTTGAGGTTTCATTTTTTAAAAAAATGAGCGTTTCTGGTACCGGTGCATGTAAAGTTACATGCACCATGGTGCAAGCTCCCCAACCTCATATATATATATATATATATATATCGTGTAGCCTGAGGTGAATCATCTGTCATCCACGAAGCCAACCCAATCAGCATCAACGTATCATTCAATTATAATTCAGGATTTTTCCTGTACATACGACATTTCCTGGTGATCCTTTTATGTAGCTTCGAATTCTATTCACCGCATTATCATGAAAGGTGGTGGGAGCATGTATGAATTGTCTCACCACATTTACTGCGTAGGTAATATATAGTCTAATGAGGGTAAGATAGATCAACTTTCCCATCGATGTTTGACATTTTTCCTTTTCTGCATCATCAAGGAGCTCGCCATCTTCTTTAGTAGGTTTATGATTTGCCTCAATAGGGATAGTAGTAGGTTTACATTCCAACATGCCACAATCCTTTAGCAAATCAAGAGCGTATTGTCTTTGATTTAGACACATACCCCTGGAGATCGAGCCATCTAAATGACGGGTCCGCTGAGTACGTGATATAATTTGTACTCGTTGTAATATGGATACTTAGCGACTCGTTAAGAACCAAGAAAAGATCTCCATGAAGAGTGTCTCTTCTTAAATTTATATCTTGGGCAAGCCAGGGGTCGAACACAGGGAGGCAAAGGAACAACTTTGGTCAATTGAGTATAATTAGGTCTAGGTTTCCAATGATTTTTTGTATTTTTTAATGCAAAAATAATGTGAAATGCAATATGTGGGTGAATTAAGAAACTAAGAAAACATACAACTTAGTCAAATTAAATTTAATAGGAAATAAGTCCAATTTAGCTAAATTATACTTTTCTTTAGTAATGAATGCCAAATGTATTTTTTAGAATTTTAGGGGTTAAAATGCAACAATGAAAAATGCACACTTTTTATGGATTTTACGTAATTTTTCACATAAAAAGATACAAAAATTATGAAAATTTTACTGGAATTAAAACATGATGCAATGAGGCTACCGTATGTTTTTTTTCAGATTTTTCTGACAAACTATGAATTTTTTATGGATTTTTTTATGAAAACAAAGTGATGTGGTGATGAAATAATATAGTGATGAAATACAAAAGATAAAAAGATGTGGTGATGATGGTGGTGATGGAAATGATAAGTGACGATGTGGTGGCAATATAAAAATTATGGTGACCACGACAACAAATTAACATTAGATAACTAAAAATGAGATAAAGATAGAAAACTTACCTGAATCATTGCCGGAAGGCAGAGCAGCTACGTTGAACTCCTGTCGTGGCCTCGAGCATGTGGTGGAGCATGCGAGGCTACGTAGCGGTCTGGAGGAAACTGTGACGCGGAGCGGAGCTCCGCGGATCTCGCCTGAAAGGAGGTCGTGGCTTCGTATTGGGGTGAAACACCGTCACTGATCGACCCCAATGAGTTCTCTCCTTTTTTATAAGAATGGCGGATGGGCAAAAATGAGGATGTGGGGATGAATATAAAGAAGAAGAATGAGAAGTTGGAGAAAAATGAAGGTGGAGGACATAGACTAGAATGGGAAGTTATTGGAAAAATGGTGGAGTTGGATAGAGTTGAATGGGAGGTTAGAATATATAGAGTTGAATGGAAGTTATTGTAGAGAATGTAAAATAAATAAAGGAAGAAAATAAAATACAGTAGGCTACTAAAATACAATAAAATAAAGAGAAGAAAAATAGTGAGAATTTACAAAAGAAGACAAACAACATGTACATGTTTTTTTTACTTTTCTAATTTTGTTTTTTTATATTTTTAATAAAAGATATTTAAGCATAAAAATAAACAAAATAGTAGAAATAAAATATAAAAAAATGATTTTTTTGTATTTTTAATAATTAAGAAAAAGAAAATTAAAAATGAAGAGGAAAAACATGCACATTATATACAATGTACACCTATGTCCCAAAAATCAAATTGTAGAAATGAGCTCCGATTTTAGTGAAACCACTTTCATTGGATAGATAATTTTCTAAATTGAATTTTAAAAGTGAGTTTAGTAAATTTGGAGTCCATGTGAAGTGGGAATTTGGCCGAGAAGTTGGACTTTACGGTTTTTTTCTCTTTGAGATCTAGGAACATTTATTTGAGGAGAAATTTATTTTATATTTTTGCATTTATATATATATATATATATCTTCGTAAATAAGTTGGAAAAAGAATTAGCCAAAAATGAGTTCAAATGAATTTATTAAAAATACATGAAGTTTTGAGCTATTTACATGTGAAAAACTCCTTTATTTTGCGGTTTTTTATTGTTAATTTATTTTGTACAATATAATATATTATAATTAGTGTATTTTATTTACAAAAGTTATTTTATTAACTTATTGATTTTATGGATATTTATTTGAGATTTTACTCGGGGATTTTGCTAAGATCAATATATTTAGATGATGAATCGTGGATTCATAACCCCCTATACTTAAATTTGCTAATCCTCGAGCAAATAAAGAATGAATAAGTTGGATTAACCTCTGACTGTGCATGTGAATACAAGACTTGATCCATTCAAGAACTCTCGGGTTTAGAGATCCTAAAATTATAAGATTAACCAAGCTATAGTCAAAAGGTATCCAATTTTCCTAATCATCAGACTCTGTGTGTGTGTGTATGTGTGTGTATAGGAGAATCTTCAAATGAGGCAGGAGCCTACCACTTCCATGGTAGGCCATCAATGTGGACAGTCCGATTTCAATCTACGGTTTTGATTAACACCACTAATTCCACAAGAAACCACTTCTCAAACCACACATCCACCCTTTTAACACACAACTAACTTTCCATAAATCTCGCATTATCATAGCTGCAGTTACTTATCGAATTTGGAAATTTTAAAAAGGTGTTTTTATGATATCGTTAATTAGATTAATCATCTTAAAATAAAACTTACATTGTTACGTGTTAAGTAGGTTTAAATATATCTCAATACAAACTTATGTTATAGATAAAAGAATCTAAATATATGTAATGGAAGTTATAATCACGTTGAGTATTGTTAGAAACTGATATTTCTCAATATAAACTTAGATTGTTGGTTTTAGATAAAAAATCCAAAAATGTAAAATATAATAGCCATATGTGTAATGAAGTCATATTTTGTAAAATAAGATATGTTTTTATATAAATATTTCATATCATTTTCATAAATGAATGCATACCAACTTGTTGATAAATTCACAATCAAAATGTGGTATATTTTTAAAAGACAGGAACGATTTGTAAAAAATTAAAGTAATAAATTATCACAGCAAGAATATATGTATCATCATTCACCATAACGTAAACATTGTTTGCAAAATTTAAAATAAAATTGTAAATAGTTTAAGATGTTTTGTGTAAGAGGGCACAATAATTGTACCTAACATTATGCAAATGCTACAACAACTTCTTCTAAATTAAACTAACGGTCACAATAGCAATAATTTTTTTCCTTTAGTAACCTCCTAAACTAGAAATATGCATCCTTAAAACATGGAAACCATTAAATTGTTTAATATCATTCAGATTCTCCTTCCATTTTCGGAAACAAATTTAAACCAAAACCACCTCGCAATAGGATAGTGGTTTTAATCTTAACCTTTAATATGAAATCCAATGGTCGTCGTTATTGGCTTATCATCAAACAGGTGAGACCCCACCTCATTTGAAGGGGTCCCTATATATATATATATATATATATATATATATATATATATATATATATATATATATAGGGATATGACTTTAAGTATGGATTGCAGTTACAAGAGAGTCGCAACGTCACCAAGGTTCCAGTCCAAGAGACTCTCCTAAGAACATGATCCTCAACACTAGAGAATAGATCATTTCTCGCACCCAATCCATCATCTCTTTAGTTGTCAAACTTAAAAGTGTAGATGGAAGGCCAGTTGATGAAGGGAATAGGATTGTGTCATTTCTTCTCTCCCTCTTATTGGAACAAGGATCCTCTCGAGTGCCTTATTAACTCAACACATGCATTTTTTTGGTAGTTGATCAGTGTGTCCGTCAAGAGAAGTTGGAGTCGTCGTCACTTGTTTTCCTGGGAGTACATCGGGATGTGTCTTTTTTGAGTATCTAATATACCTTCTACACTCAGACTTTTAGCATTTACAATGCAGAACCCTTTTTTGGTGCTAGCCCGACTCCTGGTCCTAATAGCAGTGGTCCAAGTGGACACTTTGAAATGGTTGGGAGCGCTCGCCTTTGGTGGACGTTCTTTGATATTTGACTTTGCAAGGTGAGGGCTTTCTTTCAACATTTCTTTCTTTTTTTTCTTTATTTTTTGGCTAGCTCTACTGCTTTTACTAAAAGTTGGCGCACACTGATCAACAATTTTTTTAGATTTCATCACACACTGGCACATAGGTAAATGCCAATAGATAGTACAAGAACCATGTTCTCATAATGGCTAAAGGTGCTGACTCTCTAGTTTCATGAAGTCTTCATTGATTTTATCTCATCCTCAAGCATCATCAAATCAAGTCCAAATTCAAATCCCTCATCCCAGTTCCTCAAGTGAAAACTCAACTCATCTCATCATAACTTCAGTCGTGTATGTGAGGTAGAGAGTAATCATGCAATATAGCACACAAATCTTTCAAATTAGGGAAATGTGAATAATTAAGTCAAATACCCTAATGACTAAGGATGGTTAACTTAAAATCTCAAGATCTCATAAGTCAAGTATTCTTGAACTTCACTAGTCTTGTGAGAATGTGAATGTGTCAGGGACTAAACCAACTCATTAGTTAGTTTTTTTATTTTTTTGAAAAAGAAAGGAAGAAAGATGTTTTTTTTAAAAATGTTTTTGTTTTTTTTTTCAAAAGTTTTTTTGAAAAAACACACTTTTTAAAATTTTCTTAAAAGCATTTAAAGAAAGAAAAGAGAGATTTTTTGAAGAAGTTTTTTTACAGAAAAAATAAGAAAGGATACACATTTTTTTAAAGCAAATAAGGGAAGAAAAGAGAAGATTGTGTTTTTTTGAAAAAGTTTTTTTGTGCTTTTGAAAATGTTTTTATTTTTTTAAAAAGATTTTTTTGTTTTTACCAATTTTATCCACTCCGTAATTATTATATAATATATACAGAAATACACAAAAGTATGAGCTATGGGTAAAGTATATATGTAATATATACACGTCCCCTATACTTAGCCTGTGTTATGTCCTCATGTCACTAGGTGACAAAAAGACATAGCTCGTACTAAGCATAAGTGGGTGAAAAGAATAGAAGAGATGAAGAATATGATAGCGTGGGAGAATACACAACGGGCATCGGCCCCCTATACTTAGGCTCTGGTCAGCATAAGTATTGGAGAGAATACAGGATTGGGGAACCGATGAGGCTGGGAAAGAATATACAAGAAGAGATGGAGCAATTAGGGTCACTCACCGCCTTATACTTAGGATCTAGTCATCCTAAGTATAGACACAAAATGAAAACGATACAGAACTGTAATGAGTGATTCGAATCACGAGGGAGGGATGGTAATAAAGGATGGAAAATCTATACAAGGAGGAGTGAGAATATACAAAGATCAAGAAGGTTTGTGACGGAACTTCTTGCGGAAGCGAGGGGGTGGGTAGTATACACATGTGTCGATGTCAGAATCATTCTAAGAAGAATAACAGTGAGGTGTAGGGAACGTCTAACGAGGGTCGACACATGGTTGCTTGCTCAAATATGGCTTCAGAACAGTCGAACTGAGCTCACACATATAGCTCACCTTATCCAGATCTGATGAGGACTCCTCAGAAAGTTCCTTCTCTGGTACGTCGAAGGTAACTTTCTTAGCCGGTTTTCTAGAACCTGAAGCATCAAGAGAAAGAGGAGAGTGATATGCTTGAGGAGTTGAGGGGAACATCTCAAGGAATCAATACTCTTCTTCTTATCAGATGATCGACTAGAGGATGGAGCAATCGATTTATCAAGATTGGTCAATTTGGTCCCAATTATCTCTCTTGATGTAGGTCCTGGATGTACTGAGGTGCTGACCAGAGGTTTATCATCAGGTGAGTCACCATATGCATTATAAGACTCCTGCAAGGTCAACATACGCCTTTGGTATGGTATAGTGTTCTCAGTTGACTTGGCATTTATCGACTCATGCGTCAGATCATCTAAAAAGTCAAGGAAATAATAAATGATCGTGTCTGACTCAGGGGCAGCTTCTGGTTGTGAGTCCTATATAGAAGTTGTCACGGTGGGGGTGATGCAAGCAGTGGGTGGTGTGGAGGTGTAGGGAGTCTCTGAACCAATGGTCGTCTGAACAATCGGTGTCTCAGGTGTAGTAGAGAGAAGGGACTCAATTGTCCCTCGGAGGTCACGACTGTCTGTAACTTTATGGGTTGTCTTAGAATATCGTGTGTCCTCAAAGATTGGGTGAGGTCGTAGTGATCCCAATGCAGAGAAATCGATCTTCCGAGTCTCGCAATCTATAGTTGCCTTAGCCAATGCTAAGAACGACTTTTCAAGAATGATCGAAGACTGGGTGAACTCTCCTCGGTTCTTAATGTCAATGATCATGAAATCTACCTGCAGAAGAGTACCTTGGAAAGTAATGATGACTGAAATGGTTCCTCTTGATCGTTTAATGGGCCGATCAGCCAACTGAACGATCTCTCTTGACTTCTTAGCAGATCCAAGTTTGATCTTGGCAAACACGGAGGTCAGGAGGATATTTATCAGTGAGTCATCATCGATTCTTGCATGGATAAAGGTAGTGTCTTTGATTTCACCGTCAAACCTAGGCACCTGCTTTACTCTACAGCTCTTGGTTTTTCTCCCTATCACCAAAGAGGTGGTCATAGACACTATGTGTCTCTCAGTCCTTGTTCTCTTATTGTCCGAACTCTTAGGCATCAATTTATTTCTCACAAATCTTTTAGGTCGGGAAAGTGCTCAATGCCCATTATTAACGGAAGCTCAAAAATCAATTTTCTATCCAATGCTTTCCTAAGTGCATGATCCAATTTTTGTAGATCTTTTCCATACTCATTTTTATGGTGTTTTCTGGTTTTTCATTTTTTTGATCTTTTTGATAGGTGAAGGAGGAATAGGAGAATGTACAGACTCTAGTTTGGAGGGAAAATGGTTAGTAGAAGAGGGGGGTAGAAGGGACTCCAGCTGTACATGACGTGTAGTCAATCCGGTGTCTTCCAGGTTTTCAAAATTCAATCCGCAAAATCCCTGATCCACTTTCATACTTGGGTTGTTAATCGGTCTAGAGATGTCATCCTCCAATAAATTCTCGTGACACATCATGAGAGACATTTGCTCAATTGGAGGATACTACTGAGAACTTGGACTCTTATACTCAACACACCTTAGACTCATGCGTGTAATGTTGGGTTGAGTACGGCCCATCTGTATAGCAGATGTTGGTCGGAGCCTCATAAGGTGGAGTCAGTAGACACGGTGTTTGTAGATTGGTCGCATGAATTCAATCCCCTATATATGTAGGCTCTCCAAATGGGTGGTATGAAGGCTGGTCAATGTGGACTTGATTTCTCAGGTCAATCAAATCAGGAAGATCGTATAATGCATGCCTCTCCATTTGGTTTGTTTGGTCAACCATGTTATACCTTAAGGTCAAGTCGCGATGTATATAGGTCAATTGTTGTCCAGTTCCAACTTGAGGTGAGAATGAGGTATGTGGGGTTAACTGATTCTGCCAAGCATTCATCTCAGCAGTAGCTTGCTCTTTGATTGGTTCCTTCATTCCAGCAAGTGGGCGAGAATATGGTGAGTCAATCCAGGGTGGTTGTGGGTCAGGGGTGTAAGAATGTGGAGTAGGTGAGAAGGACGAAGAAGTGGGGTAGTCAGTCAGAGTTCTGACTTCGAGATCGGGGTATGGATATGAGGAGGAATAAGAGGTGGAGATGATCAGGATATGGTCGAAGAAGAGTGACTTGGATATGATGACCAATATTCTGACGTCTTTGAAGGGAGATAGGAGAATGAAGCGGATCGAAGAAGAAAGTGTGCAAGTGCACTGAATAACACACAAAATAGACAAACACAAGAGCAAATCTCGAGTTCACCTACTCAACACTGTAATGGTCACAAAGGTCCAATCGTTTATTTTTTCAATTTTAATTAGATGATAAATCAAGATATACGCCTAATTATGCAAGGCTTATAGTAGGTTTTGGGCACCGATAAATATCCTCACCTCTCAACGATCGCAATAACACAAGCATAATGAGGGTTTTGCTCTCCCGCAAACAAGAGTTATTTTTAGTCAATTTTTTTGGTCAACTCTGATTAACAGTCCCGATTTTAAGTTCGGTTATCACTTAATTAATCCACCAAACAAGACACGTCTAACGACCATTCCCGATTTCCTTTTAACCTAAGTTTCAAAAATCAAAGGGGAGGGAGTCGGGAAAAACCGATGCAAATAGTGAAATCAATGATGCATGCCCAGTTCAGAAGACTTACAGTGATCCTTGTGCTCTACATGCGGGATGCAAGGCATAATTGAAATTTTATATTATATGAATGCAAACGAAAACCGTTCCTAGACAGGCAGTTCTATTTGCGAGTGATGAACAAGTTAATTCGTACTAATAGCTCTACAGTCTAAGTACATCTCGTTAGATGTGATGTGTGGTCTTAAAGATTACGAGCACAAGCAATAAAAATATTCTAATAGAAATATGCTCTAAGAGCCGTGAGTGCAAGTCCTATTCTACGTCAAGCAACCACACGACCACGAAGGGGTCAAATGTCCAGTCCTGATACACGCACAAGCTCTCAAACAAGAGTTGCTGTAAAGATAGAATTACCTAAATTATTACAACACAATAATTATAAAATTTACAAAAATGCTAATAATCTCAAAATAAATTAAATAATCCTCGCTCTTCAGCAGTCGGCGTGTGTATTACGCCCATCGAACTCCGATGCACTCCAAGTTCACCAAGCCCTCACAAGGAAAATAAAATTTATATTAAAGAGATCAACAACAAAACGAAAAATGAGCAGAAAAGGAAAAAAATAATTGGGAGAAAAATGGAATAAATACAAGGTGGCTCAGGGGTCAGACCACCCGAGTGAGAGAAAACCTAAATCAAATATTTCAAATTAAACCCTAAGCTGTTTGCCTCTCGGTAATGACATCATCTGACGGGTCCACTGAATACATGATATAATTTGTACTCATTGTAATACGGATACTTAGCGAATCATTCAAAATCGAGAAAAGATCTCCGTGAAGAGTTTCTCAGCTTAAATTTATATCCCTGACAAGTCCGGGGTCGAACATAGGGAGACAGAGGAATAATTTGGGTTAATTCAGAATAATTAGGTCTAGATTTCCAATACGGATTTTTTTGTATTTTTTTAATCCAAAAATAATGAGAAATGCAATATGCAGGTGAATTAAGAAACTAAGAAAACATACAACTTAGCCAAATTAATTTTAATAGGAAATAAGTCCAATTCAGCTAAATTATTTCTTAGAAACTTAATCCAGTAATGATTATGACTCTGAGGGGATAGATAAGAGACAATATAGGGAGTTGGTAGGTAAGTTATTATATGTTACTATTACCAGGCCTGACATATCATTTGTTGTGAGCAGAGTTAGCCAGTTCATGGAGCAACCTAGACAAGTTCATATGGGTGCAGTTTGTTTGATCTTAAGATATCTGAAATCTTTTCCAGGTGTAGGTCCTCTCTTCAGAAGAGATACGTCACTCTCAGTTACTGGATGTGCAGATGCATATTACACTGGGTGTCCCAAGGACAAGTTGTCTACTTCAAGTTTCACTATGTTCGTTGGTAGCTCATTGGTCTCATAGAAGAGACCAATGAGTTATGGCTCATTGGTCTCATATGGAAACATAGTGTTGTTGCTCGGTCCAGCGTTGAATCAGAATATAGGGCTATGGCCCAAGGAAGCACGAAAATGATATGGGTTATGTTTGTTTTGACTGATCTTGTAGTTGAGGTACCTCTTCCTATGCACCTCAAATGTGATAATCAAGCATCTCTTTTCATAACTAATAATCTATCTTTCCATGAGAGAACAAAGCACATCGAAGTTGATTGTCATTGTACCCGTGACTTGATCCAAAAGGGTTTTATTTCTACCTCCCATGTTGCTTCAGGAGAACAGATTGCAGATATGTTCACCAAGGCTCTCGCAAGGGGTCCTTTCCATTGTTGTTCCAAGCTGAGCATGATATATATATATATATATATATGCTCATCTTGAGGGGGAGTGTTGAGAGAATTCTGTAATCAGTGTCTTTATTTATATTTCTTTACTTCTTCTGTCCTCTTTCTCTTTATGTAATTTCTCCCTAGAGCCTTTCTCCTATATAAGAGGGCTCTAGGGCTAAGTGGAATACTTCGTTCTTTCATCTCTTTCCACAAAAAGGAATGGACTCGAAGTTGGACCTTGATGTAGATCAATGTTGATGTCAAAATAGTCAGTCTTCCCAGACCAGATCCTTATACAAGATGAAACCCTATCATACATATCTTTTATTAGGTTATTGTATAGGGCATATACTTATCTCTTTTATAAAATTCTCCATAATATTTCCTGTGAGGTATAGTCATAAGCCTTCTCCAAATCAATAAAAATCATATGCATGGTCTTTCTTTTAGCTCTATAAATCTTCATCGTTCTCCTCAACAAATGGATGGCTTCAATAGTTGATCGACCGTGCGTGAATCCAAATACGTTTTCTTTTACTTTAGAAACTTGACTCAACCTTCTTTCAATCAGACGTTCCCAATTTTCATAGAATGACTCATCAGCTTGATACCTTTGTAATTCTCACAATTTTGAATGTCTCCTTTGTTCTTATAAGAAGGAACCATGATGCTTCTCCTCCATTCTTCAAGCATTTTCTTGCTTCGTCACATAACATTGAATAAATTTCTAAGCGAAGTCAAATCACGCTCACCTAGAACTCTCCATACTTCTATAAGAATGTCATCAGGTCCTACACCTTTCCTAAGTTTCATAACCTTCAAAGCCTCCTTTACTTCCTTCCTTTGTATTCGTCAATAACTTGCGCGATTCAAGTAACTTTCACTATTAACTAGATCTTCTAAAGTGATCTCTCTATTTCCTTCCCCAATGAAAAGCTTATGGAAGTACTGATTCCATCTACTCTTTTTATTTTTCCGAGTAGTAAGCATGTGTCCTTCCTCATCCTTGATGCATCTCACTTGAGAAAGGTATTTGGTCTTTCTTTCTCTTGCTTTGGTTAACCTGAATATATCCTTCTAGCTCTCCTTAGAGTCGAGATTTTTGTACAAAACATCATAAGGTTTTGACTGAGCTTCGCTTACAGCCTTCTTTGCTTCCTTCTTTGCTATTTTGTAGTTTGTGACGGTTTCCTCTGTTCTATCCTTAGATATAGCTTTAAAGCATGCTCTTTTAATTTTGAGCTTCTCTTGCACCCCTCCACTCTACCACCAAGCCTTCTTCTGGCATGGGATTCCTCTCTTTGACTCACCTAGCATCTCTTTGGCTACCCTTCGGACCAACTTCTTTTTTAGAGGGAATCTTATTATTGGCTTGCCTTGCTTTTATTCGAGTGAGCTCTTGACTATTTGCACTACCTTACCTGCCTGATATGTGGGAGAGAGTCCAATCCCTTATATACTTGAGCTTTCAATTCATTTCTGACACTCCAGATCATTGCCTAGGCTTGCTTTTTAGTCCTCATCCTCGACCTTAATCTAATAGGTCAGAGTCAACGGATAAGTTATCTTTCGAGCGCTTTTGAACTAGATTAAAGCTATACTAGCCTGCTTTTCTTACCCTCGTTGAAGTCTCTACCCTCGTTGAAGTCTCAGCCCTCATGCCCACCTTGTCTTAGGGGATTCCCCTAGTCAAGCCTACCTACTCCTATCATAATACGAAAGCACCACACAGAGAATGAAATAAAAGTATATACCTACCTCCTTTGCATTGATTTCTGTTCCTTCTTCCGAGCCTTGCTTCCATCTACTCATCCGAGGCCATATGGTCAAGCTTCCAGAGGGCAATTCAAACAAGATGCTATATAATCAGAATTAAAGACCCAAAGGAGAAGTTATGAACACCCTTCAACTCTTTACTAAGTGCTCTTCTTTCATTGTGATTATGAAAACACTCCTTTTATTCACAAATCCTTTTATTTGCATATCCATGACTAACAAGCGATGTCGGCTTGTCAAACTCTCTTCTGGGATTACTTTGCAGTCATTATAGCACAACCAATCTTTTCTTCTTAATGAAAAGTAATCTATCTGTATTCTAGTCAGGTCACTCTTATAAGTAATTAAATGCTCCTCTCTCTTTTTGAAGGGAGTGTTTGCTATTAAAATATCATAAGCCGTACAAAATCCAGAATGAATTTTCCCTCTTCATTTCTATCCCTGAAGTCATGGCCTCCATGAACACTAGCATACCCTTCATTTCCAACATGTCTATTAAGATCTCCACCTAGGAAAATCATCTCTCTTTGTGGGATTCCCTGTATAATCTTATCCAAGTCCTCCCAAAAAAGTACGTTTAGTCATTTTATCCAAACCAATTTGGGATGCATAAAATGAGATGATATTAAGAATTTCTTCTTCAAGCACCAATTTTAGCAAAATAATCTGGTCCCTGAATCTTTGCACCTCAATTACACTATCCTTCAAATCTTTATGAATAAACACTCCAATACCATTTCTGCCCATATCTTTACCTGAATACTAAAGTTTAAAACCTATCTTCTCGATCTCCCATGCTTTCTCTCCAACCCATTTTGTCTCTTGGAGACACAGTATTTGAATCTTTGTTCTTTTCATTGTATCTATTATCTCCATCGATTTTCCAGTCAAAGTGCCAATATTCCAACTACCTACATGCAACTTCCTTTGCAACCTCTTTTGGACTAACTTATTTATTCGCATGCAACCATCATGCGAGAATTTTTGCAAATTTTGGATTGTATCCGGACGACAATGCAACAAAACTAGCTTATTTATCCGCATGCATTCCTCATGTGAAAATCCTTACAAAATTGAACTACATCCGTGCAATGATGTAGCGATCCTTGCCAACTTTTCATTGCATTCGAGCGATGCAACACGTCGCTAGTAGGGAAAGACCCAACGAAATTTAAATGTTTGCTTAAATCTGTGTTGAAAAGATCAGAATAGTAATTCCTAAATAGTATTATTAAAAAGAAAACTATTTAGAGATTTCTCTCTCTTGTGTTGGCTATCGGCTACCTAACGTGCAACCCTCCTCATTTACCTGGACTTGAGACCAGCCATGACTGAGTTAAAAACTCCATCGGTGTAGCAGTGAAAACCCATGAACAAAGAGAGGTTCCATTGTGAGAGAAAACATGAGTACATAGAAGAACCTAGATGACTCTCTCGAAATGAGAGTCTCCGAGAACCCGCACCTTAACCCTGCAATATGTATATACATCTTAGACCTCCCCCATTAATAAGATCAGCAACGATTCGTTTACAGAATGTAATCAGATCACAAATAGGTCGTGTTGAGATATTTCCACTTTCTATGTATCTTTTTGTTTATTTTATTTTCCCTTGTCCACCATATGTATTTTACCCATAGTTCTCTACCTATATGAGAGAGCCTAGGGTTATAGGAATAAATAATTCTCTTATTTCCTCCAACATGGTATCAGAGCGGCGGTCCTTGATCGGAGCTCTCGAACCCCAAAACCCTAACCCTACCTCTAGACCTTCCCTCGCGCACCGCCCCTCTCGAGCGCCGCACCCGCCTCGCGCGCCGCCCTCCCTCGCGTGTCACCACCCCCCTTCGTGTGTCGTCCCCTGCCTCACGCGCGCCACCCCAGCGCGTCGCCTCGCGTTTCCTTCCGCCTTGCATACATCATTTACGTGCACCGCCAGTGCATCGCCGACAGTCCCTGTGATGCGCACATGACCGTGCACTGTCTTGATCACGCTTCTTGCGCATCAGCTTCGTCGATTGGATGATGGGTTTGCGTGCATGAGTCTACACTTGCACGCATTCCGGCAATATGTCTGAGAACAAGGTTGATGTACCCGCCACAAGCGCATTTAGAGATCCAACGCCTATTGTAAAAATGGACGGGATGAATTATGAGCTCTGGGCTATGCAGTTTATGAGCTTGATGAAGTCAAATGGTAAGAAGCATATTCTTACCGAGGAGGAGCCGATGGAGAAGATTGGGGTGAATGCCTCGTGGGAGGCAGACGATGCCTATGCCAAGGCCTGGCTTTCTGGTACATCGACGATCGAGATCGTCAATGATGTGTTACATCAGCCTACAGCCAATGCGATGCGTGATATCCTCACAGCGACCTCTTCTCAAGCGAGGAACGAAATGAAGATCCTCCAACTCCAGCACGACATATTCACTGTGAAAAAGTACAGACGTCCTCTGCACTCATTGTATACATCCTTGCATGGGATGTTTGATAAGCATCACAGTTTCATGCCGTTAATGGCTACTCTAGAGCACCAGAAGACATATAGCAATGCTAAAATGGTTAGGGTATTCCTAGCAGCCCTTGATCCTGAATATGATGCTGCTCGATCTCAGATCCTAGCAGATGCCACAATACCCCCCATGGAGGAAGCATTTCGTAGGCTCAGCAGAATCACTATTCCGTCAACCACCTCTAGTTAGACTTCCTCAGTCATGGCAGCTTCTCGAGGAAGAGGAGTTCATTCTAACTTCCATGGACGTGGACCTCGTGGCAGAGGAGGTCGTGCTCATCAGACATGTACCTTTTCTCATCGCCAAGGGCATACTGAGGAAACATGCTATTCCAAGCATGAGCTTCCTGCGTCTGCTCGGGTTACAGAGCATATTGAGTCCCTTGCTGTGTCCATATTAGATCAAAGGTTTGATCATCTAGTGGCTAGATTGAGAGATATTATACCTCCTTCCTCATCACCATCTTCGACAGATCATTCAGATGTGACTGCCTCAGCCTCTGCCAGTATCTCTACTACAACTTGCACCACAGGTACTTATGTTTTTACATCTTGTCATGGATCTAACATTACAGAGTGGATAATGGACTCCGGTGCGACACATCATCTCTGTAGAGACAGACATAGCTTTCATCATATAAACATGTTCCGCCAGGAAGAAAAGTTGTGATAGCTGATGGAACTCATTCCCCGATCACAGGACAGGGGGAGATTATTTTGATGCCTTTGATGTGTTTACAGAATGTGCTACATGCTCCTGATTTCTCTATGAATCCACTTTCTATTAGTCAGATTACAAAGGATTTGCACTGCAGAGCCATTTTGACCCATCTTCTCTTGTGTTTCAGGACACTCTTATGGGAAAAGTGATTGGGTGTGGCCGTCAGCGTGGTGGCCTTTATCGCCCGATTCGGACTGCTTATACTGGCCTATCCTCTCATTCGTCGGGATCAGTCTCTCCTTTCACATGGCGTCTCCGGTTTGGTCATCTCCCTCTTCAGAAGATGTGTCATATTCTGCCGCAGATTTCACCCAGTACTTCTTTTCAGTACGAAGCGTGTCAGTTGGGAAAGCATCATCAGTCTGCCTTTCCTAGTCGTTAGAGTCGAAGCAGTACCTCCCTTTTTGAGTTGTTTCATATTGATATCTGGGGTCCGAGTTGTGTACATGATCATCAAGGACACATGTTTTATCTTGTAACTGTAGACAATTTTTCTCGCTTGTCATGGGTATTTCTTTTGAAAAATAAATCTGAAGCAGGGAATGTGATCAAAACCTTTATTATCGAAGTGAAAAATGTTTTCTCTGCCTTTGTGAAGTTTGTGCAAACTGACAATGCTTTGGAGTTTTGTACTCGTGATTTGGATCATTTTCTTTCTTCAAAATGGATTATTCATCAAACTTCTTGTCCCTACACCTCTCAACAAAATGGCGTTGCTGAAAGAAAGCATCGTAATCTGCTTGATGTTACTCGGACTCTTCTCATTCAGAGTCGTACACCACATTCGTTTTGGGGAGATGTTGTTCTCGCTATTTGGTGAATCGCATGCTGTCGTCTGTCTTGGGTGAGAAGACTCCTTTCTCTATAGCTTTTCCTGAAAAGGAGTCATTCTCCCTTACTCCTCATGTGTTCGGATCTATTGCGTTTGTCTACAAGCTGTCTCCTGGACTTGACGAGCTCGCTCCTAGAGCTGTCAAATGTGTGTTTGTTGGGTACTCTAGGACTCAGAAGGGATATTAGTGTTATGATCCTTTAAGCAGAAAATACTATATCAGTGTTGATGTCACCTTCTCTGAGTCAGTAATGTACTTCTTCCCTACAGGTGATCGGTTAGCTTCATCAGACTTGGACAATGAGATCTACATGCCACATCCTCCCATGCATGTTGTACCTCCACCACCATCTACTCCACCACCACCTTCTCCACCACCACCACCCCCTCCACCACCACCTTCTATCCAGTCACGTGTGCCACTTGTTCCATCCCTTCCTAAGTTCTACACGCGTCGGATTGCTCCCGCTCATGGCTTTTGCCCAGCACTCACAGAGCCCCAGGTTTGTTCTGATAACATAGCTCCTAACGATGGGTCTGGTGTTGTATCGGTGCGGGAGTCATTGCATGAAAATAGCACACAGATGGAGGGCGTTGTATCTGACCTTGACATTCCTATAACAGTAAGAAAGCAGAAGCGCTCCTGTGCTTCTTATCCCTTGGCATCTCAGGTCTCCTTTCATCGTCTAACAGGGGATTCTCAGAAATTTGACTTGGCTTTATCTGCCATGGATATTCCACGAAATTATGAGGAGGTATTGCAGGATAGTTACTGGCGTTTAGTTATGAAAGAGGAGGTGGCAGCACTACAGTGGCGTGGTACATGGAGTCTTGTTTCTGCTCAATTTGATGCATTCGTCGTGGGATGCAAATGGGTGTTCACAGTGAAACACCATACGGATGGCAGCGTGGATCACTATAAGGCGAGACTTGTGGCACGTGGGTTCACCTAGACTTATGGGGTGGATTATCAGGATACTTTCTCTCCGGTGGCTAGACATTCTACATTGCGTATTCTCCTTTTTGTTGCTGTGTCGCGAGATTGGCCGTTGTATCAACTCGATATGAAGAATGCTTTCCTTTACGGTGATCTTCAGGAAGAGGTCTACATGCAGCAACCACCTGGGTTTGCTGCTGAGGGGGAGTGTCAGAAGGTTTGCAGACTACACAAGGCTATTTATGGTCTTAAGCAGAGTCCAAGGGCATGGTTCCAGAAGCTCTCAGACTTGATAGAGCAACAGGGGTTTGTGTGATCGACTGCTGATCATTCCTTGTTTGTGCAGAAGACACTGAGAGGTACTATCGTCATTCTTGTGTACGTTGATGACAATATTGTACAAGAGATGATGAACATGGCATTCAGGGAGCCAAGAACTTCCTAGGTCAACAGTTTGTGACCAAGGATCTTGGACATCTACGTTACTTCCTTGCGATAGAGTTTACCAGGAACCAGCATGGTCTGGTGAAGACACAGAGGAAGTATGTTACCGATCTCCTCTCAGAGACGGGCATGGCAGATTATAGACCTGCCACTACACCTATTGACCCAAGCATGAAGCTATATGATGATGGCACTGAAGAGGTCGACAAGAGGAGATACAAGGAACTTGTTGGTAAGCTACTATATGTGACCATTACCATGCCTGACATATCCTTGACTGTGAGCAAAGTAAGTCCGTTCATGGAGCAACGGAGACAGACACATATGGATGCAATCTACATGATTATGAGATACCTGAAGAATTCACCGGGCATAGGACTTTTGTTCAGCAGGGGCACATCTCTCTCAGTTATAGCATGCGCAAATGCAAATTATGCTGGACTATAGAGGTGCCTCTCTGATGAATCCACATTTCATCATCTTTATTCTATCATTTTGGCCTCAAAAACCCTAGTAAATGCGTGTAAATACCCTTAATTCAAGCATCTTAGCATTCATGCATGTGCATGTAAATAGTGTATAAAATACTGTAATTAAAGCCAAAATTATAGAATAAATAAAAGAAAAGAAAAAGAATAAAATATTGTAAATATTTTATGACCCAAAACCCCGAGACCTAGGCATCTAGATGAATAGGTCGACAAGGAATAAAGTAGGGGGAGATAAGGGCCAAAATACAATAAAAATACTTTTTATTTAATTCATTCTTTATTCATCTTGGGGCCTATTTTTGGTTCCACTTTTTATACCTCAAATAAAGAAACTTTGAACATAAAAGTTGTAGATAATTAAATAAATAAAAATACAAAATTGATTTCAACCAAAAATAATGTACAGATAAAAAGTTATAGTCTGAATAAAAATCCAAAATCCCAACTTTCCAGACCCGTATCTTGCAAATAAAAACTCGAAATGTGCCAAATTCATCTTTAATTGTATATAGTGTATATTTAATGGAGGTGGTTTCGTATTTTTCTGAGTTATGGTTTGAAAGTTGAGTTTTGGACCCCTATTGTATATTTGGACATATTAAAATATTCATTTTATTATTTATTCATTATTCTTATATTTTTATATTTTTATTATTTTGTAAATCTTACTTATAATAGATTTGTGCATTAAAATCAGAATAAAAACCTAAAAAAACTCAAACTAAAAATCATTGTATATTGTATATAGGTAAAACACCTATACTTATACCTGTATAATACATACTTATATTTTATTAAGTATACAAATCACATCAGAAAAATAAAATAAAATATATCTAAGTGTATTAAAGTATTGTATAATTTTATAAAATAATAAACAAAAATAAATAAATTAAAATCACAAAATAAAAATAAAATACTTAAATATATAGATAATATACCTATAAGGGCTATAAAAAGTAACTTATAAAATTATACCTCATAAAAATAATTAAAATTCATAATAAAATACTTTATAAAATAATAAATATTTTTTATTTAATAACCTAAATTTAATAATATCATTTGCTATTTTTTAATGAATTAATAAATCATTTCCAGGGATTTTTCCTGGTTGGTCCACGTGGACCAACCAGGTTGGTCTGACAGTTGACCTCGGTCAACCGTCTGACCTACTCCCCTAGCCGTGTCAGACCTGGGTTTTGACCCATGTTCTCTCTATTTTCTAGGCCAACCTATTGCTAATTTCATGATGGTGCCTTCTGCAACATTGATCCTCGACTATCCAACATACACGTCATAGGATTTTTTCGACCTTCGGGTCGTTGATTCGCCCGTTTCATCTCGTTCTTTGCGCCACCTTCAGCCATTCAAAAGAACCCGCCATCTTCCCTTCCATCTTCGAACCAGTTTTGGAGAGCCTCTGACCTCCGAGTGCTGTAAGGTTGAGACTCCTGTGACAGGGGAGGCTCCTGGTACCCTCGTCGAGGTGCGGCGAGGTTCGACGGCCGCGTTCCACCATCTCCGGCGGTTGCGCCGCCGTGAGGTTTCATCTCGGGTATACACCATGAGGTTTGCTTTTTAATTAGTTTTTCTCGCTTGCTTTTACTTCCAGTAGCTTTAGGATTCGTTTCCACCCTTCCATCTCGCTTCCAACCCGACCAATCGCCATCTTTACCCCCCTCGTCGGAGCTCTCTCCGCCACTGACACTCTTTTTTGCATGCTGGAGGGTCGCGGCATTTTGCCCGCGCCCCTCTTAACCTTTCCTGCAGGTCCTTGGAACGCCAGCACACATGGGGGCGGGTTTTGGACGTCGCCGGAGACATCTGGGGGTCATCCCCGACCTTGACGTCGCGGGTGAGCCCAGGAGGTCGCCAGCCCCTTTTGCCACCACCAGAATCTAGAGGACGCTCGCAGGAGACATCCCGGCCATTTTGGAGCTCGAAGAGGCGACAGAAGAGGGCGCACGGGTTCGGGGAAGCTCGCTCGCCGCGAGTTCTTGCATGTTCATCGTCGTCATCTTCCAGCCATTGGATCGAAGGCCCGACCCACGCACAACAACCACTGTTCGATCTGAAGACCTCGCGTCGTTGGATCGTCATCGCAGCTTCTAATCTCAGCCATCGACGCGAAGGGGTATCGCGCTTCGTAAGGGTGTCACGCTTCTGAAGTGAACAGCTTAGCGCCGTTGGATCGCACCCGTGAGTGGGTATTTTGCATCTTAGACCCGCTCAGTTTTGTATTTACTAAATAGAACGTAAACATTCGTCGGTTGTTGTATATTTTTTGTGACATTTGCATTTATACCCTCGGCCTTTCGTAATATTACACTTTGGTCCACGCCTGGCGTACGTGCTTGTCACGTGCGTCTGGGCATTTTGCAGGGGGACCCCGGCTACTTTTCATATTTCGTTTCGGTCCCCAAACTTATACTTGCAGTTATAATATTCTGGACTTTTTGCACTTAAGCCCCAACGTTTTGTGTGACTGCTGTTTATACCTCCCCAGGCGCGTGCGTCGCACGCACGTGGGTGGGCTTTTTGCCAAGAAGCCCTTGCGGCTTTAGGTTTTTGTAATTGATCCAGAAAATCTTTTATTCAGTTATAAATTTTCTGGGAATTTTACATGTAGGCCCCTGGATTTCTGCCTAATTACATAAATACCCCTGCATGTATGTAATTTCTTTATGCTTCTAGTATTTATTGCACGCATCTATAAAACCCAAAAATTCTACAAAAATCATTTTCAACTTCTACTGCATTGCTGATTCACGCCACATTTTTGCATTACATTTTTATTGCATTTTAATATTTACTAAAAATCAAAAACATGCATTTTAGCTACTGTTTACATTAGAAAATCCATAAAAATTATAAAAACGTTTTGAAAAATTCCAAAAAATTATATTTTACGTGTTTCATCATCTTTTAGTGTCTGTCCAAAAATCACTAAAAAATTCAAAACAAAAATCTCAAAAATTAGAAAACCCCTAAAATCTTCATAAAAATCTGAAAAATCCAAGAAAAATCCTAAAAATATAAACTCAGTTCCTGTAGTTTCTCTATTCTATTATCTTTATTCCAAAATTAATTTGGGAAAATTTTGTCACTGTTTACTATTTTTCATTCCCATTTTAGTTTCGGCCGGTAGCATAGCTCACTGTTTTCTTGTATTTCCATTTTAAAAATTCCACAGAAAAATCCCCAAAATAAAAAAATAGTATAAAATCATAAAAAGACCAAAAACATTTTTTTGCTGATTTTTGAGTATTTTTACCTATTTTTATAAATACCTTATCCTCTCTTTCCTTATATTGTATATTGAAAAAGGAAATATAAAAATATAAAAACCAAAAAGAATATATAAAATCAGTAAAATTGAAAACCAAATTACAAAATAAAAAAATTTAAAATAAAAAAATTATAAAATTAAAAACCCACAAAAAAATTTCATAATTGTAGACACTTAATCACATCACATTTTTGTGCATTATTGCCCGATCTATCTTGTTTGCTCCCTGAGTTCGACACTCTACACATACTTACACTATACACCTATTTGTAGAGTTAAAATAAATTTGACTCCACGCTTACCTTTCATTGCTTGATTTATACTTGTGGGTTCATTGTTGATTAGATCCGGATTTCTTAGCGGTCACCGCAACAACTTCTGTGTTCCCGCCTTGTGTGGAATACACGACCGCTTGAATTTTGGGTTTATCACTCTCCCCATGAACTTTCAATATGACAATCAGGTTGCTCTCTTCATTGCCAAAAACCCTGCATTCCATGGGAGAACGAAACATATTGAGGTAGATTGTCATTACACTGGAGATATGATGCAGAAGGGTCTGATTTCTACCTTTCATGTTAGTTCAGAGAACAAACTGCTAATATCTTTACCAAGGCTTCACTCAGGGGGTCGTTTCAGAAGTGTTCGTCCAAGCTGAGCATGATTGATATCTATGCTCCATCTTGAGGAGGAGTGTTGAGATATTTCTACTTTCTATTTATCTTTTTGTTTATTTTATTTTCCCTTGCCCACCATATGTAATTTAACCATAGGTCTCTCCCTATATAAGAGAGACTAGGGTTACAGGAATAAACAATTCTCTTATTTCCTCCAACAGGTCGATACTTCAAGGCATATTTCTACAGGGTGATTGCCTATGTGTCCAATTAGGACTGAACCCAATAAGTTGTCATGGCCAGTTTTCCTCGATAACAAGTCAGGGACCTAAGCCCAGAACGGTACTGATAGTGGAAAAGGTTACCGGAGAGACATAAACATGGAGCTTACAACCACCACAATCACTGGGAATAAGTGGTAGACCATGTCGTAAATGAGGTTGTTGTGAATACAAATGGGTGAGAATGTATAGTTCCGCATCGAAAACTCACGAGTGTGGGAATAGATTATAAGTGGTGGAAATTATTACCTTTTTAATAATAATTCTGATTTTATGGGACCAGGTGCCCCTTTTATTAATCAAAAGCAAAATATTACAATGACGCACATATGAGAAAAAGAACTGTTCATAATAATGGCCAGCATGGATTCAAAATAAAATAAAAAAGGACTAATCACTAAGTAGAAAAGCTCAGTGAACTTTTTCCTTTGCTTTTCTAAACTTTGGTTTCATCTTCATCGATTCTCATTTCTCTTGAGAATTTTTGTTGAATTCATTAGCATATTCCTTGCAGCAATTTATGTAAGGTTCACTAAAATCCAACTCAAAATCTCTAACATGATCATCTTCTATTGCATTACCCTTAGAAAAGGCCTCATAATTTAGCAAATGAAGTGAAGGTGGTGAGGCTTCCGTATCCAATTAGCAAAGTTGATTGGACAATGAAGGAGTTACCTTCTTCAAAGGGGTCTCTTCTTCATCTGTTTGCTTTCGTTGCTTCGATTTATTTTTTTTCTACTTGCTTTTAACTGTTTTCCATCCTTCGTCAATTTTCTCAGATTTATAATAATTAAATGTTGAAGGATATGGGGTTGTTATTTCCTTGCGTAGTGATCTTTCCTCTGTTATTTCACTAACAATTAGTTAGGGCGCCATTCCTTTGTATTATCTTTGCTGGATGTTCAAGTCATGTATCCACCTTCAAGCAATGGAGCTTTACCTTTGTCCACAGTCTAGTTTCCACCAAATTCATGGTCGAATGCTTCTCTTCCTGATCATTTTGTTCGTTTGATTGTTGCTACTCCTTTATATGTTGTTGATCCTGAGTCACTTGTTGTTGCTCTTGATTTTTCTGCTGCTGGTCCAGATTTAGTTGTTGCTCTAAAATCATCTCCTCTGAAATTTCGGTCACCCTGGGATTTTTTGCTTTCCATAGTTTATTTGGTTCTTCCATCTCCACATTCTTCCTACCACTCATGCGCTCCTCCATCATGTGTCCATAATAAAACAAGAAGTGCAGAACTTGGGTAATTTTTTGTAAATGATTTTTTGCTTGAAAGTTTGAGACACATTCTTAATCCACACAAAATCTACTCTTGGTAAGAAAAGATCAATCTC
This sequence comes from Ottelia alismoides, assembly GCA_037367405.1. NCBI lineage: Eukaryota > Viridiplantae > Streptophyta > Magnoliopsida > Alismatales > Hydrocharitaceae > Ottelia > Ottelia alismoides. The sequence continues at coordinate 331,225 of JAZKJV010002072.1, forward strand.
CACGTACATTCTAACATAGCCCAGCCTTAAGAATTCTTTAATCTCTTCGTCAAGACAAATGTATGTTCCAATAACTTTGGTGATGGATTTGAAAATGCCATGGTTTTGAAGATAGATGTTCAAACATGGCCAACTGACCCAAACTGCCACTTGAATTGTTCTGAGATTGGGATGAAATAAAGGAGACCATCTAAGAATGCTGACCCAATCTTACATGTATTTAAAGTCCCCAGCAACATAACCTTTAACAAAGTCCTGTTCACATCTAAATCAAATAAGGCTATGCTTAGAGTCCAGGGGACCCACGAAAATTTCCCCATATATCTCCCATTTGTTCTTCGAAAAATTCCTAAATGATACCAATTCTACCCTAGGAGTTTGGAACTTGGCCACCAAACAAGACGTAAAGGGCATTTGAAGCCGAGCCACCTCATCCTCACTAATTTCAATAATATGCTCCCAATTTAGAATTTTTGCATCCGAATACGAATTGTTTCCCCAAAAGAAGGAGAAGAATTTTTCCACGCACAAAAGAGGAAAAATACGGCATTAGTATTTCTTTATTTGCATCAGCAATATTTTCCTTCAATTCAAATTTTTTTCCATATTTCACTGCCTCCAAAAATGGAAAGTCATTATTTAAAATGAATGGCGCTTCTTTGAATGATCCACCAAAAACCAATTATCTCAAAATAACCGTCAACAAGATCCTACGGAACGCGGATTTCACGCCACCTCTCCTTCCCAATATTCAAAAATAGAATTACCGAAAGCAGACAAATACTTTAACGAAAGAATTCAAAGCAAAATGGATTAAAATCTCTTCTTTCACAAAAATTTGAAAATTTTTTCACCACGACTTCCTAAGATTCTCGCACGAGTCTCATGGAATGGACGATCAATCAAAAACTGGATGACTGTATACAACCTTTTGCCACGCTTGGAGCAATGATGGAAAAACTATGTCACAATGAGGTTTTTCAATGGTCGTCAATTGATCCAATCAGATTATTACTAGCTAACTTGTGCTTAAGTATGGTCGTCAATTGATCCAATCAGATTAAACCCAACAAGTTCTCAAGGTCTAATTTTCTCAATAATGGTCCGAGGACCTAAGCTTGGGACATTATAAATGGTGTCAGAGTGGGTTCCCATTGATAGTGGAAAGGGCTATGCGAGGGAACCTGAGCCCGGAGCATGCAACTACCACTATTACTAGGTAAGTGATGTGCCATGTCACGAGGACATTGCGAGTACAAGGGCTAGAAGATAAAAAATTCCAAAGATACTCCTACATCAGAAGCTTACAATATATGAGAGTGGGTTATAAGAGTGGAAGATTACTACTTTACATCTGAGACTTAAGCATTTTGAGTAGTTGCCAACGTGTCCAACTAGGCCCAAACCCAACAAGATTTCATTGTCAGTTTTCCTCGATAACAGACAAGGGTAAAGGAAGTTTAATACTTTGCATCACGAAAACGCGAAAAACCATCGCAAACAGTATGTAATTGCTTCCATCGAATTACAAATAGTCTACAATTTATGAGAGCTACCACATAAATTATGAATCTTATTCATGAATCCAAAATAAAATGTAAATCCAATTTATATTTTAATTTCTGATGTGAATCATATTTACAAATATTCCTTGGAATAATATATAAATCATATTCACATATATATATATATATTAATAATTATGAATCGATATTCATATTAATTAAATAAATATGATGTGGATCATATCCACAAAATCCTTGATATACATTATCCTTAATAATAATAATTATCATAACATTGGTATCATTTAGGACTTGTGAGCAGATGTCTCGGATACTTGGAGATAATGTCGGGGAGATCGTACTATCCACATATAGTGACTTAAAATTTAGATAACTATCCAATATCATGGTTTAGACCACTTTTGACTAAACATAATACACTCTATCTTTGAGCTTGAGCTAAAATGATTCACATTCTATGATAGCTCAATGACACGTTACACTCTCCATGAGCTCAACAAATGATCAAAGTAATGGAATCGGCTTCCAACTTCAATTCTAATCATTGTCCAAACTGTTTGGAGCTTAGAAATGAGCTCAAGAAGTGAGTTCACCTCAATTTCCATTACCATTCCAATATTTGAATATTGAAATTGGAAATGGAAATTGGAATTGTTTCCAATAAAATGATACTTAATCCAACTAATTCTCATATCATTAATCTATGTAATGGAGTCACTAAAATTCATTCGGTGTCATCGTTCCCTCGGAATGGAAGTGTCATGGTAGACGATCTATTATGATAGATTTAACCCAGAGTATTCTCAATACTCCACCATCCTTCATACTGGAAGACTTTGATTTGCTCGAAGTTTAAACCCTTGTTTGATTGTCCCCTTCCATGGTATATTATTAGATTTCTCAATTGAAAATTGGGCGACAATATTAATCATATACTTCTCAAAAGCACATATTAATATTTTGAATTGATGTCTTATTTCATAAACAAGACAACCATGCATGGATTCTATATGACCCTAAAATATCTCATGAGTGAGCTTTGTCTCTTGGTCCATCAAGTATGAGCTTATATGATCCCTTTGAGAGATCATACATCTCATATATCCTCATGTGCAAACCAACGTTCCAGTATATAGACCTTGGTTAGGTCTTCAACGTAATGGTTCGTTTAATGTGCACATTTAGATACATATATGTATATTTGTCTCTAGTCAAAGGATGTGTGCCTTATCGTGACAGTTATGATTCAAGTCTTAATTTATTTTAGCCTCATCAATTTAACTCTTTGACTTGATTATTCCGACACAATCGAATCTCTATTCCTATGTAGAGGACCTGCATCAAGAACTCTGTTGGAAATCAGTCTTTAGAGAAAGATTGGCATCTCTTTCTCAAATTGGAGATCATTATTGAATATCACATGTTAACGTCAATTGAGTCCTCTCAACTACATGATATTCAACATGGTCGTGGTACATAACCTATTTGTACAAAGAGACCTATCATTAAGTGCATTCACAAACATTCATTTCATATGGGCATGAAAACACAATAACTTTTATTACATTAATGGGTTGCCAAAGGCTTACAAGTCCAACACATGGACCTAGGAACGTACATGGTACCAAGATAAATTTTTTTCTGATAGTAGAATGGGCTACCCGAGGGGACTTAAACCTAGAGCATGCAAGAGCCACAACCATTGGGAATAAGTGATGAGTTATGTCGCAAATAAGGGTTTGCAAATATTAATGAGGGTGGTTATAACATCATAACATAGCCCCACATCGTATACCCGCAAAGTGTAGGAGTTGTTATAAGTACGGGGGATGGCTACTTGACAACTTTAACTTAAGCATTTTCAATGGTTGTTAATGGGTGCAATTGGGTCCAAATTTGACACATTGTCATGCCCAGTAGTCCTCGGTAATGAACCAAGGACCTAAGGATGTTATAAAATCTATATGCCTAGCGTTCCTCCCTTGAATGCCTTTGCCCGAGTGCTTCTCTTGCTGCTGTCACCTGGAGATGGATTTTTCAGAACCCTAGTAGCAACAGGGTTGGGTTTTTCTTAACCGAAATATCCTTTAGAGAGGAGTGATGCTCTACCTCTTATGGGGGCTTAAAGCCTGTCCTTAGTTGTATTTTACTTTATTTTTATTCAGGCCAAATGGGCCAATTTTGTTATAACCAAAGATATGAGACAAAAAGAGAAATAACAAATGAAGGAAAAAAGTGATGAAAACTGTCCATGATAGAAAAAGAAAGCGAGATGTAAAAAATACAACATAGAGGAAAAAGTATGAAAGAATGATTGGAGAAAATGAAGATGCTTAAGGAAAAACAAACTGTGATCATGCCTAATGGGCCAAGCTTATTATGAAAAAATGAGGGTAAAAAAGGGGATAAGTTTTGATGGAAAGAGGAGTGCTGAAAAATTGAGCCGGTAATCTGGCCTAAGGACTCTAGTTGTCCACGTCTAATAAGTTTCCTGGGCTAGTAATCTCCGAAAATGTACCAGGCCTAAGGTCATGGACATTACATATGGCATCAGAGCAGATCCGCTCTAATAATGAAAAAGACTACCGAAGAGGTGGGGTCACTCCTACCGTAGTTAGGAGGAATGGGGTATCCAAGAAGTAAATCCATATGCTAAATATAAGGTTACAATTATACCCTAAAAATTATGAGCAATATGATATAATTGAGATCAGCATCGATTTAATCACCATAATAAAAGCGGTCATCAAATCAAAGCAAGTCAAGGAGAGCAGGGTCCCATTTTTCTCATAAAAATTCACTTCAATTAAAACAGTGGCATATGAGATAAATAAACATGCTAAGATATAGAGGATAAAATAAGGATCAAAACGACACTAAAATCATGCAATTTGGACCTACGATGCTCAAGTTATGATAAAAACAGTGCAGGGGCATAATTATAATAAAAATGCAATAAAATAAACGGATAAATATTGCATTTAGGTCCCTAAAGGGACCTAAATGCAATTAATGAAAATTGCCTGGGCCCTTGTTCAATTTCACCATTTGCGCATAGGGGCATTTTTGCAATATCTGAAACCTCGGAGGAGCTCCCTGTAAAATACCCAGGCACGCACGCGAGACACGTGCCTGGGGACCAATATGTGATTTCATAAAACTTCAGGGTCTATCCTGCAATTTACCCAGGCCCTCACGTACTAGGCACGTGAGGCGCCTAGGCTCGGGGGAGCCTTCTGGTTCGGGCCACGTGGTGAAGTCTGGAGGCTCAGCTGAAGGTTCGGATGACCCGAGCCTGTAGGTTGGGCTGGAGGCTCGGGTCAGCCTCGTGTCATCATCGTGACCGTCCGATCCATCTGATCGGACGACAACTGTATCTCGTCCTCCTTCGCAGGTCACCGGAGAAGGCGGGGCTCCGGCGACCTGCCATTCGCACCACCGCCATATTTATCAGCTTCTGGAGGTCGGGGAAGATAGCTGGTGGTCTGGCGAAGGACTGGGAAGCGCCGCGAGGCTCCGAGGCGGGTCGGAGGGGAAGAACGATGGAGCCTCGTCGGCGGAGAAGAGCTCGAATCAGCTCCGACGCAAACTCCGGCAATTGAAGTACCTGCAAGCGTTAAATAGCCGAAGCGTGTGTGCATGTAGTGCGAGTGAGAGGTGAGGGAAGTGAGGGCCGTGGAGGCGACGAGAAGCGGTGGCCCAGAGCTTCTTCTCCGGCGGTGTTGGAGCAGAAGGGGATCTGAGTGAGGGGAGGTCCTGGAGAGAAGAAAGGTGGTCAGCGAGGGTGTTTGATGAATAGTGAAGGTCGGAAGGTGGTTCAACGAGGGTGGCAGCGAGTAATGGAGTCGGGGTAATTCGGAGAAACAAGGGATAACTTACCTCGTCGGAGCGAGGTGTTTGGTAGAGGCGGTGATCTGGGCTGAGGTCCTTCTCAGACCTCGGGGGTCGTCGCACGACAGGGGCGATCAGCCCCGGTGCTCAGCGGTGCGGAGCCAACCTCGACACGACCAATGCGGTCGTGGGTCGACACCGGACCAACACCATTCTCGCCTCGACGTTCTGCCCCTCCACTGTCATCGGAGGGGCGGAGGAAGCTACGTGAAGACCCAATAATGGTGGACATTTGGCTAAGGAGGTGGAGGACGGCTTATATAGGTGGAGGAGCCCGGCTGTTACATAGCGGAGCAGGGGGTTTCGTCGGGCGAGGATTGAATGATGGAGTAATGGAGATGGTCGAAGGGGGGTTATACGAGAAAGGTGGAGGATAGGGCTATGCGGGGCGGCTGTTAGGAGCGGAAGAGGTGGCCGAAGGCGATGGCTAAAAAGGAAAGGGGCGCTGGGTTGGTGACGCGTAACGACAGGGGGAGGGTGTTACGCGAGGAGGAAGATGGTAGGAGGGCCGTTGGATCATGCGATCCAACGGCTAGGATGCGGGCACGGATGGTTGGCTAGGATCAGATCCATTGATCTGATCGAACGGTCGAGGTAAGGTGCGAACGAATGGCTAAGATGGAGAGTCTGGAGAGATCTAACGGCGAGGGTTGAAAGGGTGACGTGGCACTAGGGGAAGCGTTGGATGGACGTGGGATCGGAGGGCTATGGTTTAGGCAGGGGCGAAGGGTTAAGATTAGATCTGTGTATCAAATCTGACGGTTGAGAACAAGGCGGTGATGGACGGCGGAGATGGAGGTGGGGATGGAGTGATCCAACGGCCCAAGAGAGGCGCCGGGTGTCGAGAGGGAAGCGGGCCACGTGGACGCTCCCAGAGAGCGCCATGTGGCCCAATCAGAAAATTTCAAATAAAAATACAAAGATAAATAGAAAAGAAATAGTTAGAGACCGAATTAGGAAAAAGTCTAAACATGAAAGTTGCTCGTCTCGACGAGATCTACAACTTTCATGTTGGTCAAAAAGCCAAAAGAGGTCATTTGTACAAAAGGTATTTTTAGGGGTATTTTTAAGGGGATAAAAACACTGATTTTGTGGTTTTGAGATGTTTTTGTATTTTTATCTTTTTAAAGGGGTTAGTGAACTATAGACAATTACTCTACCTAATTTTTAGGGGTTTTTGAGGATAAAATAATTTCAAGAAAAATATAGGAAATTAAATACAATAAATTAATGGTAATTTATACACAATATATTACAGGATAAAAACAAGGAATTAGAGGGTATTTTTATTGGATTGATTAAGCATGGGTGTTAATTAGCGGCTTTTAGCATGATGAATACGAGATTCATCAGGTCTCTTTCTATTTCTAATCATTTATCGAAAACATTTGGAGCTAAAAAATGAGTTATGGAAGTGGATTCCATTTCCGTTTCCATTTCCAACATTTGGATCCAGAAATGGGCATCGGAATTAGGTTCAATGAAATGAGAATTAATCCAATTCCACTCAATTAGCAATAAAATGGAGCCATTAAATCCATCTGATTTCATGACTTCATACATACTAGAAGACTTTGATAAACCCGATTTCAAACTCATGTTTGACTATATCCATTCAAGATATATTAATATATTTCTCAATCAATCATCGTAACAATCATATGATTTCCAAATATATATATTATTTTTCCGAATTAATATCTTGTTTCAGAAATAAGAGGGTCATGTATGGACTTCTGTTTGAACCCAATATCTCATGAGTAAGTTTTATCTCCCAGTTCATCTAGTATGAACATGTATGATTCCTTTGGGAGATCATACACCTCATACATCCTCATATGTAAACTAACTCGTCAATACATAGACCTTGGTTAGATCATCAGCTTATTAGTCTCTCAAATAGTTGAAGTTCATAATCAATATCTCTTCTTGAGAAAGAGAATCCTATGGCTCCTTATATAAATGGAAATCGAGGGTTAGGGTTACTCGGAGGATGACTCCTAGATGATGAGTTGTCCGGAATACCCTAGAATTAGTGTTAAAAATTCCACTCTCAACACTCCCCTTTAAGCCAGAGCATATATATCAATCATGCTCATCTTGTTGCAGTATTTCTCGAATTGCATCCATACAAGTGGCTTGGCGAACATGTCTATAGTATGTTCTGTAGATGGTACACTATGAGTATGAACAAACTCTCTATGTATCATATTTCGAGCGTAGTGGTAGTTAACTTCCATATGTTTGGTGCGTTCATAGAACATGGGGTTTCTGTCTATATATATTGTTGCATGGTTGTCGCGTCTGAGTTCCATGGTATTACTTGGATTGATATGAAGATCTATGAGTACAAATCGAATCCATACCAGTTCCGTAGTAGCCTGAGTCATGGATCTGTATTCACTCTCAGTCCTTGAGCGTGACACCATTGCTTGTTTCTCGCTCCTCCAAGTGACTAGGTTTCCTTCTAAGTGCAAAAACATGTAGTGAATTTTTTATCTATCATGCTTACTCCATTGCTTGAATCTGAATATGCCATAAGATCAAAGTTGTTGTCTTTGGTGAAAAGTAGGCCTTTCCCAAGAGAATACTTGATATACCTTAGAACCATCATGCATGCATTGAAGTGAGTTGTAGTGGGAGAGTCCATAATCTGGTTTAGTTTTCCAACGACTAAGGATATGTCTAGTCGAGTGGTGGTAAGATAGAGTAATTTGCTTATTAGACGCACGTACCGATGGTGTCTTTAATCTTTCCTTGAAGATGCGTCCCTTAGGATCCATAGGTATATGTGTGGGCTTTGATCCTAGCATCCGTGATTCTTGAAGCAGATCAGTTGCTTACTTCCATTGTGACATGACTAATATTTGCTTGGATCCAGACTGAGAATGCATCAATAATATTGTAAGAGGTGGTGAGTTCGATGACCGTAGGAAGAACCTCTTCTTAAATAAAGGCTAGTAGTAGACTGTTGAGGTATTGTGCTTATATGGGTAAACGGATCTTTGAATGAGGGATGATTTACATATCCTTATCTGTATATTGTGCTCATCCTCCTCATTGGAATTTAATCTCAATGAACAAAAGCCCTAATATATAGTGATTCTAACATAGACTAGGAAGGGTCTGGTCCAGCTTCAGTCCATTCTGCAAAGCTGGGATTGGTGGCACTAGAGGATGTATTGGTGGATTCTGTTGAGGAGAATGATGTGATAATGTAGCCGCAGGAAGAGGTGGACACTCTTGGGAGAGGAGAAGCAATGCGAGTTGAGTTTTCTAGAGAAGGTAGTTGGTTGGGGAGAGTTTAAGGATGAGAAAATGGAGGCTGGGGATTGGATAAAAAGATCAAATTTATGTTTGAGAGGAAAATGACAACCGACAGGAAGTAGGCGGATGTATCCGGGGAATAGATGACATGTAAGGTCAAGTCAAATACAATAGACAGTGTTGGTTCATGACGGGAGATGACTTCCAGAGGCGATGATCTTGCTTGCTGCTGTGGAATTTGCTTGTTGGAGAGGTGATAATCGACATCGGTGATGACGAATGGAAGGCCTTCATATGGTATGAATGGGAAAGAGTAGGGGAGTACAAATGATGGGAGGGGTTTGGCATTCGTGGCAACGTGGTTATGGCTCCAATATCATGTCAAGCAGAGGAGAAGAAGAAGAATAAGATGATGGAAGAGAATTTGATTCCATGGCATATTTTCTGTGGGAATCCACCATTTATAGTGAAAGGGTTACATAAGAAGAGAACATAAGGGGAGAAACTGACGGGGTGGAGAGAAAGCTAAAGGAATTGGACTTTGTAACTGTTGTCACTTTTTAATGAACGTGATATCTATGATCTCAGGTAAACACATCCTCCCTCCTATAAAGATATGGAAAGGAGCTTTAAAAGGAATAATGTCTTCTGTCTTGGTCTTACCTTTGAGGAAAATATGGACATAATCATAAGCAGAAGTGTGCTTCCACACACACAGAGCATTTGTACATATGCTCTGTAGATGGCCTTGCTTCCTTTCTTGTCCATATCATTCCCATCTGGCTGTTGTTAAATTAAAACATCATCAGCAATACAGGTTGGAGATCTCAACCCTACCAACAGGCTTATAGACAGACTCCAATTCCGTGAGATCCAGATGATATTATCAGTGGGTAATTTACTATGCGTCGTAGAACAGTATTTCAAGTTTCTTATTCCATCAGTCTGTTGCTTCAGAATTCAAAGCATTAGATGGTTTTATAGACACAACAGATAGTTGTAGTTTGTATCCTTTCAAAGGAACATGACAACTAAGTATTTTCTTCTTGGATTATTCTTATCGGTTATTGTTGTATTGCAGAGGGTGGTTCAAATCCTGTATGGAATCAGTCGTTCAAATTCAGGGTCCAATACCCATCAAATGTAGACAATCAATACAAAATAATTCTGAAACTTATGGACAAAGACACCTTCTCCCGGGATGACTATCTCGGTCAAGCGACGTACGGAACAAAATTTGTGTAATTATTCTTGTCAATATAGCACAGCTAAATTACATTTATATTACTATTTTGTAAATGGATTTGATGGAGTACTTTCTGATAATTAAGTCCCTATTTAATTAATTGCCTAATAAAATGACATGAGCAGGATCTACATGGCAGAAGTGATAGCTGAAGGAATGGAGAAGGGATTTGCAGCGCTTGAGCCTTACACGAGCAGGGTTATTCGTTCTGATGGAACTTACAGCGGGGAAGTTCGAGTTGCTGCTACTTTCACGAAGCAGGTATTCAAGATTATACCCATCTTCCCTTTTGTCATCCACAAAGTTTGCATTACTATATTCTAGTTAAATCAATAGCTTGAAGTTTGATTGGGTGTTGTGGAGAAAAGAAGAGGAGAATATTGTGTTTATTCTGTGAGGTCTAGGGATCCTTACATAGGACTAAACCCTAGGGTGCTCAGGGGGAAACTTACATAAATACCCCTGTGGGGTTACAATGGAAACAATGATAGTAAGGAAAAAATGATAAATAAAGAAACATCAATCTACGGTAATCTCTAACACTCCCCCTCAAGTTGGAGCATATTCATCAATCATGCCCAACTTGGAAGTTATCCAGAAAAGCCGTTTCTTAGTCACTGCCTTGGTAAAAATATCAGTAAGTTGAAGATTTGTTGGAATGTGTGGCGTGGTTATCTTTCCTCCTCGTACAACATCTCTGATAAAGTGACAATCAATCTCAATATGTTTTATTCTCTCATGGAACACAGGATTGGTAGCAATGTAGGTAGCTGATTTGTTGTCACAGTAGGAGTGGATATGACAGAGTTTAGTTCTTGTAGAAAAGTGAGCAGCCATGTAATCTCACATGTAGCCTGAGCCATTGCTCTATATTCAGCTTCAACACTAGATCTTGAAACGACTGCTTGTTTCTTGCTCCTCCAATTGTCCAGGTTTCCTCTTACCATCGTGGCATATCCAGTTGTAGATGGACGGTCTTCAGGAGGGCTTGCATAATCGGCGTCAGCATATGCAGTAAGATTTGTGTGATCATTTGCCCCATAGAAGATTCCTCGTCCTGGCGAGTCTTTTAGGTAGCGAAGGATTTGAAGAACATCTTGCCAACGGCTGTAGCATGGTTTCTCCATATATTGGCTGGCTTTGCTTACATCATAGGATATATCAGGTCTAGTAACTGTAAGATATAGAAGTTTGCCAACCAGTCTCCTATATCGTGTAGTATCTTCAAAGAAAGGATCATTGGATGTAGAATGTTTTCTAGGCTCTGCTGGAATTCCAGAGGGTTTGCACCCAAGTAGTCCTGCCTTAGTTAGTATGTCAAGGCAGCATTTCCTCTGCGATATATGTAAGCTTTTCTTAGTGCGTAGAGCTTCTATGCCTGGAAAATAGCGAAGTTGTCCAAGATCCTTGGTGACGAATACTTTTTGCAAGAAATCCTTGGTTTCTAGTATCCCTTGGTCATCATCTCCAGTAATAATCATATCATCTACATATACAACAAGAATTACAAACCAGTCTGCCGTTTTTAACAAAAAACGAATAGTCAGGCGTAGTCCTCTAGAAGCCCACGGTGCCAATCTCTGTACTCAGTCTATCAAACCAAGCTCTTGGACTCTGCTTTAGTCCGTAGATGGCTTTGTGAAGTCGGCATACATACTCCCCCTCGACTTCGTAACCTGGGGGTTGTATCATGTAGACTTCTTCGTCAAGCTCTCCATATAAAAATGCATTCTTGACAACTAACTGAAACATAGGCCACCCTTTGTTCACAGCCACAGAGATGGTAGTTTGTATGGATCCCATTCTAGCCATGGAGGAGAATGTTTCGAAGTAGTCTACCCCATATGTTTAAGTGAAGCCTTTTGCTACAAGTCTTGCCTTTAAACGATCAATAGAACCATCAGGGGACTGCTTTGTAGTGAAGATCCAACAACATGCAACTGGTTTACATCCAGGAGGGCATTTGACAAGGTCCCATGTTTTTTGAGACTGTAATGCTTCCATTTCTTCATTCATTTCTAGTCTCCATCCCTCATCTTGCAGTGCACTATGATGATCTTTGTGAACAGAAATAGCCATTCTGGCATCTGCATATCTTTTGTCAGAGCAAGATAACCCATTAGTAGAGGTGAAATGAGATATTGGATGAAGTGTACATTGCCTCTTTGTTCTTCGAAGTGCGATCGAGAGCTCCTGAGGACTATCCGGGGTAGCATTGGTGGGAGCATTTGAGGATGGCATAGTGTCCTGCAACAGTGGAATAGGTAAAAGAACATGAACATGATTAGACACAGTTCTTCTTTTATACACAATTGGTGAAGGAGGAAACTGTAGGGGAATATCGGACACTGTCTGAGTAAAGAAGCTGTTTTGTTTAAAGAAGGTGACATCAAGAGAAACGTAATAACGATGTCTTGTAGGATCATAACATATGTACCCTTTTTGAGTTTGAGAATACCCTAGAAAAACACATTTGATAGCGCGAGCAGATAATTTGTCAGGTGTATGAAAATTATAGACAAAGGTTGTGCATCCAAAAATTCGTAAGGGCATAGGAAAAGGTTTCTCCTTGGGATATAGTAAGTTGAAAGGAGTGAAGCCATGTAGAGAAGCAGAGGGGACCCTGTTTATAAGATGAACAACAGTAAGGATTGCATTTCCCCAATATATCTTATGAACATTCATATGGGTGAGTAAGGATTGAGCAATGTCAAGAAGGTGTCTCAGTTTTCTTTCAGCAACCCCATTTTGTTGGGATGTATATGGGTAAGAAGTTTGATGGTACCTTGGGAGGCAAAAAAGGTTATCAAGTCATTCTGAATAAAATTCCAGAGCATCATCAGAACGAAAAATTTTAATAGTAGTAGAAAAATTTTTTTGACATAATGAAAGAAGTTCTTGATAATGATATTAATTTTTGAATGTTCTTTTAACAAGAAAACCCAAGATAAGAGACTGTAGTCATCCACAAAAACAGCAAAGTACTTGTGACCACTAATAGTTTTGATCGGACAGGGTCCCAAATATCACAATGAATTAGGAAGAAAGGAGTAGTGCGACGAGACTCAGTTTTAGCAGGAAAGGAAACTCTATGATGTTTTCCGAACTGACATGCTTCACACAAAGGGTTTTAGCTTAGATAGTTCAGGGAACATCATAGAGAGAGCTTTGGCAGAAGGATGTCCCAGACGAAGATGCCATAGAAGGGGATCTTCAGAGATGGAGGTAGCGCCAGCAAAGTTGGAAATAGACGGGCTGTTGAGGTAATATATGCCATTCCTCTCATGTCCCCACTAAAAATCTGCCTCGTCCGGATGTCCTGAAAATAGCAGTAGAATTCATCAAAAATAGTACGACAATTTATCTCATGACATAGCTTCTGAACAGATAAAAGACTGAGCGAGAAAGCAGGAGCACAATGCACATCCGTCAGTCAAATTTTGTTGGAGAAGTCAATAGTTCCAACCGCAGTAACGGGAGAATGATCCCCATTGGCAACACGTTGAGATGAGGTGAGTAGGCTTGTATCTCCCCGTTAGATGAGTGGAAGCACCAGAATCAATAATCAATGCATGTTTGGTAACATAGACTGAGTTGGCTACTGTACCTAAGGTAGTGGCAAGGCTAGCAGTAGAAGCAGATGCAGTCTGTCTTTGTTTGAGGGAGCGGAATCATTTAGAAGTTGTCGCAGACAAATATATTCATAAGCAGTGAATGGATTCCGTTGTCCATCTGTACCCTGAGTTGTTGTATCATTGTTCGTATCATGTGATTCATCGTCATAAGTGTTATGAGCACTTGATTGCTTGTCAAATGTTGCCGTATCATGTGATTCATCGTCATAAGTGTTATGAGCACTTGATTGCTTGCCAAATGTTGCCCAGCAACGCTCAGAAGGATGATTCATGCGACCACAGTGTACGCATGCATGATAGCGACCAGTAGAGAAATCACGACCACGACCTCGTCTAAGGACACATCCACAACTCGAGTCACGTCCGCGGCCACGACCTCGGCCTCCAGGAAAGAGTAATGTCCTCTATATCCAGATGAATAGTGGGTTGTTGTCTCTGTAGAGGAATGAACCAGAGAATTTTGAACCGGAGCCTCCAGATCCTGTAGTCGACCAAATATGGTTTCGATCGTAGGCAATTTATCTGCCATAAGAAATTGATCTTTTGCAATTTTATACTTCGGATGAAGCCCTGAGAGGAACCTATAGACCTGCCACTCAGCACATTCGCCTATTTGTTTATCACATCATACAGGTTGAAAGATAAGAAGTTCTTCAAACATGCTTATAAGTGTCCGATAGTATTCAGTTAGACTGGTCTCTTCTTGATTAGTAGACCAGATTCTTGTGTATATATCAGAAAGACGAGACTTGGTTGTTTTCTGGGAATATGTATGCTCAAGATTTTCTCACATGGCTTTAATAGTATCTTTATGTAAGAGATTTGCAACAATATTTGGATCTACACTATTTGTCATCCAAGTAATTACCTTGCAATTGTCGACAAACCAAGCTTCATAATCTGCATCAGTGGTAGCAGGAGGAGTCTTTGTGAGCATGGCACTCTTTCGTTGGCCACCAATAAATATCTTGAAGGATCGAGACCATAGAACATAGTTTTCGGAGCCTTTAAACTTGATAGATGTGCCTTGTACCATCAGAGAAGAAGGAGGATACATAGGCTTGGTCTCGGAGGACGTCATGATAGCGTCTCTAGGTCAAGAAAAAGTGACCTAGTAGAAGTTGTAGTTGATATGTAGTACCTCCTTAGTTGCACATTTTTGGAGAGTTGTGGAGGCTCAACTCCCTAAGCCAAAGTCGATCAAGGGGCCTGGGACGGCAACAACAGACGCCTAGGGCTGTAGGGGCCTAGGGCAGCACGGTAGTGCGATGGGCGCAGGGGCGCAGGTGGGGGCGCGAAGGAGCCTAGGGTAGCACAAGGTGAGCAGGGGCGCAGATGGGGGCTGTGAAGACTGGCGCAAGCCGCACGGGGGTGGCAAAGGCCTAGCGCGGGGCGGAATGGCATGGCACAGGGCACAGGGGGACTAGCACGGTGGGGCGGCAGGTGCACGGGACGGGGCAGGGGCCGAGCCTAGCGCAGGGGCGCAACACGGGATGGGGCCGAGCCCAACTCAGGGATGGTAGACACACAGGGGGCACCATGGCCTCAAATTTCAATGAAATTCGGTCGAATTTCTGTCGAATATCGATATCCAGTCGAAATCGAAATTCGACCGAAATGGCCGAAATGACCGAAATATGGGGGTCCTAGTACAAAAAATGACCGAAATGACCGAAATTTCGGTCGAAATTCCACCGAAATTCCATCGAAATTCTGTTTTGGTCGTTACCGAAATGGTGACCGAAACCGACAACGTGGGGGACGCGTGGGCGCAGAGGCCTAGTGCGGCAGCGGGGGGGGGGGAGGGGGGCGCAAGGTCCGAGCCAAGCGCAGGGGCTGGAGACGGCAGGGGAAGAAGGGGAAGGCAGTGGCGGAGGGATGTTAGGTCAGAACACCGGTCTTGGACTGCTGCTCTGATACCATGTGGAGAAAAGAAGAGAAGAATATTGTGTGTTTATTCTGTGAGGTCTAGGGGTCCTTATATAGGACTAAATCCTAGGGTGCTCAGGGGGAAACTTACATAAATACCCCTGTGAGGTTACAACGGAAACAATGATAGTAAGGAAACAGTGATAAATAAAGAAACATCAATCTACAGTAATCTTTAACAGGTGTAACATCCGATTTCAGGTCAAAACCGAATCCGACCAGATTAGGGTCTGTTTAACCCAATAAAGTTATCATTCGGCATTAGATGACTCAAAACGATCAATTGATCGTGAATCAAAAATCACTTCGGATAAATCAACCATAAAAATCGGTCGTATCAAAATGCGTGTCCGAAAAGCCGTGACGTAAATTCGGAAACCGCGAAACAAACCGAGCCCGTCGTAAAATTCGATTCGACGAAATATGACCAACGGAATTGACCGTTCGTCAATCAGAGGTCGTTTGATATTTTAAAACCACAAAATTTAACCCCAAACCGAAACTGTATCTCGAAAATTTCGGACATCCAAACCCTATCAAAAGTATATCATATTATACTCATTTTGATCATCATTTAGAGAAGATAAAAACGAGATATTGCACATCAAAATACGAGACTCGAGGTGCACGTACAGTCAATTTTAAGTATGTCAAATAAATAGAGTTTGGTTTTAAAAAAATAATTAAAAAATATTTTTTAAAAAAATTCTCTATTGTAGCAGACTGCTACAGTCATACAAAGTGGCTATCCAATCTCTTCCCACATGGCTCTTCATTCTCTTCCATTGGGCTTCATTTTTTCACACTTGTCAACAATTTAAGACTCCCTTACCCTTATATATATCACCAAGAAACCTCACTAATTTCCCCCCAAATCTCCAATTTCTTCTCGCCGTGTTTGTCTCCATTTCCTTTTCAAATTTCCTCTCTTCCGCATTCCATTCCCCATTTCTTCTTGCTTCAACTGTGGTGTGGATTCTTGCTACAGAAATTTTTCCAGCAACAAGAGATTGCTGCCAACAACTGCTACAGCTGCTGGAGCAGCTCCCTAATGCTTCCAAAAATCCCTGATTTCAGCCCTTGGGACTCCTAAAGCTGCATCAAATCCCAGAAATTCTTGGAGTAGTTGTTGCATGCTCAAGAACTCATCTCCTCCAAGTTCCAAATCTGATTAGGTACAACCCTTACTTTCCTTTTGCTGCCATACACGAATCCTCACATTTGATTTTCTTTTTCTGGAAATATTAGATTTATATGTCAGGAAATGGACTTCTAAAAATATAAATATCGATCTGAAATTAAAAATTTTGGACTCTGAGTTTAAAAGAAAATCTGCTAAATTTTGAAATAATAAGGTTGATTATAACTTAGTTAAAACTTCCATTCTAATAAAATACTGGCAACATGAGCATATTCATTCTCATTCAATTTCAAAGTTTTGTTGATAAACAGTCTTCTAAGAGTCCACGTCACTAGATAGCATGCTGACAGAAGGTTGGCAAATATATCTTCATGGTTAAACATACTTACATTAGAGTAGATGGGACCAACTACAGGGATCATTAAACAACACATATAAGTACATAGTTTTGGGTTATATGCATATAAACAACTGTACAGAAGTGCCAACAAATCCTTATTACTTTCTTTATAGGAGACTTTCTGGTTGTACAAATCCTTAGTTGTAAACATGTTAAGAAAATGTTTAATCATGTACCTTGTTGGTTGTATAATTTTTCTCAAGGAAATACATCCCAATTCAAGAATTAGGATGTTATATGCCCCTAGAGTTACTTCCAGAACAAATATGTGGATTATACTTCTTGAATTGGATACAACTTTCATCCATATTATATATTTATCCTCTATTGATCTCTATCAAGGCAATTACTGGTGGAATTGGACCCCCTCACACAAATGGTAGAGCTCAAAGCCTCATACTTCTCTTTACAGAGTTGATAATTACAGAAGACATCTATTGTTGCATTATCCCATATGTGTTGGCTTCGTATCTTTTGTTTCCCATACGAATTAACTTGATGAAATTTACCTCCAAAATTTTGAAGACAAGATGATGAATGATTGATTCTTTAACGAAAGATATCATAGAAAGAAGACTCCGGGGATTACCAATTCACCAATTATCTCTTTGGTCTTAACTTGGACCAACTGAAGTAATATCATAATTAATCATATAAGGATCACCTGGATCTGTATAGTCAATCACAGGAGAAATTGAAAAGGAAATGAGTTTCCAAGCAAGTGAAAATGTTGGGCGTCAGTGATGATTGATAATTAATAAGTGCCGGTCAGGGTAACCTTTACATCTGACCGTGCGAGGGCGCGGTGACCCTCAACTGGGCGGGAGATAGGAAGCCCAGTTAGGGCTGCGGCCGCCAAGTGCGTGGGGTCTAGGATTCCAGTCCCTTCACGGTTTTTATGTGAGCTCGCAGTGTTTTTACGCCTCGTTGGGATCTCAACTTTTGACCAGTTCCTCTAACCCCTCTATTTTAGGATACCAATGCGGGGGATCCTCGTTTTCTGTTTTTTATATGAGCTCGTTTCCCCGTTACCGGTCGGGCCGTTTTCTAGAGTGACTTTTTCAGAGAGTCTCTCTCACTCATTTTTGGGGACCTTTCCCTCTATTGAACCGCACTTCCAATTAGAGGGTGAGACGGAAGAGCCCTTTTATGGGCTACCTCATAGCTTGAGTTTTGTTTACTTTCACCAGCAGACTTGGCGATTCTACATACAAATCATCCATGTCTACATCTAAGTCATCTAGAGTTACATCTGAGATAGTTACAGTTGAAGGTTTGGAGGAGTTACAATCAAAGTTGAGGTGGTAGAAAGTGACCAAAATTGGATTCACAAACCCCATAATCTAGTGGATGTGTTGGGAACTTTGTTAGGACGTATTATACAACACCACATGCCTACGGAAGAACCCAAACCTAAGGCATTATTAACGTCTTAGAGTCATAGTGTGAGGTTATACAAAGACCAAGACCACAGACTGTCCACTAGACAGATAAGACAGAATTGAGAACCATATTAGAATTTCATCTTTTCTACCATTAAAAAAATGAAGAGTCAAATTACACATCACCTCACCAACCTCTTATTAAGACCTACAACCTGATCTATATGATAAGAGTATAACATCTATTTATGGGCCATTAACTAATATATGAGTGTGTATATATATATATATAAATATGGGAAAGTGGAGAAATTAGATATATATATACACGTCATTAATCACGTTACATGAAAATGATATATAGGAAGAAAAGGGAAAAAATTTAAACGTACATCACTCTAGCATAAAAACCTCTTTCTCAAAAAAATAGTTGCAACTTTTGATTGTTATGCCTTTTTACTTGTTTTGTTTGTATCCATATTAAATGCCTACTTATTTTTATGATATGAATTATGGGTGTACCAGCGCTCGCTGATACCTCTTCTTCCTAACATGTTTTGGCAGGTAAGGAGCTTGCTGCTCAGTAGCCCTTGATGACTTCAGATGATCGTGTATACTCCAGACGGTATGGTGTCTTTTATTTCAGTTTTTTGTTCAGCTTATGATGTAATATGCTTCCTTCCTCTCCAGTCATATATTTTGGGATCTACATGTACATTGTAATACATTCTTTTGTTACATGTATTGTTATATGGAAATGAATGAAATATTGGTTGTACTTCTTCTTCTCGTCTATGTGGTTTATTCATTGAATGTGAATGTCATACCAAGCGCGAAAAATTTTCCCTGATTTTCAATATATTGTGCGATGACCTCCGAATGTAATAGTGCGAACATGTGTAAACATGTATCCAGATGCAAGGGAGTTCACAGTTTGGTATCAAAGCCGTGGTACCTCGATACACATATTCGCAGTATTACAATTCTGATCGTATTAAGTTCTCAAATAGCGACAGTCTTCCGACTTGTTGTGGGTCCGAGAAGGGAAATATTATATTCATATTCATTAATCGCAGATGTCATCAATTTCATTAATCTTCATATTATATCCCAAGAAGAGAAAAAACATATATGATAAGTATCTGCGCATGACATTTTTATGACTAAAAATGGTTCTCATGTAGAGCCATGGCATCCCTACCAGATCAGGAGACGACGGACCAGTTGGCACGCATACTGACCGCTCTTACCGATCTTTAGCAGCAGCAGGCTGTTATGAGAGATCAGCAAGGTTAAATTTTGGTTGAACAGAGATAGCTGACAGACAAACAAACATGGAGCTCAGATTTGAGGAGCTGTCAGATTCCACCTACCGTCCATCTCACGACAAGACACACCAGGATCAACGATAGTCAGTAGAGGTACAACATCCGCATTTCGACGATCCACTTGAGGAGATACCTGATGTAGAAATATTTCTAGTATTTATGTCTCGTATGTTATGTTTATTTTTGTTATTCCATCTTATGTAATTTATCCATAGGTTTCCTCTCTATATAAGAGAGCCTAGGGTTCCTGAAATAAACAAGTTCTTATTTTCATTTCCACCAACATGGTATCAGAGCCTCCATCCTAAAATCCTAGCCGCCCCTCCTCTTCGACGCCGCCGTCCCCCCTTCTCCTCATCCCATCGGCGTCGCCCTCCCTCCCCGCCTCTCTCGTCGTCCCTCCTCTTTCCGCCGACCCCTTCCCAATCCTCCCGTTCCCCCCCCCCGCCACCCCTCATCCCGCCAACCCCCCTCCTCCACTCGACGTTGTCATATAGCCGCCGCCCCCCTCCTCCACTCGGCGCCGACCTCGTCTCCTCTTCATGAGTTTGAGTGCATAAGTCTACATATGCAATCAACTCCCTACATGTTTATGCAGACATTTAGTCTTTGGTCTACAACCCTTGTTCTTCGTCTCCGGCAACAATGTCAGACAACAAAGTCGACATGCCCTCCATTGGCGCCTTCAAAAGTCCAATGCCAATAGTCAAGATGGATGGGACGAATTACGAGCTCTAGGCGATGTAGTTCATGAGCCTCATGAAGTCCAACTGTAAGAAGCACATTCTTACCGAAGATGAGCTAGCAACGAAGACAGGGATTTACGCCTCATGGGAGGTTGATGATTCGTATGCCAAGGTCTGGCTTTCAGGCACTCTGATGATGGAGACCGCTAATGATGTCCTCCATCAACCTACGACTAAGGCCATGTGGGATATTCTTGCCGCGATGTACTCGCAGATGAGGAACGAGACCAAGATCCTCCAACTTCAGCATGACATATTTACGGTCAAGCAGAATGATCGGTCGTTGCATTCGTTGTATACATCCCTACGAGGGATGTTTGAGAAGCTTTACAGTATCATTCCCCTGACGACGACCCCTGAGCAGCAGAAGGCGTTCCAGAATGCTACAATGGTGGGGTCTTACTGGCGGCACTTGACCCGGAGTATGATGCGGCTCGCTCGCAGATCCTGGCGGATGCTGCTATTCCTCAAGTGGAGGAAGTCTATCGACAGCTCAATAGAATCACAGTTCCTACTATGGCCACTACTCCACCTCCTTCAACGATGACAGCTTCCAGAGGCATAGGTGCATCTTCCTCTTTTCGTGGTCGTGGACCTCGTAGTTGAGGTGGTCGATTCCGTCAGCCATGCACCTCTGTCATCGCCTGGGTCATGCGGAGGATACATGTTATTCCAAGCATGGTTTTCCAGCATCCGCCCATGTAGCCGAGCACGTTGTGCCTACACCGACGTCTACTGCAGATCAACGGTTTGAGGATCTTGTCACCAGACTACGGGATATCATACCTCCTACCACTACAGACTCGCCTGGAGGTCACTCAGACATAGCAACTTCTGCCTCTGCTAGCACGACAACCACAACTAGCACATCAGGTAGTATTTATGCCTTTACATCTTGTCACAATTCTGATGTTTCAGAATGGATTATGGACTCCTGTGCGACACATCATCTCTGTCGAGACAGAGATAAATTTACATCATACATGGAGGCTCCACCAGGGAGATTGGTAGTAATAGCAGATGGGACTCATTCCCCCATCATTGGACAGGGGGAGATCAGTTTGACACCCTCCATTAGACTACAGAATGTTTTGCATGCTCCAGATTTCTCATTGAACTTACTTTCTATTAGTCAACTTACAAAGGATTTGCATTGTCGGTCTATTTTTGACCCATCATCTCTAATTTTTCAGAACATTCTAACGGGCAGGGTGATTGATTGTGGTTGTAAGCTGGATGGTCTCTATCGGTTGGTCCGCACCTCGTATGCTGGTGTCTCATCTCAGTCTAGTGTAACTGCTTCTTCCTTTACTTGGCATCTGCGTTTTGGTCATCTCCTTCTTCAGAAGCTGCGACATATCTTGCCCCAGATTTCACCGAAGTCTTCTTTTCAGTGTGAAGCGTGTCACTTGGGGAAGCATCACAGATCTACTTTCTCTAGTCGTGAGTCTCGGAGCAGTCACTCCCCTTTTGAGTTGTTGCATGTTGACATTTGGGGTCTGAGTCGTGTTCCTAATCACCAGGGACACATGTTTTACCGAGTAGTTGTTAATGATTTCTCTAGATTGTCTTGGGTCTTTTTATTGAAAAAAAATTAGAAGCGGGGGACGTAATAAAAAACCTTATCAATGAAGTTCGGAATGCTTTTGCGCCTAATGTAAATATTGTGTGCACAGATAATGCCTTAGAATTTTACACTCATAATCTTTCATAATTCTTATTGTCTCGTGGCATTATTCATCAAACAACTTGTGCCTACACATCTCAACAGAACGGAATTACAGAAAGGAAACATCGTCATCTTCTTGATATAACTCGGACTTTACTCATTCATAGTTGTGCTCCTCTGTCTTTTTGGGGTGATATTGTTCTTATGGCATATTATCTGATCAATCGTATGCCATCCTCTATACTGGGTGAGAAAGTTCCTCTTTCTGTTGTCTTTCCTGACAAGGAGTTGTTCTCCCTAACTCCATGTGTTTTTGGTTCAGTTGCTTATGTTCATCAACTCACTCCGATAATTAGCAAACTCTCACCTAGGTCTATCAAGTGTGTTGTTTCTGGGATACTCTCCTACTCAAAAGGATTACCAGCTATGATCCTGCGAATAAAAAATATTATGTTAGTGCCGATGTCACCTTCTTTGAGTCTGTGATGTATTTTTCGCCTGTAGGTGACAGGATGACTCCATCCTCTACTGATGATGAAATTTATGTGCCACCTCCTCCTTGCGTCAGTCCGATAACATATCAACTCCTGTTGTGCCACCGCGTCATCACCATCACCTCCATCACCACCATCACCTCTATCACCACCTCCGCAACCACTAGTCCCACTGTTATCGAAGTTTTATACCTGTTGTCAAAATCCTGCTCATGGAGGTCGTCATTCATCCACCACGCCCCAGGTATGTCCACATGATATTAGTAATGATGGGACTGACAATGCACAAGTGTAGGACAATGACATACAGGTGGACACTACTGATGATTTGGATGTACCTATAGCCTTGAGGAAGCCTAAGCGGACATGTGCGTCTTATCCACTTGCTTCACAGATTTCATTTCATCGCCTCACTGATGATTTTCAGAGATTCCACGGAATTATCAGGATGCCTTGAAAGACAACAACTGGTGGTTAGCTACGGAGGAGGAAATGGCTGCCCTGCGGTCTCGTGGTACATGGAGCTTGGTTGTTGCTCCCCCAGGAGCTTCTGTGGTCAGTTGTAAATGGGTCTTCACTGTCAAATATAATGCAGATGGCATCCTTGATCACTACAAAGCAAGGCTAGTGGAACGTGGATTCACTCAGACCTATGGCGTGGATTATATGGACACCTTTTCTCTTGTTGCGCACCTTTCAACTCTACGTGTTCTTCTGTCCATCGCTGTGGTACGTGATTGGCCCTTGTTCCAGCTTGATGTTAAAAATGCCTTTTTATATGGGGATCCACAGGAAGAAGTCTACATGCAGTAGCCTCCAGGGTTTACTGCTGAGGGGGAGTGTCAGATGGTGTGTAGACTTCATAAGGCCATATATGGTCTTAAACAAAGTCCGCAGGCATGGTTTCAGAAGCTTTCAAATCTCATTCAGAAGCAAGAGTTCATACGATCAAATGCTGACCACTCTTTGTTTGTCCAGAAGACTCCCAGAGGTACTGTTGTTATTATGTTTATATGTTAATGACATACTTATTACGGGAGATGACATGCATGAGATAAAGATGGCAAAAGCATATTTAGGCCATCAGTTTGTGACTAAGGATCTTGGTACTCTAGATACTTTCTGGGATTGGAATTTGCGAGGAATGCACTGGGTCTTGTGATGACCCAAAAGAAATATATTACAGATATGCTTGTTGAGATAGGTAGATCGGGTGTTGACCCTCTACTACTCCCATGGATCTTAGTATGAAGATATATGGAGATGAACAAAGGAAGTTGACAAAAGAAGATATAGAGAAATGGTGGGAAAACTTCTCTATATTACTATCACTAGATCAGACATTGCTTTTGCGGTTAGTCGGGTGAGTCAGTTCATGGAATAGCCCAGACAGGTTCACATGGATGTTGTATATATGATATTAAGATATCTAAAGTCGTCTCCAGGTGCAGGATTGCTGTTCATGAAAGAAACAAATCTCTCTATCTCTACATGTGCTGATGTGGATTATGCAGGATGTCCTAGAGGCTGGAAGTCTACCTCAGGTTTTGTAGTGTTTGTTACAGTTCCTTAGTTTCTAGGAAAAGCAAGAAACAGACAGTGGTGGCTAGATCGAGTGCTGAATCTGAGTACAGGGCCATGGCACAGGCAAGTACGGAGATGATGTGGGTTAGAGCCGTATTAGACGATCTGCATATAGATGTATCCCTACCTATGCAGTTACAATGTGGCAATCAAGCATCATTATTTATTGCTAATAATCCTGCATTTCATGAAAGGACGAAGTATATTGATGTAGACTGCCACTGTACCAGGGATACAATTCAAAAGGGTTTGATTTCTACTTCCCATGTCAGTTCAGGAGAGCAGACTGCATATATCTTTACTAAGACATTTCTCAAAGGGCCATTTCAGAAATGTACTTCCAAGCTGAGCATGATTGACATCTATGCTCCATCTTGAGGGGTAGTGTAGAGATATTTCTAGTATTTATGTACTCGTGTGTTATATTTATTTTTGTTATTCCATCTTATATAATTAATCCATAGGCTTCCTCTATATAAGAGAGCCTAGGGTTCCCTGGAATAAACAAGTTCTTATTTTAATTTCCACCAACACCTGAGCATGGAGCAGATGATGGAAACTATAACAGGGAGCAGGACCCTATAGACTTTGCAGACAAGGATGCACATGAGTACTCTGCTATCCATAAGCATCAGTCGGTCTTTACTTCCTACCAGCAGGCCAATGTGCCCATGTTTGAGGGCACCGATACGTCAGATGTTGCTGAGTAGTGGCTCAAGAGGGTGATGAAGGTTTTGAGGATAATTTGCGCGTCACGAGACACGGGGCTATCTTTCATGGAGTACTCACTGACAAACTTTGCTGAGAAATGGTGGGATATCATAGTATCTGAGTTGGGCCGAGAGCCTACATGGAATGATTTTGAGATGAGGTTCAGGTCCCACTTCTTTTCTGCGATGTAAAAGGAGTCCCATCACCCTTTGTTTGCAGAGCTTCGACCGGGACGGATGACAGCCAGAGATTACTCTGTCCAGTACACAGAGCTGTCACGACATACACCAGCAGCTGGCATATTTCTAGAGGAAAATCTGGAGAAGTTCATCAGAGGCATGAGGGAGGAGGTAGAAGAGAAGTTGGTCGAATTGCATATCACTTCCATCTCCGAGGCTACTGATGTTGCGGGGAAGTTTGAGGACATCCGAGAGAGACGATTTGGGAGTTTGTCTGGAGCAGTACATAGACCTTAACGATCTTTTGGGCCGATTTGTCGACCATTTCAGCAACAGAGGTCAGCCAGACGGTTCCGACCTATAGGTTCGTCATTCTCAGGCAGTGCTTGCTCATCTTAATCGACTACTTTAGGAGGAGCACTAGCTGGACATGGTACAGATTCCGCTTGACCATCTGGGTCGCATCGAGCAGACAAACCACCAACAGGATCGGCTCGGAGCACAGACACAACCACTCCACCTACCCGGTCAGTCTGTTGTTACTTGTGCCATGAGTAGGGACATTACCAGCATCAGTGTCTCCAGAGATCTGGTAAGCCTCAACCACAACCTTCACAGTCGCAGCCTCAGGCACAACGTTCAGGGAGTTTCCATAGCAAGAATTCCAACTTTAGATGACAACAACAAAGACAGACAGAGTGTGGCAGGATTCAGTACTGCACCAACCAGGAGGGTCAGTTACATGCAGTTATTGAGGAGCAAGCACGTTCAACAGCTACTGTGGTGAAAGGTATGGTCTCAGTCTTTCGCCGACCTTTCCATGTTCTATTTGATTCTGGTGACACATTCTTTTCTTGCTTCGAGGCTACTAGCTTCTTTAGGTAGAGTTGCAGAGACTCTATCTTCTCCATATCACATCTGAGGGCTAGGTGACCAGTTGTTTATCATTTCCCTGATAGTCTCGTGCTTGCCAGTACTGATTAGCGGTCACGAGATGATCGCGGATTGTCTACTCCTACAACTTGATGAGTTCAACTTGATTTTGGGTATAGATTGATTATCTGCTCATCATGCGCTTGTTGATTGCTTTAGGAAGACAGTTGTCTTCAGGATTCCAGATCTACTCGAGTTCACTTTTGAGGGTACTTTACATGACTCAAACATGGAGTACATTTCAGTTTTGCGAGCTCAACGACTAGTTGATCAGGGATGTGATTCATACCTTGCATTTGTTCGGGAGGTATCTGATCAGGAGCCGATGACACAAGACATCAGAGTAGTATCAGAATATCCTGATGTGTTTCCTCATGAGCTGCCAGGATTATTTCCTGAGAGAGACATCAAGTTCGAGATCACATTTACCAGATACACAGCCGATCTCGATGGCTCCTTATCGCATGAAACCTACTGAGTTAAGGGAGCTGAAGGTGCAGTTACAGGAGTTACTTGACTTGGGATTCGTGAGGCTGAGAACTTCACCTTGGATGCTGCAGTGTTATTCGTCAAGAAGAAGGATAGATCAATGAGATTAGGCATCGATTACAGGCAGCTGAATAGGAGAACGGTGAAAAACCATTATACTTTATCGCGCATCGATGATTTATTCGACCAGCTCCAGGGATCTTCGATATTCTCGGAGATCGATCTTCGTTCGGGCTATCACCAGCTGAGGATTCGAGAGACAGACATTTCGAAGACCGCTTTCAGGACTCGTTATGGACACTACGAGTTTGTGGTGATGTCGTTTGGGCTCACCGACGCATCTGTGGCTTTCATGGATATGATGAACATGATTTTCCGTCCATATTTGGACAAATTTGTAGTGGTGTTCATTGATGATGTGCTCATATACTTACGGAATGAATGGGATCATGCGAATGATGTACGGATTGTCTTGAACACATTACGAGAACACAAGCTATATGTCAAGTTGAGCAAGTGTGAGTTCTGATTATCCCAGGTCTCATTTCTAGGGTATATCATTTCTGGAGCAGGCATTACAGTTGATCCTACAAAGATCAAGGCAGTCATGTCTTGAGAGCATCACAAGACAGTTACTCAGATTCAGAGCTTCCTTGGATTAGCGGGTTATTACAGAGGCTTCGTCAGTGGATTTTCACGCATTGTTCGCCCTCTGACACGATTGACGTAGAAGGGAGTTCCATTCATTTGGGACGAATCATGTGAGCATGCCTTCAGGACACTGAAGGAAAGATAGACTACAACGCATATTCTTACTCTTCCTTCAGACAGTTAGGACTATACAGTATATACTGATGCATCTGGAGAAGGTCTAGGAGCGATATTAATGTAGAGAGGTCATGTGATTGCATATGCATCACGGCAGTTGAGATCGCATGAGCGGAACTACCCCACACACGACTTGGAGTTGGTAGCAGTTGTCTTCGCCTTGAAGATCTGGCGCCACTATCTATATGGGGTGAAATTTCAAGATCTTCACAGATCACAATAGTCTGAAGTACATTTTTTATCAGAAGGAGTTGAACAAGAGATGACACAGATGGCTCGAGCTACTGAAGGACTACGACTGCACGATCTCTTACCATCTCGGTAAGGGAAACGTGGTGGTTGATGCACTTAGCAGAAGAGCACATGCAGAGGGTTCGACAAACTGGCTATATACATGAGATATGCTTGCATCTTTGACTGATTGGCATCCCCAGGAGAGCGCATCTATTTCTACTGTCATACCTCCACGATTCAGTAGTTTGTGGGATCGCATCGTCGAGGGCCAGAAGACAGATCCATGGATTCGAGATAGATACATGCGCGTCGTCAAGGATGAGGTTGATGATTTTGTTGTGGCGGAGTCTATTTTATGGAAGGCAGGACGGGTTGTTGTGCCCAACGACGAGCAGTTACGTAGAAAAATACTTGATGAGGCACACAGTTCACGGTTATCTATCCATCTAGGCAGCACAAAATGTCTCGTAATCTGCGTTGATATTTATGGTGGGATGGAATGAAGCGCGATGTGGCTCAGCATGTTAACAGATGCATGACCTGTCAGATGGTCAAGGTTGAGCACAAGAGACCACCAGGATTACTGCAGTCTCTCCCCATTCCCGAGTGGAAGTGGGAGAGCATTTCTAAGGATTTTGTCACAGGTTTGCTGAAGACACCAGGTGGCCATGCCTCTATTTGGGTTGTTGTTGACAGGTTGACCAAGTCATCCCATTTCATACATGTCAACACGACTTTATACCACGAGAAGTGGTGTCTGACAGGGATTCGAGGTTACTTCGCATTATTGGCATCAGTTCATGTCAGCACTACAGACAGAGCTGAAGATGAGTTCTGCATATCATCCACAGACCGACGGTCAGAGTGAGCGCACCATTCAGACACTAGAGTTTTTCCTTCACGCTTGCACTTTGGAGTGGAAAGGGTCCTGGAAGGACCATCTGCCTTTGGTTGAATTCACGTACAACAACTATCATTCTAGTATAGACATGGCACCATTCGAAGCCCTATACGGGCGGAGATGCCTCCCACCTCTCAGTTGACGTGAGGTAGGTGATCATGCTCTATCTTCCATAGATCTCTTGGAGGAGACCACGAGAATTGTTGATCTTGTGAGACGGAGGCTTCTGACGGCACAAAGCCGCCAGAAAAGTTATGCAGACCGTCGGAGAAGAGACCTACAGTTTTAGGTACTCCAATTATTTTCTTTTCATGCAATATTCAAATTAATTTCACATATAAAGGACATTCTTGTAAATTACAGGTGGGAGATTGGGTATTTTTGCGAGTATCTCCCATGAAGGGAATACACAGATTTGACAATAAATACAGATTTGACAGCTTTAGGAGAGAGCTCGTCAAGACCAGGTGACATCTGGTGAACGAAGGCCGCAGAATTAAATACTCGAAGTGTAAACGAGAAAAGATCCTTATCGGAAAACACAATCAAGAACATGATCTTTTCTCCCAGAACAGAAGAGGGCATACGATTAACCATGTAACAAGCAGTTAGAACCGCATCCCCCCAATAAGAATGACGAGCATGCAGTTAGAACACAATCAAAAGAGTTCTTGTAACATCCAGAAGGTGGCGATGTTTTCTTTCAGCCACCCCATTCTGTTAGGATGCATACACACAAGATGTTTGATGTGCAATAACATGAGATGAAAGGAATGTGGCAAGCTGGTTACTACAAAATTCCAGTGCATTGTCAGAACGTATATACTTGATTTTTGCAGAAAAAATGTTCTCTATTTCATTAATGAAGGACTGAATAATAGGGCCGGCATCATACTTGTTTTTAAGAAGAAAGACCCACGACAACCTAGAAAACTCATCAACGACAAAATATAATCTACGCCCCTGATGATTAGGGACACGACCGGAACCCCAAATATCAAAATGAACTAATTCAAACAGACAATGACTATTTCGACCCTGACGACTCTGGAACGTGGACTGATGATGCTTCCCAAGCTGGCATGCCTCGTACTGGAAGGTAGAGCGAGGGGAAATCTGTGGAAGAACGTAAGACAACTTTTGCAGAGGAAGATGACCAAAACGAAGATGCCACATATAAGGAGACATCGAACCTATACGAATAGAAGAAGCAACTACATAAGGGGACTGCAATAGTCTGTAGAGACCTCCTTGTCACAGCCAGAGCCAATCACCCTGTCTATTAGAATGTCTTGAAACACAAGAGTAGACTGATCAAAAATGGCACGACCGTGTAAGTCCTTGGTGATTTGACTAATAGATAATAAATTTCTTCAGGAGCATAAAGAACATTTTGAAGTCTCATTACAGGAGTTAGCTGCACGTCCCCCTGACTAGTAATGGGGGAGTGTGTTCCATATGTTATCACAACCGATCATTCGGGTTGGGTTGGACTGAACGAACTAAATTGACCTGTATCACCCCAGAGGTGATGGGATGCACCTGAGTCCATGATCTATTCTGACAAATCTTCCCTATAATAGCTAGTAAGGCATATGTTGTACTGATGAAGATGCAGCAGCAGAGGCAACTACCTATGAGGATCTTGAGGGAGAGCTAGTTGACCCAAGAGTAGGCATGATCTCCCTGAGTCTGGCGACCAATTCGTCAAGTCGTTGATCAGCAACAGGAGATGGCCTCTTAACTTGTTGAGATTGTTCTGATACTCTAGCTGAAGCAGGAAACCCATGCTTAAAATAATAGGTTTCCTCAGAGTGGCCTATCCGGTGGCAGTAGGTGTACGGCTGGCGGGGTCAGCCACCCCCTCCTCTGCCACAACTAGGTCCTCCCCTGCCATGATAGGGAGTAGGGTTCCCCCTTCTACGAGATGCAGCCATGGCTGAAGATGTCTGAGACTGCACATTACCACCAGAGGAAATAGATAGCCTACTCAGTCTGCGATATGCCTCCTCCATTGGAGGTATGGTAGCATCAGTAAGAATCTGGGCGCGAGCTGAGTCATATTCAGAATCAAGGGTTGCTAGAAAGACCCCAGTCATCACAAAGTCTTTGTATGCCTTGAGATTCTCTGCGTGGCAATCAAGGGAATGTAGCCGTGTAACTTCTCAAACATGCCCCTTAACGAAGTGTAGAGGGTATGGAGAGGGCGACCGTTTTACTTCGACGTAAAGATATCATACGAGAGCTGTACTATCTTCGACTCATTCTTCATTGGAGACTATGTATCTGCGAGAATGTCCCACATATCCTTTGCAGTAGGCTGACTCAATACATTATTATCTATCTCTGTAGACACAATCCCATATAGTCATACTTGTGCATAAGCATCATCTACCTCCCAAGAGGCATTTACCCCAGCCTTGTCACTTGACTCCACCATGAGGATGTGCTTCTTGCCATTACACTACATCAGACTCATGAACTGCATGGCCCACAGTTCATAGTTTGTTCCATCCATATTGACGATGGACGCTAGATCTTTGCAGGCACCCAAGGATGGAACATCAGCTTTATTGTCAACCATACTGACAACTATTACCAAGGCTGGGACTGAAACAAGTAAGACTTGCGTCTACACGGACATACATGAAGATTGTTATGGGTGTAGACTCAAACCACAACCTCTTCCATTCTTGGGAGGCTCCTTTGGGTGATTAGGGTGTTTTAGACGACATCTAGGACCAACACCATGAGAGGAGCAGCAAACCCGTACACCGCGGGTGGCAGTCACTGCGGCAGCCTACGGTTGGGTGGCAACCCGTACAGCTACCTGCGTACGCGAGAGAGAAACCGAAGGTGGGGCGGTGGCCCGCGGAGAGCAAGAGGCTTGTACGGCAGCCTCGGGTTGTGGCGGCCTCAGGCGACGGCCTTGGGCGGTTAGGGCGGCGCGGATGGCTAGGGCGGTGATCGACGCAAGATTTGGTGGGGAGGGGCTAGGGTTAGGGCACATGCTCCGGTCTAGGACCGTCGCTCTGATATCATGTGGAAAGATGTGAAAATGACAAGTTATCATTCATTGTAGCCCTAAAGCTCTCTTATATAGGAGAAAAGCTCTAAGGGAAATGACATGAAGTAGACTGAAGAAATAAAAAATTATAATGAGATACAAATATCTCAACATCAACAGTATATAGTTAAACACTCTTAATAATGTCAATATCAAATATAAATATGTAATGAAAAGTATGAGGCAAAATTAGAAGATCTTATAAAGTAAGAAGTAGACTTGTAAGATGAATCGTAGATAGGAATGAAAACGAGTATGAATATATTTCTATCCGACCTGCTATCGTATTCGTTTTATACATATTTTGGCATTTGTATTCATATTCATTTTAAAATGGATGCGGATATGGATATCACTTCGACATTTGCTAATATTCGCATTCGTATTTGTATATCCGTTTTCGTATATAAGTATAGTAATATATTTATTTACAATTTTATGTAATAACATTTTATGATTGCATTCGCCATTGTTGATATACCTATCGTTGAAGAATGGTCTTGTGTGGGTTGTGTTTAGTCCCACATCATGGAATGGTAATTTCTGGTCACATTGGTGGGGCTATATAAAGAGCCCTACACTCAGTGTAACCTTGGAGAAAGTGAATTCAAAAGCAACCCTTTGAGGTGGTTCTCCCGTGGTTACATCCTGCTCCTCATGGAGTAGAGTTCCACGTAAAATAAAAGTCTTCATTTTATCGTGTTTTTTCTTTGATTCGCTTCCGCATTTCGTATTTCACCATGGTATCAGAGCAAAAAGGTTGAGGCATCAATTCGTGTTTAAGTTCTTGCTGCAATCTGTCGTGTTTTTTCTGTTTGAAATCTGAGGGCTTCTAGCAAGATTTTTTTTCATCGTACAACCCTTACGGCTCAAGGTTGCTCCTCCACCTTGGCGCCTTCGGCCCCTGCACCTTCGCGCCTTTGCATAAGCCCCCTTCCCTGCGCGCCTCCAAAACTCATGCCCTAGCGCATCCTTGCGCGGTGCGCCTCCAACCCCTACCCTTGTGCGCCCAGCCCAAACCCTTGTGCACCCCATCCGAGCTTCCCCCTCCCAGATCCTATTGGCAATGGCGGCTCGGGCTATTCCTGGCCATGCGACGACGTAAATCCCACCGCAGATGACGCGACAACCCTTCTCGCGTGCACTGCCATTTTACATCCCAGGCGGTGACCCTGCGATGGCTGCCTCCTAGGAAAGCACGCTAGTGCTGCGCAAGAGAAGGCAACGAGCCTTCTTCCTCTAGCTGCACATCCTTTCCTATTCCATTCCTTGGCGCTCCTCCCTCTCGCGCAAGACTCGCGTTGCCTCACTGCTCTCCCTCCAGTGGCGAACCCTCGATGCTCCATCAAAGGAGCAGGCAATGCCTCCTCCAGTGGCGAGCCATAGTCATGCTCGATAGCTCCATGAGGCGCCACCAACCTTCAGATCCAGGCTCTCGCATCCCAGGCGACATCCCCGACTCCCATCAGATGCCTCGACGACGGTACGGATTAGAGAACCCCATGAGGGGCGGCAGGGTCGAGAACTAGGGTTTCCCCATCGTGGGAACCCTAGTTTTGGAGGAAAAAGGGAGGAATGATGATCCCTTTTATTAAAAAGAAGGAAAGAAAGGGAGGGGGAGAAGTGAAATGTCCATTGTTGAATTGACGGTACCGGCTCCCATGAAGTCTGTTGCACTCCTCTTTGATGAGATTGTTGTTCTCAATGTCGAAGCTTTATTAGATGTTAAAGAGATCAATGGCAAAGTGGTTGGAGATAATGATGTTGTTGTGTTGTGAAAAATAAGTGATCTATTATTCAAGGGAACCCTAGGCTCTCTTATATAGAGAGAGACCTCACGGGTAAAATACATAGTAGTCCAAAGAACAATAAGAAATTACGAAAAGGTACATAACATAAAATATTATCAGTTTCTACACTCCCCCTCAAGGTGGAGAATAGATGTCTATCATGCTCAGCTTGGAAGAACATCTCTGGAAGGGTCCTTTGAGCAACGGCTTGGTGAGTACATCAGCAGTCTGATCCCCTGAGCTCATGTGAGATGTAGATATTAAGCCTCTCTGGATCAAGTCTCTAGTGTAGTGGAAGTCAACTTCAATGTGCTTTGTTCTTTCATGGAATGCTGGATTGTTGGCAATGAACAATGCTGCCTGATTGTCACATTGAAGCTGCATAGGTAAAGGTACGGCTACATTTAAATCCTCTAGCACATATCGAACCCACATCATCTCCGTGCTTGCTTGCGCCATGGCCCTATATTCAGATTCAGCAATGGACCTTGCCACAATACTTTGTTTCTTGCTTTTCCATGAAACCAGAGAGCTCCCCACAAAAATTGCAAATCCTGAGGTCGACTTTCGATCCTTAGGGCATCCTGCATAATCGGCATCTGCGCATGCTGAAATGGATAAATCTGTGCCTTTTCAAAATGGCAACCCTGAACTTGGGGAAGACTTTAGATACCTCAATATCACGTATATAGCATCCATATGAACTTGTCTTGGCTGCTCCATAAATTGACTCACCCGACTTACTGCAAAGGCAATATCGGATCGAGTTATGGTAATATAAAGGAGCTTACCCACCATTTCTCTATATCTCCTCTTGTCTACTTCAACAGTGTCATCGTCATACAGTTTCATGCTTGGATCCATGGGAATACTCGATGGTCTGCATCCAACCATGCATGTTTCAGTCAAAAAATCTGTAATGTACTTCCTTTGGGTCATCACCAGACCCTGCGCATTCCTGGCAAATTCCAACCCCAGAAAATATCTTAAGGTTCCAAGATCCTTCGTGACGAACTGGCGGCCTAAAAATGCTTTTACCCTTTCTATTCCCTGAACATCGTCTCCTGTAACCAGAATATCATCAACATAGACCATGATGACAACCGTACCTGCAGAAGACTTCTGAATAAACAACGAGTGGTCTGCATTCGATCTTTTGAACCCTTGTCGTTCAATCAGCTGGGAAAGCTTCTGAAACCACGCCCTTGGGCTCTGTTTGAGCCCATAAATTGTGAAGTCTACACACCATATGCTTCTCCCCATCAGTAGTGAAACCTGGTGGCTGCTGCATGTAGACTTCCTCCTGCAGATCTCCATACAAGAAGTCATTTTTGACATCTAGTTGAGATATAGTATAGTCACGTACCACAGCAACTGATAAAAGAATGCAAAGAGTAGAATGACGAGCCACCGGAGAAAATGTATCCATCTAGTCCATGCCATACGTTTGTGTGAAACCTCGCGCAACAAGCCGTACCTTGTATCGATCTAGACTGCCATCAGCGTGGTATTTGACTGTGAATACCCATTTACAGCTAACAATGGATGCATCAGGAGGAGCATTAACCAAGCTCCATGTGCCACGAGACTGTAGGGCACGCATCTCGTCTTGCATAGCCATTCGCCAGCAATCAATCTTCATAGCTTCCTGATAGGTCCGTGGTATGTCCACAGAAGACAAAGTTGCAGCAGACCTCTGAAAGTCGCCTGTGAGACGATGAAAAGACACCTGGGAAGCCAAGGAATAAGATGCACATGCCCGCTTTTGCTTCCTGATAGCAAAAGGAATATCAAGGTCATCGTCCACTGTACTGGAGGATGTACTTCCCTCTTGCAAAGAAGAATCCTGCACATGTACGATATCTGACCCGTCAGTAGTAGTGCCATCTGAACATATCTGAGGCGTGATGGATGTATGATGTGTAGCCTGAGCAGGACCGAACCGACGCGTATAGAATTTTGGTAAAGGTGGAATAGGAGGTTGTGGTGGTGGTGGTGGTGGCGGTGAAGATGACGTAGTAACAGGAGCTGGAGTGGACTCAGGTGGACTCCAACTAGGAGGCGGAGGAACAGACATCATCGTTGGTAGTGGATGGTACCAGCCTGTTACTTGTAGGGGGAAAATACATAACAGACTCAAAGAACGTGACATCAACACTGACAAAGTATTTCTTGTTGATGGGATCATAAAACGATAGCCCTTCTGAGTCCGAGAATAACCGACAAAGACACACTTGACAGCTCTAGGAGAGAGCTTGTCAAGTCTAGGAGTCAAGAGATGAACAAATGCAACAGTACCAAAGACATAAGGAGTAAGTGAGAATAATTCCTTATCATGAAATATAATAGAGAGAGGAATTTTCTCACCAAGGACAGATGACGGCATACGATTGACTAGGTAGCAAGCTGTAAGAACAGCATTCCCCCAGAAAGAGATAGGAGCACAACTCTGAATCAGGAGAGTTCGAGTAATGTCTAACGATGCTTTCTTTTAGTCACGCCATTCTGCTGAGATGTGTAAGGGCAAGTAGTTTGATGAATAATGCCCTTCAACGAGAGAAACTGGGATAGAGACCGTGTGCAGAATTCTAGAGCATTATCTGTACGAACATATTTGACGGCAGAGGAAAAAACATTCTGCACTTCATTAATCAAAATTTTAATTACATCTCCTGCTTTAGATTTATTCTTTAAAAGAAAGACCCAAGTTACACGAGAGAAATCATCCACTACGACTAGATAGATAGAACTTGTGTCCCTGATGATCGAGAACACGACTCGGACCCCAAATATCAATGTAAAACAACTCGAACGAGGAGCTACTGCTCCGACTTTGACGACTAGGAAAGCTAGACCGATGATGCTTTCCCAACTTACACGCTTCACAGCGAAATGAAGAACTGGGAGAGATCTGAGGCAGAAGATGTCGCATTTTCTGTAGTGGAAGATGACCAAAGCGAAGATGCCAGATGTACGGAGATATTGGTCCAACGGAATGAGAAGAGACCCCCAGCATAAGAATTCTGGACCAGCCGATACAGACCATTCTGCTCAGAGCCACAGCCAATCACCCTGCCCGTTAGTATGTCCTGAAAAATAAGAGAAGATGGGTCAAATATGGCACGACAGTGCAAATCCTTCGTAATCTGACTATTAGACAACTGATTCATGGAGAACTGAGGAGCATGTAGAACATTCTTTAAACTCATAGAAGGAGATAGGAAGACCCTCTCCATGTCCAATAAGAGGGGAATGAGTACCATCTGCAATTTGTAATGAACGACCGTAAGGAATGTCCCTGTAGGACTCAAGTCTGTCTCGATCTCGGCATAGGTGATGAGTGGCACCAGAATCTATAATACAATCATATATATCATGACAAGAGGTAAATGCAGTAGCACTACCTGAGGTATTAGCAGTAGCAGAGGAACTGGCAGAAGCTGTAGCAGCAACATCTGAAGGTCTACCAGAAGAATCAGCAGGTGATTGTGGCATAATATCACGTAGACGTGCCACAAGCTCCTCGAAACAATTGTCTGCATTGGATGCTGACTAGGGCACAGCATGGTCGGCTACACGCGTCTGATGTTGGGAACCCATGCTTAGAGTAGCATGTCTCCTCCGAGTGGTCTGTGCGGTAACAGTACGAACATGGCTGACGAAATCGACCACCCTACCACGGGGTCCACGTCCACGACCAGAGAACTGACCACCTCTCCCACGTGATACTGCCATCGCCGATGGGGGTGGAGTGGAGGAGCTAGAAGGAACTGATATGCAACTGAGCCTCCGGTAAACATCCTCCACTGGAGGAATAACTGCATCGGCCAAAAACTGAGAGCGGGCATCCTCATACTCAAGATCTAGGGCTGCAGGTAGAACGCCTACCATGGTGGCATTCCGAAATGTCTTCTGCTGCTCAGGAGTCGCTGTGAGTGGAATGGTACTGTATAACTTCTCAAGCATCCCTCTCAGGGATGTGTACAAGGAGTGAAGTGGTCTGTCGTTCTGCTTCATCGTGAATATATCATGCTGAAGCTGTAACATCTTGGACTCATTCCGCACTTTGGAATACGTTGCCTCCAGAATATCCCACATTGCCTTGGCAGTGGGCTGATGGAGGACATCATTAGCAATCTCCATCGACAGTTTTCCTGACAGCCAAACCTTGGCATACGAATCATCAGCCTCCCACGAGGCATATATCCCTGTCTTCTCTGTCGGCTCTTCCTTGGTAAGAATGTGCTTCTTACCATTTGACTTCATGAGGATCATGAACTGCATCGTCCAGAGCTCATAATTCGTCCCATCCATCTTCACTATCGGTATGGGACCTTTGAACTCGCCTATGGAGGGCATATCAACCTTGGAGTCTGACATAATGCCGGAGATGAAGTACTAGGGTTTGTAGACAAAAAGACAGTTGTCTACACGAACTGCATAGGATTTGAGTGTATATGTAGACGTTACACATCTAAATCCATAAATACGCCAAAGGAGGCGGCTACGACTAAGGGTGAAGCTGGCGAGATGGGGCCGGCGCACGGAGCAAAGTGCCGGAACCGGTACTGGCGAGTGGAGGCCGAGACCAGCACGAGAGGCGGGGAGGCTGGAGACGGGGGCCGTGGCTGGGACTGGAGCCGGACTGGGGGCTGGAGGCAGGAGACCGGGGGCCTGGGACCGAGCAGAAGGCGGGGGCGTGGACCGGAGAGGCGGCGGCGGTAGGCGGAGCCAAGAGAAGGCAGGCGGCGATGAAGAGAGAAGAGAGGGGGGAGGGCGGCAGGTTGGGAGAGCTCTAGGGTTTAGGCTCTGATACCATGTTGTGAAAAAATAAGTGATCTATTATTCAAGGGTACCCTAGGCTCTCTTATATTGAGAGAGAACTCACGGGTAAAATACATAGTAGTCCAGAGAACAATAAGAAATTACGAAAAGGTACATAACATAAAATATTATCAGTTTCTACAGTTGTGTGCACTCAGACGTCAACATTAAAGAAACTACCAGTAGAGTCGGCCTCTCGAGATGTTGTTTTAACAATTCTAAAAGCACCTGAGAGTATGTCGTATGAACTTGTTGGAGATGCCATAAGATCGTTGAAACCTGGTGGCATGTTTGTAATCCAGATTGCCCTTGTCCTTGCTGAGGGCCACTGACAAGGCCTTGGAGAAAAAGTTGTTGTTATCTGGATTCATAGATATTAAAGCAATTGATATCAAGAAACTCATATTACAATATGAAGGACAAGCCGATTCCAAAGAGATTTTTTTAATAAAAAGAGAGATAGAAACCATTAAAAAAATGATTGATGGGTTAAAAAAAGAACAACCCACGAAAAAAAGAGATGAATGCTTTTGTGAAAAAAATCCAGTCCAAAAAAATGTTGGGATTGAAAAAAAGGAAGAATTTCTGTTGAGCCTTTGTTATTCTCCCTCATTTTCGATAAGTTTGGGAGAAAGGGGGAGTGATGAGTAGATTATTTCATGCTCTACTATTGTTCGGTAGTGGTGTCTTGCCCTACCATTGTTTGAAGTGTTGGGTAGAGGTTTTTGAGCCCTTGTTTGAGGCACTCTATTTGAGTACCTATGTTTTGTGGAGTTCTCCAGAGGGAGACTCCTTGCTTGAGGCGCTCTATTTGAGTACCATGTTTTGTGGAGTTCTCCAGAGGGAGACTCATTGCTTGAGGCGCTCTGTTTGAGTACCTATGTTTTGTGGAGTTCTCAGAGGGAGACTCATTGTTCGATATTCCGACGACATTCTTGTTGGCCCTTTGGAGTGATGGAGCAATCTTCGGGGAAGACACGTTACAGACAAGAGTACTCTATGATGAAGACTCATTTTGTTGATCATATATCTCTATGGATCACTATTCATACTCCAGTCTCTAGTTCCTCTTCACCAGTATGACGCGAGAAGCAACATCCTCGGCAGCAATCGACAACGTGTGTTGCGTTGATATTGTCTGTAGTGTTATGTACTTTGTATGTGAGTGGGTACATTCTTTTTGTTTATCCAAGCTCAGCATTGCATGCTTAGCTTGAGGGGGTGTTGAAGAATGGTCTTGTGTGGGTTGTGTTTAGTCCGCATCATGGAGTGGTGACTTTTAGTCACATTGATGGGGATTTATAAAGAGCTCCACACCCATTGTAACCTTTGAGAAAGTGAATGCAAAAGCATCCCTTTGAGGCGGTTCTCCTGTGGTTTCATCCCGCTCCTCATGGAGTAGAGTTCCACGTAAAATCAAAGTCTTCATTTTTATCTTGTTTTTGCTTTGATTCACTTCTGTATTTCGTATTTCAATAGTTGTTATGAAAATAATATGTCTGGTATATCTATTTTATGCATAAACCATCCTAAACATATATATTTTTGTTAGTCTATCAAAATACTTCTGTTATTATTCCAATCTGATTCATATTTCTTGAGATATTTTTACTTTCTATGTATCTTTTTGTTTATTTTATTTTCCCATGCCCACCATATGTAATTTACCTATAGGTCTCTCCTTATATAAGAGAGCCTAGGTTACAGGAATAAACAATTCTTCTATTTCCTCCAACATGCTATCAGAGCGGCGGTCCTAGATCGGAGCTCTCGAACCCCAAAACCCTAACCCTACCTCCAGACCTTCCCTCGCGCACCGCCCCTCTCGAGGGCCGCACCTGCCTCACGCGCCACCCTCCCTCGCACGTCGCCACCCCCCCTTCACACATCATCCCCTGCCTCGCGCGCGCCACCCCAGTGCGCCGCCTCACGCGCGTCATCCCCGCGCATCGCCAGTGCACCACCGACCATCCCTGTGGTGTGCGCGTGACCATGCCACTGTCTTGATCACACTTCTTGCGCATCAGCTTCGTCGATTGGATGATGGGTTTGCGTGCATGAGTCTACACTTGCACACAAACCCGCATATGTCTGTGTAGACAAACAATCTTTGGTCTACAGAACACGTAGTTTCTTCTTCCGGTAATATGTCTGAGAATAAGGTTGATGTACCCGCCACAGGTGCATTCAGAGGTCCAATGCCTATTGTCAAAATGGACGGGATGAATTATGAACTCTAGGTTATGGAATTCATGAGCCTGATAAAGTCAAATAGTAAGAAGCATATTCTTACCAAGGAGGAGCCGGTGGAGAAGATTGGGGTGAATGCCTCATGGGAGGCAGACGATGCCTATGCCAAGGTCTGGATTTCTGGTACATTGGCGATCGAGATCGCCAATGATGTGTTACATCAGCCTACTGCCAAGACGATGTGGGATATCCTCGCAACGACCTATTCTCAAGCATGGAACGAAACAAAGATCCTCCAACTCCAACATCACATATTCACTGTGAAACAGAATGGACGTCCGCTGCACTCATCGTATACATATACATCCTTGCATGGGATGTTTGAGAAGCTTCACAGTTTTCATACCGTTAACAGATACTCCAGAGCACCAGAAGACATACGAATGCTATAATGGTTGGGGTATTCCTAGCAGCCCCTTGATCCTAAATATGATGTTGCTCGATCTCAGATCCTAGCAGATGCCACAATACCCCCCATGGAGGAAGCATTTCGCATGCTCAACAGAATCACTATTCCATCCACCACCTCTAGTCAGACTTCCTTAGCCAGGGTGGCTTCTCGAGGAAGAGGAAGGCATTCTAACTTCTGTGGATGTGGACCTCGTGGCAGAGGAGGTCGCGCTCATTAGACATGTACCTTTTGTCATTGCCAAGGGCATACTGAGGAAACATGCTATTCCAAGCATGGGTTTCTTGTGTCGGCTTGGGTTGTAGAGTAGATTGAGTCCCCTGCTGCTTCCACGTTAGATCAGAGGCTTGATCATCTAGTGGCCAGATTGAGAGATATTACACCTCCTTCCGCATCACCATCTTCAACAGATCATTCAGATGTGGCTGCCTCAGCCTCTGCCAGTACCTCTGCTACAGCTAGCACCACAGGTACTTATGTTTTTACATCTTGTCATGGATCTGACATTACAGAGTGGATCATGGACTCCGGTGTGACACATTATCTCTGTAGAGACATACATCAGCTTTCGTCATATAAACAGGTTCCGCCAGGAAGAACAGTTGTGATAGCTGATGGAACTCATTCCCCGATCACAGGACATGGGGAGATTAGTTTGACGCATTCGATGCGTTTACAGAATGTGCTACATGCTCCTGATTTATCTATGAATCTACTTTCTATTTGTCAGATTACAAATGATTTGTACTGCAGAGCCATTTTTGACCCATCTTCTCTTGTGTTTCAAGACATTCTTACGGGCAAAGTGATTGGTGTGGCCATGAGTGTGGTGACCTTTATTGCCTGGTTCGGACTCCCTATGTTGGCGTATCCTCTCATTCGTCATGATCAATCTCTCTTTTCACATGGCATCTTTGGTTTGATCATCTCCCTCTTCAGAAGATGTATCATATTCTGCCACAGATTTTGTTGGAGTATTTGGTAGTGCACCTATTGAGTTGTAGCAGGGTAAATGGATCCTGGAGAAGATCCATTTACCCCATCCTGTGTTTAGTCCCATACCGCCCAATGGTGGGACTTGGAGGCTCTGGGAAGGCTATATAAGGAGCCCCAGACCTCCTGTACTCATTGAGAAAGTCAATAGACAAACACGCCCCATTTGAGGGCGTCTCCCGTGGTTTCATCCCGCTCCTCATGGAGTAGGGTTCCACGTTAAAATCCTGCATTCTTCGTGTTCTATATTCTTATTCCATGTTTTGCTTCCGCTTCATATTTTATAATATGGTATCAGAGCGGGTTCGATTCTCGAAGAGTTCAGGGTTTTTTGTTTATTCGAGATTCAATTGAGAAGATCCAGTTTTTCTGTTCCTGAAGATCAATGTTTGAAAATTGTTAATATTCATTGTTTAAATATATGTTCTCTTCGATAATTTCTAGGGTTTCTTTTAGAAACCCTCACGGCTCCTTCATCGGTTCCACGAAGCTCCAGTTCTCCCTAAGCCGCAGAGGAGCCACCTTCATCGTCTCCAGAGATTAGGCTCCTGCGTGAGTCTCGAGGTGGCACCACAATCTCCAGGCCGCAAGAATCCAACGCACAGGCGCGCACCACGCACAGGCCCTCACCACGACACCACAACCCAGTCCAACCCCAGGCGATGCCGCTCCAGGGCGCGCACCCCCAGGCGCGCATCCACGAATCCCATATCGGCGGCCCCTTGGTATCGCCTTCCGCAATCGAGCGACGTACTCATTCGGCGATTGCAACTTCACCTCTGTGGCAGCGCAGCCCTTTCCTCCAGATCCGAGCACCTCCACCTGACGCGCGAAGCTTCTCTCCTCTCAAGACCCAGGCGGCGAGTGGCGGCGCATCCAGGCCTCCAGGCGCGCAACGCGCACGATCTCCTGGCGTGCGATCTCCTTCGGAGACGGCGCCCCTTCCTCGGCGAAGCTCCAGATCAAGCTTCCCCTGTCGCAGATCCCCCCTCCCTCCCAGAGGCGACGGGGTTGAGGGGTTTTTTCCCGTGGGAACCCTAAGGCGGGGCCACCCACTTTATAAAAAAAATGTGTTTTGGGTTATTTGTTTGAAGAGCCCAGGGGACTGGTTTGTTTAAAGAGAGAGAGAGAGAGAGAGAGAGAAAAGAAAAAGAAAATAAAAGGAGAGAGGGATGCAATGTTTTGAGCCCATGAGGGCTCCATTCGTTTAAAAAAAATGTGCGTTTGAAAAAAAAGAAAAAAAAAGAATTGAGAAAAGGCGCATACAAAAGAAGAGCCATACGCAATTTTTTAAAGCCGAAAAAAAATGAGTGAAACGGCTAAAAAAAGGATGAAATGCCGAGAAAAAAAAATGTCAACGGCTTAAAAAAAAGAGTGTTTCAAAAAAAATTGAGAAAAAAAATGTGTTGGCTTATTTTATAAAAAAATGATGACAGCCGCAAATTTCATGTTTTGTACCCCAATTTATCTTGTCTTCTCCCAACTTTGTTGATGTTCATGTTCCGACAAGTATGGGAGAAAGGGAGAGTATATATGTAGAGTCACAGGTCTTCTTCCAGGTTCAGAGATTCGTCAGACCAGCCGATTTCCAAACTCTACAGTGGATAGTCAGACTCGACATCAGATAGTTCCGAGTCCAGTTTCAGACACGCACATGGATGCGGTCATTTGCAGATGAGCATAAGTTGCCATCATTTGTTTCGCGGTCCCCATCATTCTTCTTGTTGTCAGACCAGAGTTTTCATGTGAGCCATATGGACTCCAGAGCAGAGGACCATTCCCTTGAGGGCAAGGGTTTTCATGTGGTATCATAGGTACACCAGAGCAGTGCACCATTCTCTGAGCCAGATGGGAGAGACCCAGTTCTCCGACGAGGAGACTTCAGGTGCAGTTTCAGATTCGATGGTCAGATTCCGAGTCTTCAGTTGACTCACACTCCAGCCCGTTCGTCCTCCTCACCTGCACGGCATGAGAAGCAACGTCCTCGACTGCAGCATGTACACGTTGGGTTTATATTGTCCGTAGTGTCCTGTAGCGTGAGTTGAGTTTCTTTCTGTTTGTTTGTCCAAGATGAGCATTGCATGCTCCAGCTTGAGGGGAGTGTTGGAGTATTTGGTAGTGCACCTATTGAGTTGTAGCAGGGTAAATGGATCCTGGAGAAGATCCATTTACCCCATCCTGTGTTTAGTCCCATACCGCCCAATGGTGGGACTTGGAGGCTCTGGGAAGGCTATATAAGGAGCCCCAGACCTCCTGTACTCATTGAGAAAGTCAATAGACAAACACGCCCCATTTGAGGGCTTCTCCCGTGGTTTCATCCCACTCCTCACGGAGTAGGGTTCCACGTTAAAATCCCGCGTTCTTCGTGTTCTATATTCTTATTCCATGTTTTGCTTCCGCTTCATATTTTATAACAGATTTCACCCAGTACTTCTTTTCAGTGCGAAGCATGTTAGTTGGAAAAGCATCATTGGACTGCCTTTCCTAGTCGTTAGAGTCGGAGCAGTAGCTCCCTTTTTGAGTTGTTTCATAATGATATCTGGGGTCCGAGTCGTGTGCCTGATCATCAGGGACACATGTTTTATCTAGTAGCTATGGACGATTTTTCTTGCTTGTCATGGGTATTCCTTTTGAATCTGAAGCAGGGAATGTGATCAAAACCTTTATTATTGAAGTGAAAATGTTTTCTCTGCCTCTGTGAAGTTTGTGCGAACTGACAATGCTTTGGAGTTTTGTACTCGTGATTTGCCTCATTTTCTTTCATCAAAAGGGATTATTCATCAAACTTCTTGTCCCTACATCTCTCAAAAAAATGACGTTGCTGAAAGAAAGCATCGTCATCTGCTTGATGTTACTCGGACTCTTCTCATTCAGAATCGTACACTGTTATAAAATATGAAGAATGCGGAAGCGATTGATAAACGAAGCATAAACAAGAAAGATCAAACATAGAACACCATGATTTTACGTGGAA
Source organism: Ottelia alismoides (assembly GCA_037367405.1). Classification (NCBI taxonomy): domain Eukaryota; kingdom Viridiplantae; phylum Streptophyta; class Magnoliopsida; order Alismatales; family Hydrocharitaceae; genus Ottelia; species Ottelia alismoides. Next base: position 376,045 of record JAZKJV010002072.1, read on the forward strand.
CCCTACACCGTGAGGAGCGGAGTGAAACCACAGGAGAAGCCCTCAAAGGGGCGTGCTATTCATTGCTTTTTCTCAATGAGTACAGGAGGTCTGGGGCTCCTTATATAGCCTCTCCAGAGCCTCCAAGTCCCACCACTTGACGATGTGGGACTAAACACATGGATGGGGTAAATGGATCTTCTCCAGGATCCATTTACCATGCTACAACTCAATAGGCGCATACAACTTATACTCCAACACTCCCCCTCAAGCCGGAGCATGCAATACTCAGCTTGGACAAACAGAGAGAAACTCAACTCAACGCTACAGGACACTACGGACAATATCAACCCAACGCGCACATTGCTGCAGTTGAGGACGTTGCTTCTCATGTCGTGCAGGTGAGGAGGACGAATGGGCTGTAGTGTGAGTCAACTAAAGACTCAGAATCTGACCATCGAGTCTGAAATTGCGCCTGAAGTCTCCTCGTCGGAGAACTGGGTCTCTCCCATCTGGCTCAGAGAATGGTGCACTGCTCTGGTGTACCTATGATACCACGTGAAAACCCTTGCCCTCAATGGCATAGGGAATGGTCCTCTGCTCTGGAGTCCCTATGGCTCACATGAAAACTCTGGCCTGACAACTAGAAGAATGATGGGGATCACGAACAAATGATGGCAACATATGCTCATCTGAAAATGACCGCAATCATATGCGTATCTAAAACTGGAGACTCGGAGATGTCTAATATCGAGTCTGAAACTGGATCTGAACCATAGAGTCTGGAATCTGAATGGCTTGTAATTTGAAGTCTGGAGAGTCTGGAAAAACTGGCATGTGACTCTACACATATACTCCTTACACCAATATACTCCTCCTTTCTCCCATATACTTGTCGGAAAACATGGACCGTCCGACTCAAGTTGGGAGAAGACAATATAAATGGGGAGAAAATAACATGAAACTTGCGGCTTTTTCATTTTTTTAAAGCCGTCATTCTTTTTTGAAACAAAATTTTTTAAGTCGTTGACAATTTTTTTCTTCAGCTTTTCATCTTTTTTGAACATATGCTTACGGCTTGCTTTTTGTATTGTGTACGCGCCTTTTTTTTTAACTTCTCTCCCTTCTATTTCTCTCTCTCTCTTTTTAAATTACAGCTCCCCTCCCCCTTTTTTACATGGGCTGAAAATAACCTCAAAAGGATTTTTAATAAAAACAGGCCTGCTACCCTTTTAGGGTTCCCAACACCGGGAACCCAAATTTCCGCCGCCGTCGCAGTTGTGCGGAAGACTGGAGTCGCACCTGGGCATCGCACAGGGGATGATCTTCACACCGCGCGCCGGAGGACTTTGCGCGCCTGAGTCGCCTGGATAGCCTGTTTGCGGCCTTGCACCGCCTGCTGGGAAGGAGAGCAGCGCCTGAGGGGGGGGGGACTCCCCGCAGCCACCTGCAGATGTGCTCAGCGCCACCTGCGCGAGAACCTGCTTGCACGAAGGGCAAGGTCTCGTGCGAGGGCTGCGCGAGAGGGGAGGGAGGGTGGTGTTGCTGTGCACGTGGGGCTGCGCGCAAGGGCTTCTGCGCCGCCAACATCTATCTGCATCAGACCTGGAGGTTCTTCTCCATCTGCGGGGAAGATGAATCGTGCGAGAGGGTGGAGGGTCCTCGCATGGGCTTCACGATGATGCCTTCTGATATGGAAGGAGGGCTCTACACACAGAGAGATGCAGCCTTGCCACTGGTTGCGATCGGAAGAAATTTGCAGCCGCCAAAAATTAGGGTTCCAAGAAAAAGTTGGAACTCCAACAGACTCCCAAAAAAAATGCTGAATATGTCCCGGAATAACTTAATCGAAATCTCGAATAAAAATAAATCTCAAGACAAATCCTCAAGAATCGAACCTGCTTTGATACCATGTTATAAAATATGAAGAATACAGAAGCTGATAGACGGTAGACGGCATAACAAGAAAGATCAAATATAGAAACACCATGAATTTACGAGAAATATACTCCTTGAGGAGCGGATGAAACCATGGGAGAAGTCCTCAAAGGGGCGTGCTATGCAGTTCTTTTTCTCAATTGGGTACAGGAGGTCTGGGCTCCTTATATAGCCTCTCCAGAGCCTCCAAGTCCCACCACTAGACGATGTGGGACTAAACACATGGATGAGGTAAATGGATCTTCTCTAAGATCAATTTACCCTGCTACAACTTAATAGGCGCATACAACTTATACTCTGACATACAACCACATTCGTTTTGGGGAAATGTTATTCCTCACAGCATGGTATTTGGTGAATCGCATGTCATCGTCTGTCTTTGGGTGAGAAGACTCCTTCTCTATAGCTTTTCCTGAAAAGAGTCATTCTCCCTTACATCCTTGTGTGTTCGGATCTGTTGTGTTTGTCACAAGCTGTCTCCTGGTCTTGACAAGCTCGCTCCTTAGAGCTATCAAATGCGTGTTTGTTGGGTACTCTAGGACTCAGAAGGATATCGGTGTTATAATCATTTAAGCAGAAAATACTATATCAATGTTGATGTCACATTCTTTTGAGTCAGTAATGTACTTTTCCCCTACAGGTGATCGTTTTTTCATCAGACTTGGATAATGAGATCCACATGCCACCTCCTCCCTCCATGCATGTTGTACTTCCACACCATCTACTCCACCACGACCTTCTCCACCACCACCACCCCCACCACCACCTTCTATCCAGTCACTTGTGCCACTTGTTCCATCCCTTCCTAAGTTCTACACACGTCGGACTGTGCCCGCTCATGGTTTTCGCCCAGCAATCACGGAGCCCCAGGTTTGTTCTGATAACATAGCTCCTAATGATGGTGTTCAGATAAATATATTGTTATGTTCTTTTATGTAATTCCATTTTCTTGTACTTATCATGTAATTAACCCAAGGGCTATTCTCCAACATAAGAGAGCCCTTGGTCACGTCTAATGCAAAGTAATTCTCTCCTAACATTGTATCGAAGCAACAGTCCTAGACCGAGGTCTCGGTATCCCACCCCAAAACCCTACACCCTCCCCCCCCACCCCGCCGCAGCCGCCTGCAGCCCTAACGACCCCCGCCGTCGGCTGCATCTCTAGCGGCCCCTGCCACCAGTCCTAGCGGGCCGAACGACACCACCACAACCCCCAGCGGCCTCCGCCGCAAGCCGAGCGGCCCCAGTGGCACCTGCCGTCAACCCTAGCGGCCACCGCGCCATCCTGTGGGTGCCTCTGCTGCAACCAACCCCTCCGGGCAGCGTCGCTGCATCTTATATTGGCTTGATCGGCCGCTTGAACAAGGTTTACGGATGGTTATATGAGTCTACACATACAACCTGTACCTCGTATGATTCTGTAGATCGCCTGTCTCTTTTCCTTCATCGATTTGTGGCTCTTTTCAAACATGTCAGAGAACAAGGGTGATGTTTTCACATCTTCAGGTGCCTTCAAAGGCCCGCCCCTGTAGTGAAGATGGACGGGACCAACTATGAACTATGGTCCATGCAGTTTCGTGCACTAATACAATGCCATAATAAGGAGCACATCCTGACAGACTACGAGCCAGAAGACAAGACTGGAGCGAATGCGACGTGGAGCAAGATTATGCTTTACTCGTATATGGCTCTCTGGGATACTGACTACAGAGATCGCTAATGATATTGTGAATCAACCAACTAGAAAGGCTATGTGGGACATACTGGCAGCTACATATGGCCAGTCGAAGAATGAAAGCAAGATACTTCAGTTGCGATTCACATTTTTTCCACAAGCAGAATGGGCGACCACTCCATGCCCATTTCTTTCTCATCCTGTGGGGTATGTTTGAGAGATTGCATAGCTTCATGCCGATCACAACAGTACGGAACACCAGGCATATAGAAATGCCATGATGACGGGTGTTTTTCTGTCCTCTCTTGACCCTGAGTACGATGTAGCCCGTACTAAACTTCTGACTGGCGAGACCATTCCACCTATGGAGGAGGTTTATAAGTGATTGAGTAGGATTACTAATGCATCAGCGTCTACAACACAACCTACTCCTTCAGCAATGGCTGCCACTCGAGGCAGAGGAGGATCGTCCCACTTTCGGGGTCGTGGACCTCGTGGTCGAGGGGGAGGCAGATATCATGGTCCCTGTTCTTATTGTCACCGTCCAGGCCATTTCTGAGGAAACATGCTTTCACAAGCATGGATATCCAGCCTCTGCATGTGTTGCTGAGCAGACTAAGACTCCCTCTACGCTTATCTCAGACACTCGCTTTAATGACATTGTCTCCAGACTTAAGGAGCTGATGACTACTCTACGTCTCCGTCTCCAGGTTCCACAAAGCCGCGGTCTCTGCCAGAGCGCCCTCTAGTTCATCAGGGTACTCATTATGCACTTACCAGTACTACTTGCTCAGACTTGACAGATTGGATTGTGGAATCCGGGATGTCCCATCATATGTGTGGCGACAGATGCAGTTTACTACCTACAGAGCACTTACACCTAGCAGATCTATTGTCATTGCAAATGGGGTTTGATTACCCATTGTTGGTCAGGAGGAGATTACTCTAAAGCCATTCTTTCAATCTTCAGAATGTCTTATATGCTCCTGATTTTCAGATGAAACTGTTGTCCATTAGTCAGCTTACAAAAGATTTACATTGTCGTGCCATCTTTGACCCATCTTCTTTTATGTTTCAGGACATACTGACTGGCAGAGTGATTGGACATGGCCGTGAGCAGAGAGGCTTGTATAAGCTTGCTACACCATCATGTGTTGAACTTGCTACTATTTTGTCTGGATCAGTTTCTCCATTCCTTTGGCATCTACGATTTGGTCATCTTCCTCTGCAGAAGATGTGTCATGTCCTACCACAAATATCTACCCGTACCGCGTTGGATTGTGAAGTCTGTCAGCTTGGGAAACACCATCGGTTTTCATTTCTGAGTCGTCCGAGTCGTCATAGTAGTCGACCTTTTGAACTGCCTCATTTTGATATTTGGGGTCTGAGTTGTGTCCCTGATTGTCAGAGGCATCGTTATTATATGGTTGCTGTGGATGATTATTCCGATTGACTTGGGTCTTCTTGTTGAAACAAAAGTATGAAGCTGGTGCCATTATCAGAAGATTTATTCTAGAAGTTAATAATATCTTCTCTGCCAATGTCAAATTTATTCGCACGGATAATGCTTTGGAATTTTCAACTTTACATTTGTTAGAGTTTCTCAGTTCCCAAGGCATTGTTCATCAAACTTCTTGTAGCTATACTTCACGACAAAATGGTGTGGTGGAACGCAAACATCGCCACCTTCTTGATGTCACACGAACATTGTTGATCCAAAGTCGTGCCCCTCATTCCTTTTGGGGGGATGTTGTTCTCACTGCTTGCTACTTGGTGAATCGTATGCCGTCTACTGTTCTTGGAGAGAAGGTTCCCTTCTTGATTGCATTTATCGAGAAGGACCTATTCTCTCTCACATCTTGAGTCTTTGGGTTTGTGGCTTTCGTGCATAATTGTACCCCTGGTCGTGATAAGCTCTCACCCCAAGCTGTCAAATGTGTATTTGTTGGATACTCTCGTACTCAAAATGGGTATAAATGTTTTGATCCAGTTAGTAGGAGATATTATGTAAGTGCTGATGTTACTTTCTTTGAATCTATCATGTACTTCTCTCCTATAGGTGACAGGTTATCCAATAACTATGACGAGGATATTGTTGTTCATCCACCTCTGTCTCTTCCACCACTTGAACCTGCACAACCATCACCTCCACCATCACCTCCTCCTCCTCCACCACCACTACATACTCCTCTGCCAAGATTCTTACCCATTGTTTACACTCGCAGGTCTTCTACTATCTCTTTTGCTCATGACCCATCTGCATCATCCAGCACGCCTCAGATATGTCATGATAACATTATTTCTACTGATGGTACTGGAGTTCCGCATCATACACAGGATGATTACGGCGTAGAAGACAGACGTGATGCGGATTTGGATGCCCCAATTGCGCTGAGGAAGCCTCGACGTAAATGTGCCACATACCCGCTTGCTGCACATGTCTCTTTGGATCATCTTTCAGATGAGTACATGAGGTTTGTAGTCAGACTTTCTACGATTACTATACCCCGAACATATATGAAGGCTTTACAGGACGAAAGGTGGCGTCATGCCATGGAAGAAGAAATGACGGCCTTAACATCACAAGGGACATGGAGTATTGTCTCTGCCCCACAAGGAGCTTCGATTGTAAGCTGCAAGTGGATATTTTCCATTAAGCAAAATGCAAATGGGAGTGTGGATCATTACAAGGCAAGGTTGGTGGCACGAAGCTTCACCCAAACATATGGGGTGGATTATCAGGACACTTTTTCTCCAGTAGAGAGACATTCGACGCTACGAATTCTACTTGTTGTTGCAACTTCACGAGATTGGTCGTTATTTCAGCTTGATGTGAAGGATGCATTCCTCTATGGAGATCTTCAAGAGAAGGTTTACATGCAGCAGCCACCTGGGTTTACTGCTGAGGGGGAGTCCCAGAAGGTATGCAGGCTACATAAGGCAATTTATGGCCTGAAGCAGAGTCCTAGAGCTTGGTACCAAAAGTTGTCAGAATTGATGGAACAACAGGGGTTTGTGATGTCCACTGCAGACCACTCACTTTTTGTTCAGAAGACACATAAAGGTACGGTTGCCATTCTTGTTTATGTAGATGAAATTATTGTTATAGGAGATGATACTCAAGGCATTCAGATAGCCAAGAAGTTCCTAGGTAATGGATCTCCTCTTTGAGACAGGTATGACCGGATGCAAGCCTGCTACTACTCCTATGGATCCAAGTATGAAATTGTATGATGAGGATATTGAGGAAGTTTATAGTAGAAGGTATAGAGAACTAGTTCAGAAGCTTTTATATGTTACTATAACCAGGCCAGGTATTATGTTTGTAGTAAGCAAGGTCAACCAATTCATGGAGCGGTCCAGAAAGGTACATATGGATGCTATCTATATGATTTTGAGATACTTGAAGAACTCACCTGGTTTGGGACTCTTATTCAGTAGGGATGCATCCCTAGAGGTGACAACTTGTGCAGACGCTGATTATACAGGATGTCCCATGGACAGAAAGTCTACTTCAGGTTTTGTTGTTTTTGTTGGACACTCACTTGTCTCATGGAAAAGCAAGAAGCAGACAGTAGTTGCTAGATCAAGTGCATAATCTGAATACTGGGCCATGGCACAAGGGAGTGCAGAGATGATGTGGGTTAGATCGGTGTTGACTGATCTTACCATAGAAGTTCCCCTTCCTATGCAATTTTTATGTGATAATCAAGTTGCATTATTCATTGCGAATAACTCTGCATTCCATGAACGAACAAAGCATATTGAGGTGGACTGTCATTACACTCGAGACTTGATACAGAAAGGGCTCATATGTACCTCTCATGTATCTACAGGGGATAAGACGACAGATATCTTCACCAAGGCTCTATCTCAAAGTCCTTCAGAAGTGTTATTCCAAGCTGAGCATGATATATATATATATATATGCTCTAGCTTGAGGGGGAGTGTTAAGATAAATATATTGTTATGTCTCTTTTATGTAATTCCATTTTCTCTGAGTACTTATCATGTAATTAACCCAAGGGCTATTCTCCTATATAAGAGAGCCCTTGGTCACGTCTAATGCAAGTAATTCATTCTCTCCTAATAGATGGGCCTGGAGTTGTATCGGTGTAAGAGTCATTGCAGGAAAATAGCATGCAGATGGAGGATGGTATCTGACCTGGACATTCTTATTGTGGTTAGAAAGCAGAAGCGCTCATGTGCTTCTTATCCCTTGACATCTCAGGTCTCCTTTTATCGTCTAACAGAGGATTTTCAAAAATTTGCCTTGGCTTTATCTGCCGTGGATATTCCACGAAATTATAAGGAGGCATTGTAGGATAGTCGCTGGCGTTTAGCTATGGAAGAGGAGATGACATCGCTACAGTCGCGTGGTACGTGGAGTCTTGTTTCTGCTCCAGTTGATGCATCCGTAGTGGGATGCAAATGGGTGTTCATAGTGAAACACCGTGCGGATGGCAGCGTGGATCGCTATAAGGCGAGACATGTGGTACGTGGGTTCACCTAGACTTATGGATTGGACTATCAGGATACTTTCTCTCCGGTGGCTAGGCATTCTACATTGCGTATTCTCTTCTCTGTTGCTATGTCGCGAGATTGGTGGTTCTATCAACTCGATGTGAAGAATGCTTTACTTTACGGTGATCTTCAGGAAGAGGTCTACATGCAGTAGCCACCTGGGTTTGCTGCTGAGGGGGAGTGTCAGAAGGTTTGCAGACTAAACAAGGCTATTTATGGACTTAAGCAATGTCCAAGGGCATGGTTCCAGAAGCTCTCGGACTTGATAGAGCAAAGAGGTTTGTGCGATCGACTGCTGATCATTCCTTGTTTGTGCAGAAGACACTGAGAGGTACTATCGTCATTCTTGTGTACGTTGATGACATTATTGTTACAGGAGATGATGAATAGGGCATTCAGGGTGCCAAGAACTTCCTAGGTCAACAGTTTGTGACCAAGGATCTTGGACATCTATGTTACTTCCTTGGGCTAGAGTTTGTCGGGAACCGTGGTCTGGTGATGGCATAGAGGAAGCATGTTACGGATCTCCCCTCAGAGACGGGCATGGCAGATTGTAGGTATACCACTACTCTTATTGACCCGAACATGAATCTATATGATGATGGCACTGAAGAGGTCGACAAGAGGAGATACAAGGAACTTGTTGGTAAGGTACTATATGTGACCATTACCAGGACTGACATGTCCTTTGCTGTGAGCAAAGTCAATTCATGGAGCAGGTAAGACAGACACATATGGATGCAGTCTACATGATTCTGAGATACCTGAAGAATTCACAGGGCACAGGACTTTTGTTGAGCAGGGGCACATCTCTCTCAGTTACAGCATGCGCAGATGCAGATTACGCTGGATGTCCAAAGGATAGAAAGTCTACCTCAGGATTTGTTGTGTTCATAAGGAATTCGCTAGTTTACTGGAAGAGCAAAAAGCAGACTGTGGTTTCTAGATCAAATGTTGAGTCAGAATATAGGGCTATGGCACAGGAAATTACAGAGATGATGTGGGTCACATCTGTCCTTAATGACTTGACTATAGAGGTGCCTCTCCCGATGAACCTCTAATGTGACAATCAGGTTGCTCTCTTTATTGCCAACAACCCTGCATTCCATGAGAGAACGCATATTGAGGTAGATTATCATTAGACTAGAGATATGATCCAGAAGGGTCTGATCTCTACCTCTCATGTTAGTTCAGGAGAACGAACTGCTGATATCTTTACCAAGGCTTTACTCAGGGGGATGTTTCAGAAGTGTTCGTCCAAGATGAGCATGATTGACATCTATGCTCCATCTTGAGGGGGAGTGTTGAGACATTTCTACTTTCTATGTTTCTTTTATTTTATTTTATTTTCCATTGTCCACCATATGTAATTTACTCATAGGTCTCTCCCTATATAAGAGAGCCTGGGGTTACAGGAATAAACAATTCTCTTATTTCCTCCAACAATAGTCATTTTACATTCATATTAATTTTTAAATATGGTAACACATTTTCATATCTGTCAATATTTGTATCCGCATTCATATTCATATTTTTAAATGGATAAGGATATGATTATACCTACATTCGCATCCGTATCTGTCCATTTTCATCCATAATCATTGAACACCGGAGTTGTAGGCGTGAAAGATTAATCAGGAAAATCACTCTTAGAACTTTCTCTCAGAGTATGAAGTGAAGAGCAAAGAGAGGAGAGCGTCTTGCTCTTTGTTTTAGGATTCTCATAGATGTTGGAGGCAAAAATTACAAGGAAAATTTTCTTAAAATGCCATATCCAAATTGTTATTGATAAATGATATTCGATGATAAATCGGAAATAAAAGAAATGATTGATCAATGAAATTGGATGATTAGTCAGAATTGAAAAATATAATCTATTGGTAAAAGTGGATGATTGATCATAATTCAAAATAATGAACGATCAAAATTCAAAAATATGATGGATCGGTGAAAATTTATGATAAATCAGTTTAACACATTGAGCTGAAAGTCAAAGGACTGAAAAGACATAATGCATGATGCTTGATGTCTTTTACGATCTAAATCAATTATAATATTCATGACTCAATAAAAAGAAATGACTTCGTCTTTTTCTTAAGCTTAAAATCCTTGGGTTGGAGTTCTTTAGCTTTGAACTCCTTCGATCTTCTTACCTTCATTACTTAAGCTTGAGCTCCTCAAGCTTGAGCTTGTTCTTGGTCCAATAGCTTTTCTATTCTTGATCTAGCTTCAAGCAAATTGCATAAGTTTTGTCTATTAGCGCAAGATTTATTATCATCAAAATATGCATGCTCATGCATGAACTAACAATCTCCCCCTTTTTGATGATGCCAAATATTTGAAGTATTTGTGAAAGTATGTGTGAAACCAATTTGAAAAAAATTCTCTCCACAAGAAAACTTTTCCTCCCCCGTTTTGACATAATAAAAAAGATACTAGAAGATTGATACCACTTGTTGAGTAAAGCTAATTGTTAATTGATACGAATTGTTACTTAAAGAGACAATATTACCCCTTTTTTTTTGAAAACATTCTTATTAATACGAATCCCCCCTAAGCTAGGCTCCCTCTTTATCTTTGTTTATAGCCCCCATCCTCCCCTAAAGATAAGAATCGAGGTCTCATTGCTAATGCATGATAAGCGTGATCAATTTAATAAAAAAAAGATAACAAGTCACCTAGAGTCCTTGGTTGTGGACTTTTACAGTCTTGGTAACTTCTCCATGACGGTGTGGTCCATCCATGGTGATGCACATGTGTGCACGTGGATCAGATAAAATCTGTAATATGTTGTTATTTGATTGGTTTGGTTTGGTTATCATTCTAATAGATTGGATCAGTTTGATATTTTGAAAGTCCATTAAATTTTGGATTGGATTGCTATAGAAATCTGATCCAATTTGTTAATCCGTTACTATTATACATGATAACTATTAGCATTTATAACTATCTTTCTTATTATGCTTCATGAAACACCTGCATTCTCCTTTGCTAAGTGCCAATTTAATTTTAATTTAACATGTAACATTATGCTAAGAATACAAAGAAAAATAAAATTAAGATTAAAATATAAAAAGGCCAACTATTTCATTCTACTTCTCACAAGTCAACTTCACAATTTGACAATGCATGTATTTGTACCTTTCATCTCCTTCTCAAGTGGAGCTTACTTCATCATAGATAATTGCGTATGCTCCAAACTCAACTCCCCAGGGCCACCATTACTGGATACGTTTGTTATTTGGAGATGCGAGATACAACTCTCTTTCCCATCTATTTTTAGTTATAAAATGCAATGCATGCACCTGATTTTGATATTGTTTCCTTCTAGGTCGTTCTTCCCTAGGCATATTACCTTCTGGTTACATTTTTCAATAAAAAAACCAATAATAACGTAATTTTCTATATTTCTTTTACAAAGTATTTATAATTATTATACTTGAACTATTAATTGTGTGATGAATCTGTGATTCGTTATCTTTATTCATTTATTTTAGCTTAAAATCCCTTATAAAACATATGTACATAATACTAACTTCATATTCTTACTAACTTGCATCTGTGTGTAAATATTGTATATTTGTATATTATTTTAACCTAAAATAAATAAATAAAGAAAGAAAGGAAAAATAAAGAAAAGAAAAGAAGACCGTACATATGTAATAGATACAGGCTGACCCGAACCCTGAGAGAAGGTCAAGACTAGACCTGATCGACCAGGAATAAAGTAGGGGGAGATAGGGTCCTTAATCAGAAAATCCAAAAAATGTGTATTTTTAAATACTTCTCACTTATTGTCTAAATCTGTATAAAACTAACACTATTTTATTTGTATATAAATTAATCTTAAATAAATAGTTTTCAAAACAAAAGTTGTAAATAAAAATGTGGGCTAAATAATAAAAACAATTGCACAAAGAAATCATGTATATAATAAAAGTAACCACATCTCGAAAAATCCATTAAGCGATATTGAAAGATTAATTCCGTCTGCATATGAACTCAAATTGAAAAAAACTCACTTCCATTGTATTGTAAATTAAATTATCTTTAAAATGGCTGTGATATGATTGAAAAGTCGATTTTCTGGGGTGATTTGTGCAATTTTACCATTTATTTGTGCACATTGTATTTGTAAATATTTTTTACTAAATATTGAAAATAAAAATAATAATAAAAAAATAAAAAAATAAAAAAACTAATTTGCTTATTTACCTATGTAGATAATGTCGTATATATATATAACATATGTATATAGTTAATTTTCCTAGCTAACTATCACAAAAAATTAACATTTAATTTTCCAATAAATAAAGTAAAGAAATACATAAAAATTAGTTAGTTTTTGTAACTAATTTTGGCACTTATCTTTTTATCTCTATCTCATTTCAATTTTTTCCTTATCTCTTTATCTCATTTCAAATTTTTGAACTTCTATCTCATTCTATCTATTAATAAGGCTCCTTCTCCATCTTTTCAACTGGATCAATCTTTGGTGAGGAGCTTGATCTCCGAGAGTTTTCTTGTTGTAGAAGGGTGCTTAGCCCCCGAGCCGTCCAGTGACAACGCGTCAGCCTTCGTTGAGGTGATCAAGGTCTTTTCCTCTCCTAAGGTGAGATCCATACTTTTCTTTTCTTATTTTTATTCTAGATTAATCGTAGTTTTATTTTCTCGCCTCTTTATTTCTTCGTCATTTTTTTAGATATTAAAAACCATCACGATTTGATCTGCCACCGACTCGATTTTCCGCTTCACATCTCGATCTATTCACATTCTTTTCTACCTCGCACGATCTCTCAACTCCGGCCACGCACGGTGGCTGGAGACTCGGATTTGATTCCTCCATTCGTTGGATCCTCATTCACGAATTTTGTTTTGATTTGGGACTGAGTCATCATGCTTGCATTCTAAATTATTGATAAATAAAAAAATTAAATAGAAAATAAAAAAATATTTGTTTCTTTCTCTCTAACATTTATTTTGCAGGATCATCTAAAAACATTAATTAAAAAAATAAAAAAACATTTCTATTTTCTGTTTTTAAATTCTCTATTTCGGATTTATAAAAAATAAAATTTTTTGCTAATGTTTGCATTTCAAATAAATAAATAAATAATATATAAAAATGCAACCGCTGGCCGTCAGCTCCGCCGCATCCCAGCGACGCCTTCGCTAGTCAAGTTCCGCAAACCCCGCCGTCTTTTTCTCCAGCGAGCTGCCTGGAACCTCTAGCCCAGCTGTTGCGGCTCCATCGTCTGCTCGTCGTCGACCAACACAGGGGTGTGTGTCGCCCCCATCTCTGCGCTGCGCAACACCTGATACCACTGCCCGATTGTCGCAACCACCCCTCTGGTCGCGTCCCCGCCTTGAGCCGCACAGCCATGCGACTCTTCGTCTAAAGCCGCCAACAACACCGCGTTGCCGCGCTACCGCCATCCTCCCTGTACAGCCCTTGGCCCTTCTCGCCCGCACGTCGACGCCGCACGAGGTGCCATCTCCAGCCGCTTGGAGCGGTTCTCCACTAGCCACCTCCGAGCACCGCTTTCCCTCCTCCACCGTTAGCTTGGAGCGGCGCCGCCGCCTTAGCCCATCTTTGACTTGAAGAAGAAGAAAGCGGCAGCCACCTTGCCCCCCTCCCATCTTTGAAGAAACAAAGGCAACGAAAGGGAACCCTAGGGAATTGGATTAAAAATTGGAAAAATTACATCTGGGCCCTCAAAGTTATCAAAATAGCAAAAACGCCCCTGCACTCTAGAGCCTAACATGTGCGTTGCACATGCACTTTGGAAAATTGCAGCAATCTCTCCCGTGATTTCCATATTTACAAAGAAGCCCTTGCCAAGAACAGCATGTGCGTTGCACACGTTTAGTGGATAAATTAGGATCTCCATCCCTTTGTTTTATTTTTGTTTTTATTCAATGTAAAATATTTACATTCTAGTCCCTGCTTTCTAGACAATATCTTTGCATGATGGTTTGATTGAAATAAATATTTTTCTTGCTCAATAAAATATGCAAAAAACATGTTATTATCGTGACTTGTTCCTCTTCATTGTTTAAATTTTTCATTGCATTTTATGCTCATTTGTTATTATTAAAAAATAAAAAACAGTGTCTTTTTCTCTTCCTGAATTTCAAAAATTCATAAAAATTCAAATATTTCTCTAAAAATTCCAAAAAAACTAGAGTAGTTGCATTTCATTGTCTTTTAACTTTTGTCCAAATTTCATGCATTAATTCTTTTCAATACCATAAAATTGAAAAACATCAAAATTCTTATAAAAATCACAGAAAATTTTACAAAAATCCAAAAATTGTGATTTCAGTTCCTATTTGTAGATATTTGCATATATTATCATAAAAATAATTAGTATGATTTTTGGGTATTAAAAGTTTTTTATATTGCAAATTTCTCCAAAATGTGTATTGTTCCTCATTTTTGTCACTGTTTGATTTTTAGAAAAATACAAAAACATCCGAAAATTCTACAAAAATTTCCAAAACATTTCAAAATCTTTAAAACACAAAAATATTTTATCTGGATTTTTCTGAGCATTTTTGATATCATTGATTAATACAAAAAGAGTTTGGTGTGCATAGTTCTTATTTTGTGCATATTGTTTATTTGAAAATTAAAAAATTTTCAAAATTAAAATCACTAAAAATTGAAATTCAGAAAATAAAAAAAATAGAAATAAAAAAATTAAAAAAATAAAAGAGAAAAATTCCACAAAAACCAAGGATCGTTTGCCTTTGAGATTCTTGTTTTTTCTTTTAATTGATTTTTTGGTTAATTGAATAACCCTCTGGAATTATTGCCTCCCTGAGTTCGATCCTGTATGTTATACAGGTAGATAAGTAGCAAAACATTTCTCTTGCTCCACATTATTTTCTGTAATTATTTCACTACGAGAGAAGAAAAAAATTGTTTGTTTATCGGGGGATTTTCGGGGATAGCAACGACTTCATATCCATTATATCATTAATTATCAATCCTTGAGATCACGTGTAAACAAAATGGCGTCGTTGTCGGGGATGCACGACGAGGGTAGTTAGGTTTTTCTTTTTACCTGCTATTCTTGGTTGTTTCTATCTCTTTACATTCACTCCATTGTTCATATCCACTGTTCATTTCATTATTTGTATTCATATTTCTGTAATTGGTTTCTTACATATTCTCTCTTTTTTTCTTGCGAGGGCCCCCGAAGTAAGAGGCGATCCTAGGAGAGCCGAAGCACCTACGCGAAGCGGAGGTAGCTTGATTCTTCACCAAGCCGCAGGATAGCGTGAGAGGAGGAGAAGAAGATTTGAAGGAAACCAAACAAAGAGAGAGAGACTTAGTTTCTTATTTATTTCTTACAGTTGAACACTTGTAAAAAGGACATTTATTGGTTGCGGGGTCTGTTTCACCAAGTGTCGGTGCACTTGAGAGACCTCACCGGATTTGTTTTCACCGCCTTTATTTTCTTTGTTTCACGCGGATTTCGTGAGCTACCTCTTGATTGCCTTAATTAATTTGCTTGAGCCATGTAATTAATTAGGTTCAAACATCCTAAACAAGAATTTCTATACCTATAGAGTAGAGCGTAATTTGAACTTAGTTAAATTAACTTATTCTTGCCTGTTAATAGAAGTTATCATCTAGAACGGTTCACTTGCATCATATAGGATAATTTATTTTTTTGTATTTAAATTCTGCGCAAATCATTTTACATGTAGAGTGCTGGCGACAAGGTATGCATCTCTAACCCCTGCATAAATCATCGTTTTTAATCGTGCATTGGCATTTCCGATCTCCTTCCTCGTTTTCACTCACATAAGATAAAAAGGAATTTTGATACTCGGTAGGTGATTCTTTGAAAATATTTTAACCAAGTGACAACTGCCTAAAATACAGGACTGCTAAAGAAAACTCAACCCTAAAATAAAACACAAGGAAAAATCATTGTTTTGAGGAGAGTAACCCCCTCATTGTTTGATTTGTATGTAGCAAGAGAGCGACTCGCACACTAGGATAGAACCACGCCAAACTCTTTTTAGACTACTATCTTGGGTTAGTCGTTCTCCAGTGAGGATCTCTCCGGTAGCCGGTTAAGCGACCCACGACGTCCTTAACAGATTGAATTGATCGGGTAGCCGGTAAACGATCCGCAATTCATAATGGTTGGGAAAGATCTAACTTTGGGATTAGGCCAGTCTCTTGAGAGCATTGGGTTCCTAACAGCTCGCTTTAACTTCTTTGATAGATTGTATTATCACCAAACTTTAAAATTGACAAGATAATTGACCAAACCTTCACGGTCTTCACATTGAGTTGAGTTGGTGAACTGGGGGTTTGTATTGTGTTTGATTGCTTGCGTGCATACTAGATCCTTCTGTGCATTTGCACCTTTTTCTTTACACCTTTCGACCTGACCCTCGTGCTCTCCCAATTATTTTCTCTTGTTTCGAAGATGGCCGACTGGAGTTATTTTGATTCGATCTTCGTGGATCCCTCTTACCCTCCAGGCGATCCACCTTCCTTTTTCTAAGAGGACCTTCCTCCTGATTTTTGTGCATATCCGTCTAACCCATTATTTCAGGAGTCGGAGTACTTTAATTTTCACCCACCCTCATCAAACTCATCCGATCCTGAGATTTTGGAGTCACCTTTCATTTTATCCACACTTGAGACCTTGAACCAGATGATGGAGCATATGAATTCGAAGATTACCAATCTATTTAACATCAATAAGAGCCAGAATGCGGCTCCACTATTTGAGGATAATCAGTGGAGCTTACAATCACACAAAATACAAAAAGATGAGAAAAATTCAAAAATCCAAAAAGAATTCGGGAGACACATTGATGATTCATTTTGTGAAGAGAGGTCACCCATGCCAAACCATTTTCCCACACAGTCATTCACTACGTGTCCCACCTTTGACCTCGAGGATGCCACTGTACAGACTGCTCTTGGCAATCCTCATGTATATGCTGATTCTGATCTCCTCCCTTGTATGGAGGAGGTCTAAAAATTCAAAAAGATGTTGACTGAACCCGAAGTGGTGTCTACTATTCATGAGATCATTAAAGCCCCACTTCAACAGGCCATGACAGATTTATCTACTCCTCAACACAATAAGAGAAAGCGAAGGAGAAGATCTGAGCGTCACATCTTGACCATGACCACTGCCTATGCCATCTCTCACCATCCACATTTTAAGAAAGGTAACACTACCATACCTCTTGTGAGCTGCTCCATCTCTGACCATTCTTGTGATAACACTTTCCTTGACGACGGTTCTTCAATCAATATAATACCCTTCTCTATGGTACAGTCTCTTCATCTTGGGCCTCTCAAGAAAACCAGGATGATAGTTTAATTTGTTGATGGATCTATCAAGAGGCCAACGGGTATTCTAGATAATGATGTCATTCTTATTAAGGGCATGAAATTCAATTTTGATTTTGTCGTATTTCCCATGGAGACCTCCACCCCTTTGAAGAACCCTCCAATCATCCCGGGACAACTTTCCTCACCTCTGCGGGAGCCGTTATTGATGATGGATCAGGAGACATTCGCTTCCGTTCTGATGTAGGGAGTGATATGTTGATGACTACATCCATTACTGACCAGAGACCTGCATCGCATGAGAGTGTGCCTGTGTTAGCCAACCCCAAGTACTTTGATCATGATGATACTACTAGAGATTTTTGTTGTATGATGGATGATACTGAGACTCGAGAATTCCTCTTTAAGGATGATGACTCGGAAAGCATAAACCTTGGAGTTCCCTCTTCCGGTACGTGACGATGCATTGATGACATCCGTGGGATTTACACGATAGACACCCTAGAGCGGAAGACAAGCTCTGAGACTAGACATGACAAACATGATTTGACTACTTCCACTAATGAGTCCGTTCCTATTCACCTTGATTTAAATGAGACTGATAAGGTCGAATTTGATTTGATTGTTTTTACAAAGGAATTTGTGCCTTTTGATAAAGATGATGATCCAATAGAGGATTGCCAGACTGTAATTGATCTTACTTTTTCGGATAATGAACTCGAGCCTTTTTACTTTGATATTATGAGACTTCTCAGGCCAGACATGACCACACTACTTCCACTGACCAGTTTAGGCCTCCACAATCTGAAACCACTGAGGATACATTCCTGATCGATCCTGATCGAATTGTGTCTAATGATGACCCCAATATCGATCTACACCTTGCCAGATCCATTCCTCAGCGGTCTCGCAAGAAGGTTCGCTTTCGACCTCCTTGACCTTTGTACATCCACTCCTTTTGTATATCCTTCGTTTTGCTTTCTCTTCTCCTGTTTTATCGTTCACCCCTTTTCCATGTGTATATATGTTATACTTAGGATGTGCAAGAGTTATGTCTTCCTTTGTCGCTCTTCAATTACTATGGGGACGTAGTTCGATCTAAGTATAGGAGGGCGTCGTATATATTTCATATACACTTTAGACATAACTCATACTTTTAAGATAATTATTTTGGGAGATATGTATATAATTTTATAAAATCCACGTGTGTAAAAAACGAGAAAAAAAACAAAAACAACAAAAACAAACAAACAAACAAATAAAAACAAAAACAAAAAAATCTCTTACAAATACTTGTATATATTCTACTAACCCTTGTCCTAAAAAAACCTAAAAAATTAAAAAACCAAAAATCTATAAAAATCTGTATAATTCAAAAAAAATATTTCACATCTGCATTTTTCTCCAAAAATCTATAAAAAGTCCAAAATGACAAAATTATTTCAAAAAATTGTTCTTTTCACATGTGGATCATTTTTCAAAAAAAAATTCTTTCTCTGTATTGTACATATTTTCTTGCATTTGCATGTGCACTTTTCAGGATAGTATTGACATTTAAAGTATGTCTGGAATAAAATTGAAGAATGGAGCTTAGTTTGGACATTAGTCCACTTAAATTTAAGAGGAACCTTATAAGAAATGGAGTTGAGATGTTTCAGGTACTAGTGACATAATTCTTTGGGTCCATAAGACTATGTTCACATGTCATCTTGAGTAGTCTAAGTAGAATATTTAACAACACATACATGATTCTTTAAGATCGTGACTTATCTTGGACAAAGCACTCTACACGTAGCTCTTCATGGATGAGGTAGTGAGGAGGCATAATCTTTTGGCTTGGGGTAGCATACGACGGTAGTACATCTAGGCGGAACCTCTCGTTTTCCTCTAGTGAAGGAAGTACATCTCAACCTGGTCTGGTGATGTTGATGTCTAAAGACAGGATGTTGTGGGGTTGCAATAATGCTTCAAAAGAGGGATAGTCTACCGGCTCATGAGGAAAAACTCCTTATGTACATGTTGCACCTTGTATATACTTTTAAAAAAAAGTACGAAAAAATGTAGAATCTCCATAAGTGGACATGCCTGATTAAAAAATAAAATGCTTGTCGAGTGTATATACAAGGATAAAAAATACAATAAGAGCTTCAAAGATAATTTTTTTGTAAGCTTGCAGTGGATGACTTGGTTACAATGGTCATGCATCCAAGGATAGGTAGCTACAATGGTTACCAACCATTCTTTTCTCCATCCCCTCTTCTTGAGCTGGTTGGACTTGAACTTAGAAGGGAATATCTCCGCTCCTTGAGGAAAGAGTTGCAAGACCAGGGAACTAGAGTTACCTTATTGAGGGAGGTTGTTTCTTTGTTACTTTTGAGATGGGGAGCTATATCTCACTTACACCGTATAAGTAAAATTTATAGTCACAAGAATTTATGTATGTAGACTTGTTCTGACCTGACTATTGATGTGACCTGATTAGGAGTCTTATGGAACTTAGAGGCTGTTAGGTTTTAAATCCATCTCCCATTAAGTTTCCGAAACACTAATAATCCAAAGGTCTGAAGGAGCTCCAAACTACAATTTTATGAAGAAAAGTTTAATACTCAATATTGTCCTAACTTCTTTATTTTTCTTCCTTTTTTCTTCTATTCACTTATTTTTTCAAATAAGTGTTTGCTAAATGACTACCAAAGTAAAGCATAGGGGGATGATGAATCTGCGATTTGTCATCTTTATTCATTTATTTTAGCTTAAAATCCCTTATAAAACACATGTACATAATACTAACTTCATATTCTTACTAACTTGCATCTGTGTGTAAATATTGTATATTTGTATATTATTTTAACCTAAAATAAATAAAGAAAGAAAGGAAAAAGAAAGAAAAGAAAAGAAGATTGTATATATGTAATAGATATAGGCTGACCCGAACCCCGAGAGAAGGTCAAGAATTGACCTGATCGACCAGGAATAAAGTAGGGGGAGATAGGGTCCTTAATCAGAATATCCAAAAATGTGTGTTTTGTAAATACTTCACACTTATTGTGTAAATCTCTATAAAACTGACTCTAATTTATATGTATATAAATTAACCTTAAATAAAATAATTTTCAAAACAAAAATTGTAATTAAAAATATGGG
Source organism: Ottelia alismoides (assembly GCA_037367405.1). Lineage (NCBI taxonomy): Eukaryota > Viridiplantae > Streptophyta > Magnoliopsida > Alismatales > Hydrocharitaceae > Ottelia > Ottelia alismoides. The sequence goes on from JAZKJV010002072.1 coordinate 396,639, forward strand.
CTAAATAATAAAAATAATTGCACAAAGAAATCATGTATATAATAAAAGTAACCACATCCAGAAAAAGCCATTAAGCGATAATTGAAAGATTAATTCCGGCTCCATATGAATTCAGATTGAATAAAACTCATTTCTATTTCTAAATTAAATTATCTTTAAAATGGTTGTGATTTCATAATTTTTAGAGTTACGATTGACAAATCGATTTTCTGGGGTGGTTTGTGCAATTTTGCTATTGATTTGTACATATTGTATTTGTAAATATTTTTTACTAAATATCGAAAATAAAAAAATAAAAAATAATAATAATAAAATAAAAACTAATTTGATTATTTACCCTTGTAGATAATGTCATATTTGTATATAACATATGTATATAGTTAATTCTTTGCTAACTATCACAAAATATAAAAAAATTAATATTTAATTTTCTAATAAATTGTGATGAAAATACAAAAAAATTAGTTAATTTTTGTAAATATTTTTGACACGCACAGTGGCTGGAGACTCAGATTCAATTCCTCCATTTCGTCGGATCTTCATTCACGAATTCCATTTTGATTTGGGACCGAGTCATCATGCTTGCATCCTAAATTGTCGATAAATAAAAAATTTAAAAATAAAAATTATTTGTTTCCTTCTCTCTAACATTTGTTTTAAAGGATCATCTAAAATAAAAATTATAAAAACATTTCTATTTTCTCTGTTTTTAAATTCTCTATTTTGAATTTACAAAAACAAAAAATGCTACTGTTTACATTTCTCTCTCTCTCTCTCTCTCTCTCTCTCTCTCTCTATATATATATATATATAGAAACAGTCACTGGCCGCCTCCTCCGCCGCATTCCGTCGGCGCCTCCGCCAGTCAAGTTCTACGACCCCTGCTATCTTTTTCTCCAGCGAGCCACCTGGAACCTCTAGCTCAGCTGTTGCAGCCCCATCGCCTGCTCGTCGTCGACCAACAAAGGGGCATGTATCACCCCCATCTCTGCGTCGTGCAGCACTTGGGCCCGCTGCCCGACTATCACAACCACCCCTATGGTCGTGTCCCTGCCTTGAGCCATGCAGCCATACGGCTCTTCGTCTGAAGCCGCCAACACCACCGCGTCATTGCGTGCGACCGCCATCCTCCCTGCACGGCCCTTGGCCCTTCCCGCCCGTGCACCGACGCCGCGCAAGGTGTTATCTCCAACTGCTTGGAGCGGTTCTCCACTAGACACCTCTGAGCATCGCTTTCCCTCCTCCACCGTTAGCTTGGAGCGGCGCCACCACCTTAGCCCATCTTTGACTTGAAGAAGAAGAAAGCGACGACGACCTTGGCCCCCTCCCATCTTTGAAGAAAAGAAGGCAACGAAAGGGAACCCTAGGGTATTGGATTAAAATTTGGAAAAATTACATCAAAGCCCTCAAAGTTAACAAAATAACAAAAACACCGCTGCACTCTAGAGCCTAGCACGTACATTGGATGTGCACTTTGGAAAATTGCAGAAAGCTCCCCGGTGATTTCCATATTTACAAAGAAGCCCCTACCAAGAACAGCATGTGCGTTGCACAATGTTTAATGGCTAAATTACGATCTCCATCCCTCTGTTTTATTTTTGTTATTTATTCAATGCAAAAACATCAAATATTTACATTCTAGTCCCTGCTTTCCAGACATGCTTTCCAGACAGTATCTTTGCATGATGGTTTGATTGAAATAAATGTTTTTCTTTCTTAATAAATTATGCAAAAATCATGTTATTCTCCTGACTTGTTCTTTTCATTGTATAAATTTTTCATTGCATTTTATGTTCAATTGTTATTATTAAAAAAATAAAAAAACAGTGTTTTTTCTCTTCATGAATTTCAAAAATTCATAAAAATTCGAATATTTCTCTAGAAATTCCAAAAAAAATAGAATACTTGTATTTCATTGTCTTTTAATTTCTTTCCAAATTTCACGCATTAATTCTTTTCAAAACCCAAAAAATTGAAAACATCAAAAATCTTACAAAATCACAGAAAATTCTATAAAAAAAATCTAAAAATCGTAATTTTAGTTCCTATTTGTAGATATTTGAATATTTTTCATCGTAAAAATATTACCAGGAGTTTTGGGCACTTAAAATATTTTTTTGTTGCAAATTACTCCACGCTGTGCACTGTTCCTCATTTTTGTTACTGTTTAATTTTTAGAAAAATACAAAAACATCCGAAATTCTAGAAAAAATTCCAAAAATATTTCAAAATCTTTAAAATACAAAAATATTTTCTCTGAGCATTTTGGTATCTTTGAAAAATACAAAAAGAGTTTGATGTGCGCAGTTCTTATTTTATGCATATTGTTCTTTATTTGAAAATTAAAAAAATGTAAAATTAAAACCACTAAAAACTTAAAAATCAGAAAAAATAGAAATAAAAAAATTAAAAAAATCAAAAAGAAAAATTCCACAAAAACCAAGGATAGTTTGCCTTGAGATTCCTTCTTTTTCTTTTAATTGATTTCTCGGTTAATTGAATAACCCTTAGGAATTATAACCTCCCTGAGTTCGATCATGTTCGCTATACAGGTAAATAAGTAGCAAAATATTTCTCTTGCTATACATTATTTTCTGTAATTAATTTGAAGCGAGAGAAGAAAAAAAATTTGTTTGTTTGTCGCAAGATTTTTGGGGATAACAACGACTTCATATCCATTATATCATTATTTATCAATCCTCGAGATCACGTGTAAACATTGGGCTGAATCCATTTCATAAGCATTTTTTTACATCGGTTAAACTTTAAAAACATAATGTAAATGTTAAGTGCTACTAACATGTGGATAGACCATGTGGGAGATAATATATAAAAAATCTAATCGAATACAATTTGTAATTCGGTGGATTGTATTGGTTTGGATTTGAATATTAATGGATTGATTGGATTGAGAAAATTTACACTCCGTTAAGGTTGGATTGGAGATGGATTAATGTAAAATCCGATCCAATCTGATACATGTGCACCCCTAATGGTGCATGTGATAGTCATCTCCCCTTGGCATCTTTGATGCTGATTTAGTCTCCATCTTTTTTCTTTGACCGTCAACATCTAAAAGATTTTTATTTTCTACCCTTTCTTTTTTGGACCCTTTAGGATTAGATATTAGTGTACCCTTCTTTTCCAAATCCATCTTTTCTGGAAAGAACTAGAGCTAAAAGCATGATTATCTACCTTTTCTTTTTCTTTTTCATTATCGTGTACCAAAGTAATTTTTCTTTCAAGATTAGCAAATTATTTTTCTAGGCAAGTAATTTATACCAAGATCCTTTTTAAGCAATTCCTTTTTCCTTTTTGAAATATCTAAATCATTTATCAAAAAAGATTTACCCTTTACAGATTTATCGTTAATCTTTTCAAGGTTCATGAATTGTCTAAAGAGATCTTACCAAGTGTTGTAAAGTTCATTATAAGAAAGTTTACTTATCTCAGTATCAGAATATGAATCAGATGAGTCGGCTTTGACCAATCCAATAATTCTCATGCATACACTTTCACTTTCTTATTCACTACTACTTGAATCGTCCCAAGATATTTGCAGGGTTTTCTTTTTGAACTTCTTCTCGGATCTAAAGTTCTTCTAGCTGAGGGTAGTCTTTCATGTGCCCCACTTTTTTGCATTAAAAGCACTTTCTTTCCCATTTTCTATTCTTCTCAAGAAATGACCTCAACTATTGGGTCATAAAGGCAATGCCATCATTGCAATCATATCCTTCTTGGTCTGCCTTAATTGCAGCAATACTAGATTTTCCCTTGAATTTTGTTCTCCTTTCTTCCTATACTCTTTTTTTTCACATAGGCAAGAAGTTTAACTATGAGATCTTCCAACAATATCGTGCTGAAATTTGTAGACTCTTCGATATTAGTAACCTTATGTTTCTGATCATCTGATAGAGATAATAATCTTGTTGGCAAGTTCTCCAAGTAGAAATATTCTTCCTAGATTCCTTAGTTGATTCACTAGTTTTAGTGAATTTGATGTTCATATCCTTTGCACTTTCTCCTTTCCGTAGTTTGAATAATTTATACTTAAGAGTAAACATTTTGAACAGGTATTCCTTTACCCTAGTTGGCCCTTCATGCGTAGTCTTCAGATACTTACATATCTCGTATGATGTCTTTAGATGAGACACCCGATCGAATTCGATTCTGACAAAGCACAATATACGGAATTGATTACCTTGGAATTGAGTTTTATTTGAACCAATCAGGCAGCGGAGTATCATGTCTCCTCCTCTATGAATTTGAATTCCTTCCTCATTATATTCTAGATAGCAAAGTTGGACGATTGAAGAAAGATCATCATCTTGGTCTTTCAACTGAAGTAATTCATTTCGTTACAGAGAGACCGACAAACTACTTAGCTTCTCTAGACATGATTATGAAATGCTGGATATGCATGTATCGAAAGTTGACTTCCTTTACACGGATGAGGATTTGATACCAAATGTTGGTTCTCAAACCTTCTGACGGGGTACGGGAATGATCGTATAAAATGACTGGATCGCAACAATAATAATCCTAAAACAACCACAACGTTATGTATTACTTTTAATCACAAGATAATAACCAAACTGTAAGTGCACATGTATTTGTCATGGAAACACTATTGGGCAAAAATCACAACCAGAGTCTCCCCAACTCGGGCTTACGAACTGACCCACACGAGTCTTCGATTAATAAGAGTTGCTCATACAAACAACCCGGTTGGAGAAAAATGGCAAGGAAAAATTCCATGAAATGTCATTCAAAAATTGACCGATCAGTGAAATTTGAGGATCGGTCATAATTCAAAAATATGATTGATCAGTGAAATTGGGTGACTAGTAAAATTTGATGATCGATAAAATTTCAAAAATATGATAGATCAATGAAACTTCGTGATTGATAAGAATTCAAAAAGATGAACAATTGATGAAACTTGATGATCAATCAATTTTCCACTTTGAGTTGAAAGTCAAAACTAAAAGTCTGAAATGCAATATGTATGGTGCTTTAGGTCTTTTACAATCTAAGACAATTATAATATGCATGGCTTAATAAAAACTTCATCTTCTTCTTGACTTAAGCTTGAGCTCATCAGGATTGAGATTGCTCTCGTTCCAATACCTTTCCTACTCTTAACCTAGCTTCAAGCTAATTACACAAGTTTTCTCTGTACGCACAAGTTTTATTATCATCATCAAAATATGCATGATCAAGCATGAACTAACATAAATCACCAACATCAAATTAACTAAAGACAATTTTTTCATAGGGTCAACTATTTGGAGTAGATGTTGAGGTCGTAGTCAAATTAGATATGTTAATGACCCAAATCCTAAGCCATATGGTAAGGATACCTCATTGGAGAAATGGTACCTTAAAGTCAATCAAGTAAAAACTTGGATTATTAACTCTTTCTCTAGTGACATACATCATCTCATGCGTCGAAAAAGATTGGTCCGAGACATATGGATTGTTCTTGAGAGCATGTATCATCAAAGAAGGAAGATTTTACATATTTACCAACCAACTCAAGATATTTATAATTTTTGATGGGGGGCTTTTCGTATTTGCTTATTACGGTACCCTGATGATGTCTAAATAAATAGGAAGATTTATACTATCATTTTGAGGAATCCTGGAAGTGCAATGTTGAGATTACTGTACATCTTTGGTGTTATTCCTTATTTATTTTCTTTATGCACCTCTCTTGCTATTTTCCCATGGCTTTTCTCTTATATAAAAGAGCCCTGGGGCCTCGTGAATAATCAAGTAATTCATTTTCCCAACATGGTATCGGAGCAACGGTCCTAGATCGGGGTTCTCGTATACTACCAACCCTAATCCTATACGCCCACCCCCCTCCCGTCGCTGCGTCGCAAACCCACACCTTTCCCCTTCTCATGTTGGCGGCAAACCACTGTGCGGTAATTCCTTTCGTATGGCACGCCGCCCATCGTGCCCCAACGCTCCTCCACCCACGTGCAAGCTATGCCCCTACGCCCTCGTGTACATCGCGCACCATGCATCGTGACCCTACGCACATGCATGCCTATGCCTGCGTACATCACGCGCACTGGACAACGTGCCTATGCGCCTCAGCACATCCCGCGCATTGCGCCTGTACCTGAGCACACCACGCATACCGTGCCTCTGCACATCATGCACACTACAATGCACATGTAGTCAGATTTTGCACGAATTTTTCGTGATTTTCAACATATAAAATCGTGACTTCCGACTCTAGCCTCCAACAACAAGAGATGAGGATGATTGTATGAGTCTACAGATACAACCAATCCTCTATATGTAATTGTGTAGACTCATTTAGAACGGTCTAAGTTTTGTTTCGGATTTCGACGTTCTTGCTACCATATAAGAGACCAAAGGTAATGTTTTTTTGTCTGGTGCCTTCAAGAGCTCGGCTCCCATCGTAAAGATGGATGGGGCTAACTATGAGTTGTGGTCCATGCAATTTTGCACCCTGATGCAGTGCTATAACAAGGAGCACATTCTGATGGATCAGGAGCTGGAGGACAAGACTGGGCTAATGCTTCTTGGAAGCAAGATGATGTCTATGCTCGCATTTCGCTCTTCGGACGATCACCACAAAGATTGCCAATGATATTGTCAATCAACCCACAACAAAGGCTATGTGGGACATCTTAGCAGACACGTATGGGCAAGCAAAGAATGAGAATAAAATTCTACAGTTGTAGTTTGATATTTTTTCGACCAAGCAGAATGGTTGACCTCTTCATACACACTTTTCATATCTTAGAGGCATGATTGAGCGTCTGCATAGCTTCATGCCTATTACCACTAGCATTGAGCAACAATAGGCGTATCGGAATGCTACTATGACAGGAGTATTTCTATCATCTCTTGACTCTTAGTACGATGCAACACATACTCAACTACTTACTGGAGAGATGATACCTTTAATGGAGGAGGTGTACAAGAGGTTGAGCAGAATTACTACTTCATCTATTACAGTGGTTCAGACTCCATCTGCTATGGCAGCCTCTTGTAGCATAGAAGGTACTTCACAGTTTCGTGGCCGAGGGCCACGTGGTCGCGGAGGAGGACGTCAACGAGGTCCATGTTTACATTGCCACCGTTCTGGTCATTCTGAGGAGACATGCTATCAGAAGCATGTGTATCCTATGTTTGCCTGAGTTGCTGAGCAGTCTGAGCCTACTACTCCGACTCATGATGCACGTTTTGATGATATTGTTTCTACATTGAGAGAGATGATGACTACTCCCACTACTTCGACTGCAGGGTCTTCAGACGTCGCACACATTGCTAGAGCCTCTTCGAGCTTGTCAGGTATTGTTTATGCCCTTACAGTAGTAGCAGTTCAGGTTTGTCTGATTGGATCATGGACTCTGGAGCATCTCATTATATGAGTGGTGATCGAGTATAGTTTACTTCTTATAGGTCTATCTCTCTTGGTAGATTAGTGGTGATTGCCAATGGGGTTCATCTACCCATTGCTGGAGAGGGGGAGATTATTTTCTCTCCATCGATGCGTCTGCAGAATGTCTTACATGCTCTAGCATTTTAGATGAATCTTTTGTCTATTAGATTCACATTGTCGTTCCATATTTGATCCCTCTTCTCTTGTGTTTTAGGACATACTCACGACCAATGTGATTGGATGTGACCATAAGCAGAGAATACTTTACAGACTTGTCCAGCCTCCGTGTGTTGGTGTTGCTACTATCCCTTTTGGATATGTTTCTCCTTTCATGTGGCATCTTCGCTTTAGACACCTTCCTCTGCAGAAGCTGTGTCATTTCCTCCCGCAAATCTCTACTCATACTACCTTGGAGTGTAAGACGTGTCGGCTTGGGGAGCACCATCGTTCCACTTTTCTGAGTCGTCAGAATCATCATAGTGGTCAGTTGTTTGAGTTGGTTCACTTTGATATCTTGGGTCTTTGTCGTGTTTCTGATCATCAGGGATATTGGTTTTATATGGTTGTTGTGGATGGTTTTTCTAGATTATCTTGGGTATTCCTAATGAAGAATTGGTCTGGAGCTAGTCCTTTTATCAAATCTTTTCTTATTAAAATTAAGAATATTTTTCTGCTAATGTGAAATTTATTTGCACTGACAATGCCTTGGAGTTTTCTACTTTACAGTTGTTCGATTTTCTTAGATCTATTGGTGTTGTTCATCAGACTTCGTATGCTTGCACTTCACAACAAAATGGTGTTGCTGAACGCAAACATCGTCATCTTTTGGATGTTACGAGGACTCTTTTGATTCAGAGTCAAGCTCCTCATTCTTTCTGGGGTGATGCAGTTCTTATTGCATGTTACTTGGTGAACTGCATGCCATCTACTATGCTTGGAGAAAAATTTCCTTTCTTGATTGTGTTTCTCGGGAAGGACTTATTCTCACTTACCCCCTAAGTCTTTGGATCTGTGGCTTTTGCCCACAATTTTACTCCTGGTCGTGGCAAGCTCTCTCCTAGAGCTGTCAAGTGTGTGTTCGTTGGCTATTCTCGTACCCCAAAAGGGTATAGATGTTTCGATCATGTTGGGATGTCACATTTTTTGAGTCTGTTGTGTATTTTTCTCCTATAGGTGAAAAGTTGTCTAATGTTGACTCTGATGAGGACATATTTGTTTAACCACCTTTGAGAACAATGTGGGCTAGTTAGGCACGTACAATCTATATGCCCAACTTGAGGGGCAGTGTCGAGTAACATGGTTAAATGGATCTTGGGAGAGGATCCATCTGCTATGTGGGATTATATATGTATCTCTCCTTTTTCTGTATATAGAAAAAGAAAATAAAACCTTAGCCATCAAGGATAGATAGGGAGTTTGGCTCAATGGGTTTTCCCTTCTAAAGAAGGGTTTCCACATAAATCATTGTTTGCATTTGATTGTTGTTTTAACTTTAATTAAGTTTATAAAAATAGATATACTCCACTATTTATTATCAACATCCTAATCCTCACATCTTAGATCTTGGAGAAGTCGTGTGTTAAGATGCCTTTAACTCATTAGTTGCCTATTGCTTCCAATAATAGGGCTATTTACAAGGGGGGGTGAGTCCCAATAGCTCTATCTAGACATGTGGAGTTACTTGGAGACATTTATTCTCTTGTTGTTGGTGGTAGCTAAAATAAGCTTCTAGAAAGGTTCATAACTTTCCTTCTTTGCAATGTAATCCAGCTTGTCAACTCTTCTTTGAAAACAATCAATTGAGTCGTTTTGGGACTTCATAGCCCAAATAAAGCTAGTGCGATCCAATTGGAGACCAATTAATGCATCTCAAATTGAGCAAGGATTTGGTAGTTATTATTTTATCTTCACTTAGTAACAGTCTCATTACATTGTTATTCAACTTATATAACTCTCTACAACTTTTAACTAAGTTTCCGAGTAACCGGACTCAGGGTCTGTTAATTTTCTGAAAATAAGAAAAATCACTTATTTCTCATTGAATAGGACCCCCTTTTATAGTAGGGACTATAGTGTTTACTGGAACTATTACATGCCCTCAGAAACAAAAAATATTAGTACACCTAAATACTTTAATACTCCCCCTCAAGCTGGAGCATAAATGTCCATCATGCTCAACTTGGAGACACATCTGGTGAATAGGGCCGAGTGAGCGGCTTAGTGAAAACGTCAGTTGTTTATTCCTCCGAAGTAACTAACTCCATCTTGATGTTTCCTTGCTAAATCATATCCCTTGTATAATGGCAACCTACCTCCACATGTTTGGTGTGCTCGTGGAAGGTAGGACTGTTTGCAATGAACATTGCAGTAATATTGTCATAACGTATTATCATAGGGCTCGAATCTGGTAAGTGTAAACCCTTGAAAACTGACTTAATCCACATTAGTTCAGTGTTAGCTTGGTCCATTACTCTATATTCAGATTCTGCACTAGATCTGGCACCTATTGCTTACTTCTTGCTCATCCATGGGACTAGGTTACCACCAAGATAGGTGCAATAACCAATAGTAGACTTTCTATCATTAAGGCACCATGCATATTCATCTTCAGAATAGGCCATAATAGCAAGTGTCTTTGTACAAGCAAATAACACGCGTTTCCCTGGAGCATACTTCAAGTATCTTAGAATCATCAAAAGTGCCTCCCAGTGCACTTGGCACAGTTTGGCAGTGATCTGGCTTGCCCACTTAACAATAAATGAGATATATGGCCTAGTAATGGTAACATACATGAGTTTTCCCACCAGACACAAGTATTGTTTTGTTTTAGCATACACATGCGAGTCTTCATGCATTCGTGTATCGGGGTCCATAGAAATATATGTTGGTTTAGATCCTACTATTCATGTTTCATGTAGAAGATCCATGGAATATTTCATCTGTGAGAGAATCAGGCTATTAGTAGTCCATGTGACTTCGATGCCCAAGAAATAATGAAGGTCTCCTAAGTCTTTGATGATAAAATGTTTCGTAAGATACATTTTAGTATCTATTATGCCACTAATATCATCTCCGGTTAGAATTATGTCATCAACATGTACCAATAACAACTTTCCATTTCTCTTTTTTCTTGACAATTATAGAATAATTTTCTATAGAGCGAATGAAACCAACATTTTTGAATCCATGCTTCGAAGCTTTGTTTGTGACTATATATTTCTTTATAGAGTATGCACACCTTATACCCCCCTTTGGTCTCAAAACTAGGTGGTTGTTGCATATATACTTCTTCATTCAGATCTCCGTACAGAAAAGCATTTTCCACATCTAGTTGGTAGAGTGGACATGAGAGCTAGCCTACAGTGGAAATAAGAATCTGCATCGTAGGAAGGCAAGCCACTGGTGAAGAAGTCTCAAGGTAATCCTGACTATAGGTTTGGGTGTACTCCTTTACTACCAATCAAGCCTTATAATGTTCCGCAGAACCATCTGGAAGATATTTGGTGGTAAATACCCACCTGCTGTCAACCGCAATTGCATCTCTTGGGGGATTAGCTAGCTGTACGTACCCCTGGACAGAAGAGTCTCCATTTCTTTATTCATAATTGTGTTCCATTCAAGAACTAGTAATGCATGCTGATAAGTGGAAGGAACTGCAATTATCGATAACCCATCTAGAAAAGTCTTGCACTGCGCAGACAATCTCCTTGTGGACACATGGTTGGAGATAGGATATAGTGAATATGTACTTTTCCCTTTTCGAAGAACTATGGGTAGGCCAGAATGATATTGGGTGTCTTGAATCTCCTCCTTAACAACATGCTCACCTGTATGTATAATTTCCTTAAACACAATCTCATCATTCTTCTTATCTTGACATACATTGGGATCAGGCGCTGGTGTGATAAGAGGAGGTGCCATCCAACAAGTATACATTAACTTAATGTTAGACTTGTGAGCCCTGGGCGAACCATTCTTACAATAAATGTTAATATTTAAAGTTTATCAATAAAAGTTATTGATGTTTCACTCCCTTTCTGAAATTATATGAATGAATGCATTATAAGGTCCCTCTGTACAATTAGGGTTATGTACCATGGCCAGCTTGATGATCATATAGCTGTTGTTTCATTAAATGAATCATAGAGGCTGGTGTTTGGATGAATATCCAAGGAGTTAGATAGAGGACTCATCAAACACCGTCAAATGATTGTCAAGTGGAGATCTCCAGCCTGAGTAGGAGATGGCAATCCTTTCTCACATAGGCTGATATCTGACCGACCTCTTGATGCAGGTCCTTTGCATGGGAATAGTGATTCGGAGGTGTCAGATTAGTTAGGTCAATGGGTTGACCTAACGAGATCAAGATAACTTAAGTCCTATGTTGAATGCTGTCACAGCATAGGCACGCATCCTCTGACCGGAGACAGATATATTGCTATATATCTGAGTATGTACATTTGGCAGACCAATAGGTTGATGACCTAACCAAGGTCTATACACCGGCGAGCTGGTGTGCATATAAGGGTATATGAGCAATATGATCTCTCAAAGGGATCATACAGGTTCACTTGTGAACCGGAAGACATGAGCTCACTCATGAGGTATTGGGACCGATCAAATTCCATGCATGGTCGTCATGCTTTGGAAGCATGACATGAATTTGAAGGTATGATATATACTTTGGGAAAGCATATGATCGATACCAAATCCCAATGACCAAGATTGAGAAACTTAATGATTAAACCCTAAAGAAGACAATATAAAATGATCTTGATCTTCGGGTTGATCATGGGTCTTCCAGTATGCAAGATGTACAGGTATTGGGAATACCTGAAGGGTGATGTGATCATAAACGATTGTATATCCATGACGCTTCCATTCCGAGGGAGTGATGAAACAGGTCTGGATTTTAGTGACTCCTTTCAGTAGAGAAGCAATCCGATCTTAGTCCAAGTGTTGGACATTGGTCTGAATGGGATTCAGACTCAATGAGAAGATTGGATTTGCGGCCTTGATTTAATCAAGCATCTGTGAGAGGTCCGTAAGATCTGGATTTGAGATGAGATCTCAACATCCAAGTCACTATACGTGGAATAATACAATCGCCCTGTCCTTATCTCCAAGTATCTGCGGAGAAAGCACATTATTCTTGAAAGGGTTCAAGAATAATTCTTTTGATGAAATATCCAAGCAAGGACTTGATGATTAAATGTGATTTAATTATCAAGCTTAAATATGAATATGATTCATATTGAGAAAATGATTATCTAAGATAATTAAATGAGATTTATTTAATTATCAAGGATTAAGAGAATGTGGATAACACTATCCATGATATATGTATGTTATAAATATGATTTATAATATACATATATAAGAGAGAGAATTTATGTAAATAGCATTTGTTAATTAATAATGTGAATTGGATTCACATTTGTTAATTAATTGGAAATGCAATTTACTAACTAGTTTGGGTTGTGAATATGATTCACACATTATTCAATGGCAAGATTGAAATATTCACAAAATTAATTTGGAATTAATTTGTAGAATATTTATTGGGATTAATTGATGAATTATATGATAAATAAAATGGAGAATAAACCACCTCCATAGGTGGCGTCACCCATGAATTGTTCATGGGTGACGCCCCCCCCCTTTTTAGGAGGGTGGTTGACTCCATCTCATTTATCATGTTATCTCTTCATTAATTAATTTTAAATTGTTGTTATTGAACAACAAATCCTAGCCATTGATTTATCATGGACCAAGCATATCCCTTGGATTCATGTGTCCCATGGATTGAGATCCATTGGATCCTAAACTAGTATATAAGGAGGGCTAGGGTAGCCTCTCCAAGGTACATCATCTAGAGTTGTGAAAGACAACTTCTCTCTCTCTCTCTCTCTAAATCTCGTGTGGTCTCTCTCTTAATATCCAAGTGGACGTCCACTTTGCATATTGAAGAGGAGAGCATCTTGCTTCGCCTTCAACGCTTGGATCTTCGTCAAGGATTGCGGGAAGGACGCGACTCATCATCGTGCCCGCAAGCGCATTCTCCGTGGGTCGGACTTAAGATAGGAGGATCTCTACTTTGGAATCTCGCGATTACAACCACGCTTCAAGAGGTATTCCTTATACTTTGTGGTTTGATGAAACGATCCGAGAAGTGTTCTCGTGATCATGTGGTTTCATCGTTATGTTGAAAATTTTAATTTCCGCTGCATCTAGCATCTAGTACGACTAGTTGCTCCGATCGTATTCGATACGATCAACACGCTTCCGTGATGCGCTTGAGGATTCTCAATATCCTTCAAGTGGTATCAGAGCCATAGGTCAAATAAGGCTTTGGATGTGATCCATGAACCTTAGACGATTTGGTTCTTGAAAGGGTTGCGAAATTCTTAGTGCATTTCAATTTTCGCACCTCTGTCTAATTGAATTTTTCCGTATTGTTTAAAATGTTTAAACACGAAATTTTCAATTGGATTTTGTTCCCCATTAAACAAGGAAACCATAGGACTTGAGTTTACTAAATTTGGACTTTATTTGCTCAAGATATGGCTTTTTGAATATGACTATATTCACTGTTGCGGGAACTGCGGATTTGAACGTAATTAATGAGATGATTACGGTTTTAATCCACCTTGAAATGCGTGAATTATCACTTAGGTTCTTTAATAAATCAAATAGGCAATCTTTGGAAACTGAGTTTGCATTTTTTGGATTTAAATTGATCAAGATAAGTTAATTTTAGTGATTGGGGGTCACTGCTGGAAATTAACAATTTTGATCTTGAACCTTGTGATATGTCATTCAATAATCATGATGAAAATTAATTGTTAATTTTCTGGAATAATTAGTGATAAATATTTGTGAAATATTTAAAGAAATAATTATTTCATTGAATGACACTTGCTCAAACTACAATGATGAGATATTAGATCTTGATCATTGTTTCATCAACAAACATTGCTTTCATGAAAACTATAGTTTATCCTACAATAGTTGTAGGACAACTTTTACATGAAAAAACCCTTCTTTGCTTGAATAGGATTGGGGATTTGTCTAGCAAATCTCCTTATAATAAAAAATGTTTTGATTTGTACTATATGGTATAATTTTCGGTTGAAGAACCGATGAACATCTCAAAGTACATGATGGTCTATCTGGTATTATCCTTTCCGAGGCGGATGTGGTGCCTAGTCGGAGAGCATTGGGGTCACGGGTTGCAACGTATGTGGTTCGTCCCACTCTCGTCGGTACTGGCCATGACAGCGGGTAGGGATTGTATAATACCGGAGACAGACAATATGTATTTTTCTAATTATTAAAATTCGAATAATACGTATTTTGAGATTATACCTACTATTCAAGTAACAGACGTGTTTGTTGATGATTGGGCTAAATGATTAATTTAATATGATTAAATTAATCATACCTAATAAACACACTATTTTGAATAGATGTGTATTTCCCTTGGAAGAATTAATTATGTGAATGTGATTCACAATAATTAATTATAAAATTTTGAATGTGAGGTGGAGGATCACATAAGTGACATCCATGGTCTCCCGTCAAGGCAAAGGATTTCGTCGCCAGTTGTTGTGTATGGGAGACGCCTGTCCGAAGTGACAGATCCTGTGCATGATTTAATTGGATCGGGTTCTTTGCTTCTCGAAAGAGTAAGGCCGTATACGTAGTGACCCCAATATCGGGTCCTCATATTATTGGGGCGATATTGGATTGCGTATAGCGAGTATTAAGCCTATTGACGGTTGGTTCAATTAACAACGGGTCAACATCATCTTAGGGGTGGTGGGCTCGGGTGTTAAAGAACGAATTGGGAAATGCAAGTTGGACTTGCAAGGCGGAATGTGTTCCCGCTTCTCTTATTCGAGTCACAGGTTCTCATATTATTGGGATGTGATAAGGATAGAGAGGAGATCCCAGATCTTGCTTGAGATATAGCGGTAAATATATCTCTTACTTTGAAAGAAAAATAAGGGAATAATCTTTCAAAGTCGACATGGCAGGACAAATTTGATTTAAAATGCCTTAATCAAATTATTCTTAAAATGAATATATATTTAATCTATATATTCTAATATAGTGCATTCTTAATTTCAGAAAATGAAGTCCATGAACCCACTTAGCAGGCTTCTAGAGGTCAACCAGTTGACCGGACCAAATTATTCGGATTGGATCCGAAATTTGGATCTTGTTCTCTGTGCAGAGCGCATCTCCTACGTGCTTAGCAAGGACAAGATAGCAGACCCCGTGACTGATGAAGATAAATCATATAATGAAAAATATGATGAAGATAATAATCTGGCAAGATGTTACATCCTTGGGTCATTGTCCAATGTGCTTCAGAAGCAACATGTGGAAATGAACCATTGCCAAGAAATTATGCTGAGTCTGAAAGAAATGTTCGGTGACATAAACCGCACACAGCGTTATAATGTGATGAAAGAGCTTATTCGCTGCAAGATGCAGGAAGGGACCTCTGTCAGAGAACATGTACTCAAAATGTTTGGGTACCTCTCTGAGCTGGAAACCCTGGGAGCGTACTTGGACTCTGAAATGCAAGCTGATTTCATTCTCCTGTCGCTCCCTAAGTCTTTCAACAACTTTGTTGTGTCTTACCACATGAACAAAGGTGATTTCACAAACGCTGGGCTGTTAGCTGCATTAAAGTCTGCAGAAGACGTCTTGAAGAAGGACGACCCCTCTGCTAGTGCAATGGTTGCACAGGTAAGAGGAAAGCGCGGGCGGAAGCAAGGTTCTCAGAAAGGCCCAGCCTCGAAGAGAAAGAAGAAGAATCAAGGAGTTGGTTCATCTTCTAGTGCTTCCACACTAATGACATCGAAAAAGACCGATGTCTGTCACCACTGCAAGAAGCCGGGGCATTGGCGGCGTAACTGCCCGGATTACCTGAAGTCTACCGACAAAGGTAAAGCCCCATCAGGTATGAAATCTACTTTCATCATTGAAACCAGCTTTCTCGTTGGATGAGAAGGAAGTTGGGTTATAGATTCTGGTGCTTCTGTTCATGTATGCAATTCATTGCATTTGTTTCAGGAAACTAGGAATCTAGAGCATGGGGAGATAGTTATCCAGATGGGATCGGATGCAAGTGTTGCAGCAGTCGCCATCGGGACATGCAGACTGTCGTTATCTAGTGGTCGAGTCCTAGTACTTAAAGAGTGTCTTTATGTACCTGAGGTCAGGAGGAACTTGATATCTGTGTCTAAGCTTGTTAGACATGGGTACTCTTTCCTGTTCTGTAATAAATTAGTCATTAATAAATATGATAAATTTGTTGCGGAAGGTGTTCTGACTTCTAGTGGACTCTATGAATTGTGCATTGATGAATGTGTCATAAATGTCACTACCACTAATAATAAAAACCCCAAGAGATCCAGGGAGAATGGAAATCATTCGAATATGATTTGGCATCAAAGGCTTGGTCATTTATCTGTTGATAGGATCAATAGATTGATAAAGGATGGACCTTTAGATTTTCTACAGGTTCAAACTTTACCTACCTGTGAACATTGTATTCGAGGTAAAATGACCAGGATGCCTTTCCGTAACAAGGTTACGAGATGCGAGGGTATTCTCGACCTAATACATACTGATGTATGTGGTCCCTTCAATACCGCGACTAGAAATGGATATCGATATTATTTGACGTTTATCGATGACCATTCGCGATATGGGTTTATCTTCCTGCTTCGTCATAAATCTGAAACCTTTGAAAAGTTCAAAGAGTTTAAGGCATTGGTTGAGAACCAAGCCGACAGGAAGATTAAACGGATTCGATCTGACCGAGGTGGTGAATACCTCTCAGATGAATTCAAGGAATACCTTAAAGAGAGTGGAATTGTCTCCAATCTCACTCCTCCTGGAACTCCCCAACTTAATGGTGTTGCTGAAAGACGCAACAGGACCATCATGGACATGGTCCGTTCAATGATGAGTAAAGCACATTTACCTCTTAGTTTCTGGGGATATGCAGTAGAGACTGCAATATATATCCTAAACAAGATTCCTAGCAAGTCTATACCAAAGACTCCTCACGAGCTATGGTATGGAACCAAACCTAGTGTCAATCACTTGAGGGTTTGGGGATGCTTGGTTCATGCGAAGAACGTGGACGCAAGTAAGCTAGAATCTCGCACTCGTGAGTGCTACTTCATTGGGTATGTTAAAGATGGTATTGGATACCAGCTTTATGACCCTGAGACCCAAAAGGTTTTTTTCTCTAGGGATGTGAAATTTCTGGAGGATGATTTCCTTAAAGGTCAAGACAAGAATGAAGTAGAGGAACTCATTGAATCCCCAGAGGATTCTGAGATTCCTGAACCAGAAACTGAAGAGATAAATGAAGATGAAACACCCATACCTCTTCGAAGGAGTTCGAGGGTGGTTGCACCACCTGAAAGGTATGGATTCCATGTGTCAGGTGAGACTGACAATGATCCTTCTTCATACGATGAAGCACTTGCGGATCATGACATGGATAGATGGATGCTAGCAATGAAGTCAGAGATTGACTCCATGCATAAGAATGGTGTATGGACCCTAGAGGATCCACCTAAAGGGGTAAAACCCATTGGGTGTAAATGGATCTTCAAGAGAAAGAGGGGACCTGATGGGAAAGTAGAGACTTTCAAGGCACGGCTCGTGGCCAAGGGCTACACACAGAGAGAAGGCATCGACTACGATGAGACATTCTCTCCTGTGGCCATGCTTAAGTCCATCAGGACACTGTTGGATATAGCTGCATCTCTTGACTACGACATCTGGCAGATGGACGTCAAGACGGCTTTCCTCAATGGATACCTCGAGGAGGATATCTATATGGAGCAGCCCCAGGGCTTCATAGCTGAGGACGGTAAAGTATGCAAGCTGAAGAAATCCATCTATGGGCTCAAACAAGCTTCTCGTAGTTGGAACATCAGATTTGACGAAACCATAAAGAGTTATGATTTTGTGCAAAACCCTGATGAACCTTGTGTGTACAAGAAGCTTAGTGGGAGCGCCATTGTGTTCATCGTGCTTTATGTAGATGATATCCTTATCATTGGGAATGATACAGGAATGATGACCAGTGTGAAGATTTGGCTATCCCATACCTTCGAGATGAAAGATCTTGGAGAAGCCTCTTACATCTTAGGCCTGAAGTTGTTCAGAAACCGAGAAAAGAGAATATTGGGATTATCACAACATGGATACATCAAGAAGATTCTTGAACGATTCCGTATGGATAGTTCGAGGAAAGGATTCCTCCCCTTAGGACATGGTATCCATCTGTCCAAAGGGATGGCTCCTCAAAGTGTTGAGGAAAAGAAGGCCATGGCTGGATGCCCTTATGCATCAGCCGTAGGAAGCTTGATGTATGCCATGATGTGTACTAGGCCAGACATCTGCCATGCAGTGGGAGTGGTAAGTCGTTACCAATCCTGCTATGGAGAAAAACACTGGAATGCAGTAAAGAACATATTCAAATATCTAAGACGGACGCAAGATTACATCTTGGTCTATGGGGATGGTGATCTCCAAGTCTTAGGATATACAGATTCAGACTTCCAGTCAGATATTGATGATCGAAAGTCGACATCAGGGTTTGTATTCCTGTTGAACGGTGGTGCTGTGAGCTGGAGAAGCAAGAAGCAGGACACTACGGCGGATTCAACAACAGAAGCCGAATACATTGCCGCATCGGATGCTGCAAAGGAGGCGGTGTGGTTGCGCAAGTTCATCTTGGAACTTGGCGTAGTTTCCTCTGATACTCCCGTCCCGTTACTCTGCGATAACACTGGAGCCATTGCCCAAGCAAAGGAACCCAGGTGCCATCAGAAGAGCAAGCACGTGGAAAGGAAATACCACATCATTCGGGAGATTCAAAAGCGTGGTGATATCATCATCACCAAGGTGGCCTCTGCCGACAACATTGCTGATCCTCTTACCAAACCTCTGACACAGAAGGTTTTTGACCAGCATGTAATGAGTATGGGTTTACGGATTGTATCTGAATGGTTCTGAGGGCTAGTGGGAGATTGTTAGACTTGTGAGCCCTGGCGAACCATTCTTACAATAAATGTTATTGTAATATTTAAAGTTTATCAATAAAAGTTATTGATGTTTCACTCCCTTTCTGAAATTATATGAATGAATGCACTATAAGGTCCCTCTGTACAATTAGGGTTATGTACCATGGCCAGCTTGATGATCATATAGCTGTTGTTTCATTAAATGAATCATAAAGGCTGGTGTTTGGATGAATATCTAAGGAGTTAGATAGAGGACTCATCAAACACCGTCAAATGATTGTCAAGTGGAGATCTCCAGCCTGAGTAGGAGATGGCAATCCTTTCTCACATAGGCTGATATCTGACCGACCTCTTGATGCAGGTCCTCTGCATGGGAATAGTGATTCGGAGGTGTCAGATTAGTTAGGTCAATGGGTTGACCTAACGAGATCGAGATAACTTAAGTCCTATGTTGAATGCTGTCACAGCATAGGCACGCATCCTCTGACCGGAGACAGATATATTGCTATATATCTGAGTATGTACATTTGGCAGACCAATAGGTTGATGACCTAACCAAGGTCTATACACCGGCGAGCTGGTGTGCATATAAGGGTATATGAGCAATATGATCTCTCAAAGGGATCATACATGTTCACTTGTGAACCGGAAGACATGAGCTCACTCATGAGGTATTGGGACCGATCAAATTCCATACATGGTCGTCATGCTTTGGAAGCATGACATGAATTTGAAGGTATGATATATACTTTGGGAAAGCATATGATCGATACCAAATCCCAATGACCAAGATTGAGAAACTTAATGATTAAACCCTGAAGAAGACAGTATAAAATGATCTTGATCTTCGGGTTGATCATGGGTCTTCCAGTATGCAGGATGTACAGGTATTGGGAATACCTGAAGGGTGATGTGATCATAAACGATTGTATATCCATGACGCTTCCATTCCGAGGGAGTGATGAAACAGGTCTGGATTTTAGTGACTCCTTTCAGTAGAGAAGCAATCCGATCTTAGTCCAAGTGTTGGACATTGGTCTGAATGGGATTCAGACTCAATGAGAAGATTGGATTTGCGGCCTTGATTTAATCAAGCATCTGTGAGAGGTCCGTAAGATCTAGATTTGAGATGAGATCTCAACATCCAAGTCACTATACGTGGAATAATACAATCGCCCTGTCCTTATCTCCAAGTATCTGCGGAGAAAGCACATTATTCTTGAAAGGGTTCAAGAATATTTCTTTTGATGAAATATCCAAGCAAGGACTTGATGATTAAATGTGATTTAATTATCAAGCTTAAATATGAATATGATTCATATTGAGAAAATGATTATCTAAGATAATTAAATGAGATTTAATTATCAAGGATTAAGAGAATGTGGATAACACTATCCATGATATATGTATGTTATAAATATGATTTATAATATACATATATAAGAGAGAGAATTTATGTAAATAGCATTTGTTAATTAATAATGTGAATTGGATTCACATTTGTTAATTAATTGGAAATGCAATTTACTAACTAGTTTGGGTTGTGAATATGATTCACACATTATTCAATGGCAAGATTGAAATATTCACAAAATTAATTTGGAATTAATTTGTAGAATATTTATTGGGATTAATTGATGAATTATATGATAAATAAAATGGAGAATAAACCACCTCCATAGGTGGCGTCACCCATGAATTGTTCATGGGTGACGCCCCCCCCCCCCCTTTTTAGGAGGGTGGTTGACTCCATCTCATTTATCATGTTATCTCTTCATTAATTAATTTTAAATTGTTGTTATTGAACAACAAATCCTAGCCATTGATTTATCATGGACCAAGCATATCCCTTGGATCCATGTGTCCCATGGATTGAGATCCATTGGATCCTAAACTAGTATATAAGGAGGGCTAGGGTAGCCTCTCCAAGGTACATCATCTAGAGTTGTGAAAGACAACTTCTCTCTCTCTCTCTCTAAATCTCGTGTGGTCTCTCTCTTAATATCCAAGTGGACGTCCACTTTGCATATTGAAGAGGAGAGCATCTTGCTTCGCCTTCAACGCTTGGATCTTCGTCAAGGATTGCGGGAAGGACGCGACTCATCATCGTGCCCGCAAGCGCATTCTCCGTGGGTCGGACTTAAGATAGGAGGATCTCTACTTTGGGATCTCGCGATCACAACCACGCTTCAAGAGGTATTCCTTATACTTTGTGGTTTGATGAAACGATCCGAGAAGTGTTCTCGTGATCATGTGGTTTCATCGTTATGTTGAAAATTTTAATTTCCGCTGCATCTAGCATCTAGTACGACTAGTTGCTCCGATCGTATTCGATACGATCAACACGCTTCCGTGATGTGCTTGAGGATTCTCAATATCCTTCACTTAAATGGTTGACTATCATCGACTTGAGTGCCCTGAGTCGGAGACCTTCTTTGAGGAGATGGAATAGGAAGACTGACAATCTCCATGTCATTAGGAGATCGAAACACAACCCAAGAACCATAGGTGCGATAGTACGATATAGCTCAAAGGTCACATCCGCATTAACATGGTAATGACAATGTACCAAATCATAACACTGGTAACGCTTCTGGATTCTAGAATTGCCTACAAAGACACATTTCACAACCTAGGGAGAGAGTTTGCATCAACTGGCAGAATGAATGTGGATAAAAGAGGCGGACCTAAAGATTTTATGTGGAACATGGAATTGGTTATTACCAAGGAAGAGTATAGAATACGACACTTGCTCTTTCAATATGGTGGACGATATATGGTTAGGTATGTGGCCTTGAGAACAACATCACCCCAAAAGGTAAGGGGGGTTGCACTTTGAACAAGTAAAGTGCAAGCCACATCAAGGATATCGTGATGATTACGTTTGATGATACCATTCTGTTGGGTTGTATATGGGCACGATGTTTGATAAATGATCCCATGCGCAATCGGAAAATAACGAAGATATTGATTGCGAAAATCAAGAGCATTATCGGTATGGATAGTCTTGACATGAAAACCAAACACATTTATCATTTCCATAAAGGAATTATTTAAGACAATACCGGCTTTAGATTTTGACTTTAAAAGAAAGATCCATAAAAGTTAGGTAAACTCATCAACAACAAGATAGAATCTACATCCTGAAGGATCTGGGACCTGACAATACCCCCACATATCAAAATATACTAAATCGAAAACAAACTTGCTAACACGACCAGGATGACTTAGAAATGAATTCCTATGATACTTTCCAAGTTGACAAGCTTCATACTGGAGTGATGTGTGTTAGAGTATGCATTACATGTTTAGATGGGTAATTGGATCCCTTCATAGTCCAATTACCACATCCACAAGTTTAATCCCACATCTATTGCTAGTGAGACTCCGGTCTGTTGATGAACTGGATATTCATCTCTTTAATAAGCGATAATTGTAGTATAGGAGACAGATTTAAATTCAGTAAAACCACACTTATGAATATATGGAGATTTTAATATGATAAGTGTACCAAGGTCGAACAAAGGGACACGAGCCTCTCGTCTATTTGTCAGAAATTATCGATTATTTCAGAGTGATTATATTCATTGATACATGTCTTCTTCTTGAAGATATAAAATATACCATAAAATAATGCAAACAGAATGCAGACAAAAATACTCATGAAACTCATGCAAGGACAAGCATGCAATATGTTATTTTTGTTTGGTTTTTAGAAAAATAAATTTATGCAAAATGATATGAGGATGCATGTACAAATATTCCCTAAAAATTATCAAATAAATGAGTAATAAAAGTTGGGTCACTTTCAGAGGCAATTGGTGCAATAAAACTGAACAAAGATTCAATAATGTCATTCCAGTGGTGAACAAATGTTACAATGAACACCTAGAATTTAGCATGTCGAGTAAGCTAACAAAATACCAAATAAATTATGTCATAATGTAGATCATGAAACATGCATTAAATTGAGACTGAAATCAACTAAATCAGAATTTGTATGCTCAAGATATGACCAATAGAGTTCATGGGCATAATTGCAAATAAACTATGAAAAAATGGATAAATAATCACAAACAGGCTCTTGAGGGGCATATTTGCATTTTTCAGAAGCCAAAGAGGCTCTCCTGACATTTTTCTCTGCGCGTGGGGGGTATATCTGCGATTATTATAAGATGGCGGGGTTTGAGTGCAAAATTCTCAAACGCGCATGTGTTTCCTTGATGCAAATCTTGAAAGGTATGGTTTGAAGCTGCAAATAACCCAACTCCCTCACGTATGGGACACGCGAGCTTAGGTTTAGACCTACGCTCAGGGATTCACAGGGTCTGGAGGATACATGGAGGGTCCATCGAGCTTCGGAAGGAGGTGCGGTTCCTCCGAGCCTATAGGCTCGATGCTGAGGTTGGGAGAGTATCATGGTTGTCGTATCGTGATGATCGAACGCCACCTATACGTCTTGTTTTTCAGCTTCGCCCCCTACGACGGACTTGGTGGGGCTCCGACGAGCCCTGGATCCCTCCTCCGTGATCCATACACCTACTTGATGGTCGAGGAAGCATGTTGGAGACCACACGAGAGAGATGGAGGCGAGATGAAGCCTCGACGACGGCTGAGGATGTGAGGTGGTGAAGTGTCGCTGGAGGCTGGGCATTCGAGCGGAGGAGGTTGTTGAAGGTATACCTGAAAAATGGTTAGGAATAATCGAAGCGGGGTGCATGCTCGCGTTTCGTGAGATGATCGGAGGCTTGTAGGGGCGGAGAACGGGGAGGCATGATGGGTCCTCTGCCATGACAATGGAGGAAATGGGTCAAAGTGCAGGAAGTTGTAGAAGAGGAGAGATGGTTAACTAGGCCTACCACGAAGGTGTCAGAGGTTCGTCGGAGGTGCGCGAGCGTTTGATGGGTGAAAATGGTGATAATGGGTATATAGTTATTGAGAAAAAAACTCAAAGAAAAGCATGGGATGTTTACCTGGAGATCAGATGGCTATCGAGGGCGGAGGGTGTGGCCTGGGATGAGGTTTGATGAACCTCGGGTCGTCACACATTGAGGGCGACCATGCCTCGGTGCTCAATGGTGTAGGAGCCACTGTTACTCGACCGGAGATACCTAGGGTCGACACTTGGGCAAAGATCATCATCGCCTCACAATTCTCCTCTCTGTTGTCATCGGAGGGGCTAGAGAAGCTTGGCCAATGCCTGTGGATTGGTGGACGATGAAGACTGTGGGCGGACGAGGGCTATTTAAAGGCGGTGCTCCGGCCGTTACATGTGGTGGCATAGGCATTTGTAACGGCGATCATGAAGCCCTAGATGGTCGGGGGCGGAGCAATGAAGGGTGTGCTAGGATGATGGGAGTAATGGCTACATGAAGGGCATTTTAGGTTGTGAGGAGGGAGTGGAGTAATGGTGATAGAAAAGGAAGGGGATTGATGGATGGCGTCGGGGACGTGTGAGAAGGAAGAAAGCTGGAGGTAGGTGAAGGGATTTGAACCGCTGGATTGCTAGATCCAAGGTTAGGAGATAGGCACGAAGGAGTGGCTAGGATCAGATCATAGGGTAAGGCGTGGAGGGGGTGGCCATGATGGTCAGATGGGTTTCATCCTATGGTCATGAGAGGAGATGCAACGTGGTAGGATGACCGATCAAATTCCATTCCCATTGTCCTCAATCTGTTAGATTCAGGAGGATGAAATTTTGACGAAGAATGAGAGACCACAAATACTCAATATTCACCCCCATATAGAGGGAGTGGGGAATATGATCATATCTGGAATGATTTTTGGCTCTCATATCACATTACTAATCTCCAAAAAATAGTCTAGGAAGATACCATTGATCATCAAAAAAGCACGCTGCAACTGCTTGTTGATTCCATCTCTCTAAAAAAATGTGCAGCACCAACTTGGGAAAAAAACATAATTGCCTGCCCACATCGTGAAAGTTGACTTCGTCTCTGGTATGAGATGATTTGCTGCGGTGTTCACCTATTAAAGTCGTAATGGATAATCATACTCATTTGAAGCCGAAATAAAATTGAAATAAATGAAATCCTATGACGAAGACATCGTTGTTTTTTGCAATTGAGTTTCCCAATATGTCATCATTTATCTCTATTGTGTTCCCTTTTTTTCGTTTAGAAGAACAAGATTTAAATCTTCTTTTACATGCAGAAGGAACAACACGCAGCAGAGGGGAGTTTTGGAGGGTGGGGTCACAGCTCTCATCACTACTGAACGCCATTTGTTCTCAGGTTTGCATTGCATTCTGGTATTGTAGGTTGCTTTTCAGGTGGTGGTTTGTTTATATGTTGCTTCAATGAAACAAAGCTGGAAATGGTATCCCCTGTTGCTGCATACATGGTAACAACCTAGATTTCAGTATGATATGTGTTAACCTGATTTGTTGAATATGCAATGTATAAATTGCTGTTTGGATGGCTCTATACAAGTGAATGCTTGTTCTTTGCAATGGGTGTAGAAATTGATGATTCAAATGTATTATAAGTTGTTGAAGATGGTTAAAAAAATGATTCTACTTGTAGTTCCAGACCAAAAACAACAATCAACTGCAAAATGCAGGATTTTCTACTGCACGGGTAAAAACCATTACCAATCCCCTCCCCAAATCGCATAATTTTGTCTGTGGACAAGTACATCTTGCTGCAGAACATCGGAAATCAAGGAATTTCGCTGGTTTTCATTAAGCATGAGTATTGAAAGCAAGGTGCTGTCACCTTTGGAACATTTAGTCATTTGGTTAAAATCAAATCTGCTCGGCATCTGACAATGGTTTGTGGCAAATTGCGATTGTGAAATGTGGTTTCTTTTGCACACATGTAATGCAAAAGCGGTTTTGCATTGAGTCTGCACACCATGAATCCGCAGATAAATGAAAATAAAAGGACGGATAAGAACACTGTCAAAGGATTCAAAGAACTTGCACCTTTCCATAAAGATCATGCATGGAATATTTATTCATCAACATTGAGAATGGCTATGCAAACCCTACAGAAGGAAAAACTATGTTTCCATCATCAAAATGATTTTGATAAGGTTTGATCCACGGAAGGACGCGTATGTAAATAATGCAATGTCACTGTTAACAAATGTTAGATGTGTTATGAAAAGGTTGTAAATAAACGGATCTGGGAAGGGAAGACGGCGAAATTGTTAGTCTTGGTTCTACCCTCTTGTTCTTCCTCATCTAGTCATTCTTCTTTCTCTTCCTCTCTCTCTTTCTGGTTCTTTTTAAGGCAATTACCACGGTTGGTCGGCACTCCTGTCCAACCGGGTTTATGCTCTCCTCGATGGAACGAGCCATTCCGAGCAAATAAGTTGCATCAATGGCACTAGAAGATATAGAAGTAATCAAAAGATTGGTATTGAATGTGGTCAATACTCGTATATTGGAATTCATATCCGATGATTCAAGAGGTTACACTATCAGTGATACTTCTACTTCGTTTGTGCACAATCAAGGTAGTACATGTTCCAAATGGCTTAAGTTTTCAAAGTATGACGTGATTACATAATTCACGGATCTATATAACTATATAAAGCTGAGTTTTTCAGCATCTATGCGACATGTGGCACGATGGAACTCCCGCACACCCTTTCCTCTCCCTCGCTCACTCTCTCACCGATTATCATCAGTTATTTATGATATCGGCACCCCTCTCCATCCCCCAGTAGATCTCTCCCTCTTCACATAGTTTCTATTCTAATCCTCTACCGACTCTTCCCCTTTTTACCTCCCTCTTTGTTATCTTCGACACGTCTGTAAATGTCTCGAAGACACTCGTCGAGCAAATAACTCCCCTCCATCTCTTCGCTCCCACCAAATCACCCCCAAATCTCTTATCTATGCTCTATACAAATCTAACCCGCTCCCTGGCACTCCAAAAACGACGGCGATGAAGGGCAAGGATGTCACCTCCCCCGCAACGAGCTAGGTCCTATGGTAACCTGTATCCTCCACCTCCGTTTTTCCCGCCTTCTCTTCCAAGTGCAAGATGGTCATCGCCTCGAGGCTCGCCAATGTCACCGACAACGCCAAGCTTCGACACTCCTCCACCTCCGTCTTCGTGGAAGATGTTGTTGAGGTGGGCGATGAAGACAACTCTGAAAACTTTAGCTTTAGATTCAGTGGCGGCAACAACAACATCAAAAGGGGCCAAATCTGTTGCAACACATTCCAGTCCTCTTTATGAAAATTAGTTAGCACATTGACCTTCTTTTTCTTTTTCATTTGATATCGTGCTATTCACAAGGTATGCGTAAAGCTAATTACT
This sequence comes from Ottelia alismoides, assembly GCA_037367405.1. Lineage (NCBI taxonomy): Eukaryota > Viridiplantae > Streptophyta > Magnoliopsida > Alismatales > Hydrocharitaceae > Ottelia > Ottelia alismoides. The sequence goes on from JAZKJV010002072.1 coordinate 424,427, forward strand.
TCTTTCTTTTTTGATCTTTTATGTTAATCTAAATTTATACATATAATGGTTCTTTCCGTTTTATATTAATATTCTCTATCTTCCATCAGAGAATTCCATAATAATACATGATGAGCAATTTCTAGAAATGTGAATTTCAGGCAAGTTTTATTTTTCTCAACCTACCTCCCCACTGAATTTGCAGTGCTGAAGCATCTGGTACATTGCCTTCTGAGTATTTTGCCTTGCAAGTTTTAAGTATCAGTTATTTTTTTGATTACATGAATCATTTGTTGGCCATACTGGCATGATCAGTAGATGTTGTTTACCTGTTTCTGGAAACTTTTGTTGATGGCATTTTTTGGTGATTCTTTGTTTATGTAGTTTTTAAAATTTTCCTTCTTTTCTCTGTTTTATATTTGGAATCATTAACATGGGGTTTCCATTATTGTTTTTTTTTATGAATCTGGACCTGTGATTCATCCAGCCTTGATGTCAAAGAATGTAATCGTATCTTAAGGTACAATTATGTGGTTTTAGTTAGACAGTGACCTCTACAAAAAATGTTGTCCCGGTTTATTTATAGGTAAATTTAATTTGGACAATGTTTTCTATTTGCACGTTTTTAGACAATTCATATATGTGTGAGAGATTAGATACATTATCTAAACAATCTTCTTATATGTTGTACATTATTCTTCTCTTAAATAAGTTTATATTTTGTGAACATTGGCTGAATGTTTTAAGTGGTTGTTATATATTGTTATTTCAAGTAACATCTAATAGAATATCGAGATTTATCGTTATTCATTTTATAAATAGAAAAAAACTCCCTGGTTAAAATGGAGAATAAATAACCAATGGAGCCTTTTCCTTGCTGGCTCCTTAGTTTTGTAATATCACATGTAATAAATGTTTACAACCTAATTGTATTTCATTTAGTTATTTTCTGCACTCAATATAAAATTGACTTCTTGCATCCATATTACTCAAATCTCATATCTCGCTTTCTATGACACAAAGTTTGATTTTATAATTTGTTGTTAGTTTCACATGATAAACTCTATTTTAATGATATTATATTGATTGCTTGAAGTATTTTTATTTATCAATAGCTACTACAATGCATCAATAAATTTTATTTTTTTTAATATTTAACTTTTTATTAGTTGATAACCTTATTTAAATTTTAAAAGTATAGATAATTTCTCGAAAAATGGTTAATGTTTCCTGAGTTGCTACTATTTATTTGTTTGGTATTATAATTCAACTTATTTATTCTATTGATATATGACATTTTGTAGTCTTCTTTCTAAGTCCTTGAACTCTTAGACTGCGATATATTTAACATGCAGATATTCTCTAAGGATAGCAAATTAAATTTGGATAACTTTCATGTAATTTTACTGACATCTACATTATCACAAAATTTAACTGATCGCATACAGATTTGTCAATAAAATACTCACTGTTAAAAATAATGTATTACAACATAGGTGAATGTCACCATCGTATAAACATATACACAACAAATAAGGTAAATCAGATTTTGAATTCGTACTAATTTGAAACAAAGTTGTTTAATGATTTTTCATCTCCTTATTACAATGATTATTTTATTAATTTATATAGCTAAAAATTTTTGACAGCTTCATTTACTATATACTACAACTGCCTCATTCTACTTCATATTTACATGCATCAAAGTTTTCAGGTTTTATGTCTTGCCATCATCATCTATGTGTATATGTATGTGAAATACGTACGTGTTTTATACAAATTTTCTTCAAGAATATTACTTCTCATTGCTTTACCCTTTATGTTATGTAAGATATATATTTTTAGCTATTCCACTATTCTCTTTTAACATTTAAATAATAATATAATGTACATGCTATGTGCTTTGACTTTATTGTATATGGTTGAGTTTATAATTGACAAATATTACAGGTTATGTGTCTTGAATTTATTGTATTCAAATGAGTTTATAACTGGCAATCGACATGTGACAACGATATGAATTAAACATATGTGAGAAGCACTATTATTGTGTTTTTCCTCTATCCTTTAATTACTTCATCTATATACCTTTGTTAAGTATTCTTTCTTCAGTTTTAGTTATGATCTCTCTCTATTCAGACATTCTCCTTCATACAAAGGGACTATGCACGATTTGGGGCCGTGTTTGCAAGGTCATTTTACCATCTTCATCCATGTTATCCTATCTAAACATGTTATTCTCAGTCTGCAGCGAAGCGAGGGTAAACTGTCTAGTTGGTTTTATAAAACAGAACAATATTTTGCCTTTTTATAATGTACCGGCTTCACAAAAGATCTTATAGATAAGCATCAACCACACAACTTAAGGATTTACATGGAGATCCTTCAACGTGAAGAGAAACCGCGGGGGGAATCTCCTAGCCTTCCCAAGTGGCTAGGTTTTTGTTTTCTTTTCTACCTTTTAACAGGAGAGGGTGGATTACATATATATCCCAAGGTATGCTACATCCCCTCTCTCAAGATCCGTACCCATTCACAATGCACTCAATCCCCCCCCCCCCCCAAGTACGTCACGAAGATCAAACATGGCTAACTTGTTAATATTCTTCTCAAACTTGGTAATCAACAATCTCTTGTAAAGACATTAACAACTTGTTCTGTTGTTCTTATATATGATAGCACAATTTATTTACTTGGAATCAATTTTCTCTTGGATGAAGTGGTGATCAATCTCCACATGCTTTGTCCTGTCATGCAACATAGTGTGTTGGAAAGGTGTATGTCAAACTTGTTATCACAAAATAATTTCATAGCCATATCAAGATCAACCCCGATGTCCGTCAAAATGATATTAAGCGAAATCATCTATGTGATACCCATTGCCATTACTATGTACTCTGCTTTAACACTTGAACTAGATTGCCATTTGCTCCTTCAAGTTACAAGGTTGCCACCCCGATATACATAATATCCAACATTAGATCTCCTCGTATCAACACACCTGACCCAACCAGAATCGATGTAACATTCAATCTCAAGCTTATACTTTTCGTAAAGATAAGTTATTTTTTCAGGATTCCTTTTTATATAACAGAGAATGTGATCCACTGTCTTCATGTGTAGATTAGTTGTTGAATGCATAAATTGGCTCACCATGTTTACAATATAGGTGTTGTTCGGTCTAATAAGATTGAGGTAAATAAGTTTCTCCACAAGTCTTTGCTAGTTGTTATCTGAATCTTCATTAAGATGCTTCCTATTCTTAATTCCCAACTTATGATTTTCCTTAATGGGAGTGATGGCAAGTTTACATCCCAACTTTTTAGTTTCCTTCAAAGGGGTATTCTGTTTGGGAATAATCATGAATAAGGATGGAGAATAAGAGTCTATTCTCTGTTCAGCTGGAGTATAGGAATAAAGATAATAAGGGGGAATAAGTGTTATTTTTTGTTTGACTGATAGGTAGATGGTTAAGGAATAAGATTTGAAAGTTAGTTACAGTTGTTGGTTGTTATTAGATTAGGTGAGTTCTAATGTACCCTGAATTTTTTAATATATATAATCATAATTTACATGCATCCGAATTTCTACCATATAATTAGAAATCCGAAATCCAAGAAGATAAAGTTCAATGTACATTATTAACTACATTATGACATGCTTGTCACACATCAGATCATTGACAATCTCATGCATCGAAGTTGGTCTGCTTGTCATGTGCGCCATCAGTGTCTCCTTCTCCCATAGTTGTCGTTGGGTTTCCTCCAGCTTCTCAACAAAGAATTCTCTCCATTACATTTATTAAGTCCACAGGGAACACCTTCTCTACAATCAAGGACTCCAGCGTCGGAGTCAGCGTAGATACCCTGGCCTTATATTCACATGATCTCTATTCAGAAGGAAATGATTGGATATTTATCCGTATTAGAATGCTTAAACCCATTAAATTTTTAAAGCAAAATCTTACCTCTTTGGGCAACTGTACCACAAACGATCCTCGACATCCTCATGTCTGCACAAGTCCTTGAAGAGAAAGACAACATCCTCCGGGAAGTAGCATCTATGCCCATGAGTCTTTGTCCGATCACAACGAAGCATTGCCATCTCTAGATTTATTTCTAAAAGAAAAATTTGAATATCGTTATATAAAAAAAGAGTTAGGAAATTTCTATGTTAATGATTGTTAAGAATCTGGTGATGGCAGTAAAAATATTATTGTACAGTTTCTCAAACAAAGTAGCCAAAAATTGCAAGAAATTTCTCTCAGATTGTATCTTCCTCATACAAGTTAGCGTTGACGGATCCGTCGGTTACAACACTCCACAAGTGTAGTTGCTCATCCATGTCTGGTTTTGCTTTGCCGGTTATTTATTTAGAATGTGGGGCATCATCATCGGGATTTAAAATATTCGTTGTGAAAAAAGTAACAATGCAACTGAAGTGAAAAGCATCCGATAAGTTGCACATAAAGTGTTCATCAATACAATTTAGGTAGAAAAAAGATTTAAAGTCCATTAGTATTAAGTCCTAATACATGAGTCCGTAAAAAGGGAATAACGCTGATGACCCACGAACATGGCTATGCCTTCTCCCACATGGATGTTGCTAAACCATCGTGCAATACCTCTTCGACTCAGATGTCTTCCTCAGAGACCTGAATATCGCTCGTTGCAAAGTTTGTATTGAAGTCCCCGTCACCAGCTGTGGACATCGCAGGCACCCGACCTTGTGTTGAGTCTCAAGTGAATACACTAGATATTTGATCCTTGCCTTGAACCTCGCAGATAATTTATTGATAATACAACATGACATGACTACCATTACTTGTTTCGGGATGGTGTAGAATGGCCGTTTACTAATGGACTTGAAGCGAGCCTTCATTATCCCGAATGTCTGTTCGACATACGATCAGAGGTGGGAATGTATGTGGTCGAACATCTCCTCGAGCCTGGCACATGCACGACCCCCCTATCCCTAAACTACTACAGATGCGTGATGACCCCATGATATGATGTAAGAAAGGTGTCTGTGATTGCGTATCTGCAATCCGTAAGAAATTTATGACCATTAGGTACCCAAAAATCACCCTTACCTAGCCCCTCCTCAATACCTTCATGTCACCGACTGACCCCTCCCACCCTGCCTGTTGATGCGATTTGTCACGGTTTAAAAAGTTGGTTTTACCACGTCGTTGTTGTTCCATGAAAAACCACAATCAAACAAATAAGATTACAACTGCAAGCATGCTGGAAAAAAATATGAGTTGTATAGTGCAAGTAGAGGTTCGTATCCGCAGGGACTAAGCAAACTTGCAATTTTCGTTCTTTAAAACTTGATTCGAATTTAGATCTCTTGCGACAAAAGACAAATGATGCAAAAAATACGATCTACGGAGAAAGTATTTTTTCCAAAAGCTTAGAATAACTAAATATGGATGTGAGTGCAACTAAGTAAGAAAAATGGAGGTTGATTCGTAATGTAATATGAGAAGATGAGATTTACTTGCAATATTTTTTCAGAGAGAATAATGAAACATAAAACTTGCAAAGCACATACTTTAAAGAGAAATTAGATTTGAGAGTAGCTTACACCAAAAGAGTTGTTCCTTCAAATTTAACTTAAACCAACTAACCAAGACAATAAGATTTCACCCGACAAATGAAATAGGAAAGAAATGCTTATCTATTGATTCCAGAGTGAAGGTGACGATGATGGCGGAGACGGGAGTGTGCGGGAAGATGCGTGGGCTGATCGCACACACGAGTATGGAGCCGAGGAAGATGGTGACGGAGAGGAGCTTGGGCGAGAGAGACTCGATTGTCTTGGGCGAGAGCTTCCTGGGAGAGGGAGAGAAGTCGGAGTCGAGAGGGAATGGTAGGAGTAAGAAGTGCCCCTATTTGCATGGGAGGGGATCTTTTTATAGATGTTGTAGGTGGCTCTCCTTCTCACCTGCACATAAAGATAACAAACATTACCAATGCATGTGATTTAATATTTGCATGGAAAAAGGTGCATGGGAAAAAGGAACATGGGGAACATGGGTTTTAAATGCTTCTTGAGCCATGTGTTGTATGGGAAAGGGAGAGGAAATAAAGAATGTAAATTTTGCACAATGTTTCCTCATCATTTCTTGCTAACAAATTATGTAGAGCCAAATTGGTTTTAATGATCATGCAATTTGTTTGGATAAAGTATTTCAATGAGTAATTGTATTTGATGATGAAGAGAGAATTTGGTCATTAATTTAATTATGCATTTTTAGAGGTGATTTTCTTGTTGTATTTGTAGAATCGATAATATCTGGATTAAGTGATGTTTGAGGTGTATGTATCAGATATTAATGGAATTCTTTATGTATTTTGTATATTATTCCAGTATAATATGTACTCATCACACCCCCATACTTAAATCTTGCTAGTCCCGAGCAAGAGTAAGATAAGTAATAATGAAAGATAGGGTAAATAGCCAAGATAGGTTTGGTGAGGGTTTGCAACAGACATACCCACAAAGTCTCGAGTTTTCAGGTCCTAACACACAAATACACAAACTTCAGTATAATCGACTCATGGATTAATGATTTGTTCGAATTGTCGACTTGACTCAAGTTTTGTAGTTTCAACAGCCCCTCAGTTCCAACAAAATCAGACATGGTTTCAGAAGGTCGATTAGGTCAGTTCATCCCTAAGAAACATGTATTCTCTTTAACTTTGAACGGATATAAACAGTGTTAGTAATGTTTTATCTTTCGTGAGTCAAGAGAACGAGCTAACAACACAATCTATCAAGGTACTGAATGATTCCCTACTCATATAGCCTCAGTCCTCACCTGAATTCAGGCATATTCTCTTTTCACCCAAGTATGTGAGCATAAAGATATAGTTCATAATTCTTTGGAAAATGTGACTTAACTTTTAGGATTTTCCGTAGACCGCTTTGGTCCGTTGCTCTCATTTCTTTCCTTTTGCAGAGCATAACCCTGAACCTCTTTGGGCCTCTTTTAAGAATTTAGGTAGCATCATTGGCCTGCTACCACGGTTTTTTGATGGAGAGGGGTTATTTGGTGGTCTTCTTTCATTGCTTTTGCTTCGCACATCTTTCCATGATTGGTGGTTTTTGGCATTTGTATTGTGATATGCCTTTTTGTGGTGTTTTTGTTTTTGGTTTGGCATCAAAAGGTAGTATCGGCTTAATACTGACTTTGGAGGCACGATACTGGCTTATTTGCTGACATACTTAGACTAGAGAGATCATGTTTCATCTGAGTCAAGTTCCATCATTGGCTATAGATAAGGTTCAGGATTGGCACAATAAAGAGGATAACTCCTCACCTTAACTATATTGTAATTGTATCTCGTAGAATAAACTCAATCAAGCTAAGTGCAATGTGCAGTTGCTTAATATCCACTGAAGAGTTTAAGAGTGCTACTAGTTGCTCAGGTGATCTAGTAGATAGAGAATTTCATTCACCAGTAGAGTCAGTGGAACTGAGAGAATAAAGTCCATATGGACTTGAAGAAAGCTTAAAAACTCATGCCTAGTGAAATTCTGATAAAGTTAAGTAGATTAGGGTCGACTCAACCTCAGTCTATGATTTATGCAGTGAAGATCTGATTTCTCAAAATCGGATAAAACTAGGAAGATGTATTTTTGGTGGTTTTCTTGTTTTTTGAAAATATTTTTAGGGAAATTTTTGCAAAAGAGAGATTTTTTTAAAAGAGTATGCAATTTTGAAAAACTATGCAGACACCCCCCATACTTATCAGAAACGATGTCCTCATGGTGAAGACAATGTGTAATAGGAGGATCAGAAGGGATGTGAAATGTATTTTTCGTTTTTTTAATGTAATGTAGAGGGGTACCCCCATACTTATCTAATGCAATGCAATGAAAAAAACATGCGAGCAGTAAGACGAAAAGATACCTGTGAGGAGAGGCTCATGAGAGTGCATGCTTTAACGCCTCAGCTTGGCGATGTGGTGGTTCATTTTTCCTGCAGAAGGTACATTGTGCAGACAGGCATAGGACCAGATGGTTCAACAACGGGTTTTAGTCTCTGACCATTGACTCTGAAAGTGGCTTTTAGTGTTTGGGTCAGTAATTTCTATCAAGCCATTATCGAATACTTGAGTTACAGTATATGGTCCTTTCCATTTCGATCTCAGTTTTCCCAGAAATAACTTCAGTTTTGCATCAAATAGCCATACTTTTTTATTTTCTTCGAATGTTATCCTCGAAATGTTGGCATCGTGCCACAACTTGATTTTCTCTTTGTATAGCAGGTTGTTATCATAGGCTTGTGATCTCAATTCTTCCAATTCAGATAAGTCCAATAGTCTTCTTTTCCCAGCCTCATCATAATCCAGATGGTATTTCTTGATTGCCTAGAGTGATTTGTGGTGGACCTCTACGGGTAGATGGTACGACTTTCCATAGATTAACCGATATGGGATCATACCTAAGGGTGTGCAGAAAGCGGTGCGGTAGGCCCAGAGAGTAGAAGGTAAGTGTTGAGACCAATCTTTACGATCAGAGCGGACAGTTTTATGGAGGATGGTCTTAATTTCTCGATTCGACAGCTCAGCCATTCCATTTATCTGTGGCTGATAGGCGGTTGAGACACGGTGTTCGACTCCATTCTTCTTAAGTAGATTCTTTACTGAAGCATTGAGAAAGTTGGTTCCTTCATCACTAATGATCATCTTTGGTAGTCCAAATCGAGAGAAAATGTTGGTTAACAATTTGACAACAGTGGCGCTATCAGCAACGCGAGTGGGAATGACTTCAATCCAACGGGACACATAGTCAACAACGAGCAGGATGTGCTGATAGCGTTGTGAGGTGGTGAATGGTCCCATGAAATCTATTCCTCAAGTATCAAAGATTTCGACTATGTGCACAGGTTGGAGGGGCATCATGTTGCATCGGGTCATTGTTCCATTGGTTTGACATGCAGGACAAGATTTAGCAAAAGAATGGGCATAAAGAGTGTAGGCCAATAGAAACCACATTGTAAGACTTTAGCGGCTGTGCGCTTCCCTGAGTGGTGTCCTCCACACCCAGAAGTGTGGCAGTGAGTTAGGACATTGTTGACTTCAGATTCAGGGATACATCATCTCCATATTAAATCAGTGCCCTCTTTGAAGAGCAAAGGGTCTTCCCAGTGATAGTATCGGGCTTGGGCTTTAGTTTTGTCTTTCTTATGTTTTGTCCAGTCATCAGGAAATGTGGAGGTGACGATGTAATTGACGATGTCTGCATACCAAGGGAGTTGAGAAACATACATGATACTTTCGTCTGGAAAGTTATCAGAAATTGGGATTGTATCTGTGTTTGATGGAGGGAGTCTTGAAAGATGGTCAGCTACGACATTCTTTGCTCTGGCTTTATCTCGAATTTCTAGATCAAATTCTTGGAGCAGTAATATCCACCTAATGAGTCTAGGCTTAGCATTGGTCTTTATGAAGAGATATTTCAACGTAGAATGGTCTGTGTAGATTATGATGTGGGATCTTAGGATGTATGACAGAAATTTCTCTAATGAAAACGCCACAGCCAAAAGTTCTTTCTCAGTCACAGTGTAGTTCTTTTGAGCATCATCCAGAGTTTTGCTGGCATAGTGAATGGCATAGGGTTTTCCAACCCAATACTGCCCCCACAGCGTAATCAGAAGCATCACACATGATCTCAAATTCACAGTTCCAATCAGGGGGTTGTAGTATGGGTTCTTCAGTGATGATTTTCTTCATGGTTTGGAATGATTGAAATACTTCCTCAGTAAAAGTGAAGTCTTGATCTTTTTCCAGTAATTTTGTGAGGGGACGGGAAAATTTTGAAAAATCCTTGATGAAGCGACGATAAAAGCCGACATGACCTAGGAAAGACCGAACACCCTTTATGTTCACCGATGGACTTAAATGGGTGATTGTCTCAATTTTCGATGGATCCACTTCCATCTTGGAGGACTCTATCCAAAAATCCAAGTGTTTCTTCGAAAGAATCTCCAAAAATAGAGAAATCATCCATAAATACTTCCATAAAATCACCGATCATATCGGTGAAAATTCCCATCATGCATCTTTGAAATGTTGCTGGGGCATTACATAGTCCGAAAGGCATGCGACAGAAGGCATATGTTCCAAATGGACAAGTGAAAGTTGTTTTATCTTGATCATCAGGTGCTATGGCCACTTGGTTATAACCAGAGTATCCATCCAAAAAGCAGAAAAATTCTTTTCCGGTTAGCTTCTCAATGATTTGGTCAATGAATGGCAATGGAAAATGATCTTTTCGGGTAGCCTTATTGAGTTTCCTATAATCTACACAGACTCTCCAAGATGTGGCTACTTTGGTGGGTATGTCTTCTCCTTATTCATTCTTGATAATTGTTAATCCAACTTTCTTGGGGACAACTAGGAGAGGACTGACCCAAGGGCTATCAGCAATAGGATGCATGATACCCGCACTTGCCCATTTATAGATCTCATTCCTCACAACCTCTCGTAGATTGGGATTCCAACCGTCTTTGCATTTCCTGAGAGGGTATACAATTGTTTTCTAGATATATGTGATGAGTACAGAATGTTGGGCTTATTCCTTTTAGATCTGTTATTTTCCATCCAATGACCTGGGAATTCTTTTTCAAAACTTCCATGAGTTGGCTTTCTTGCATATGATTTAGGTTGGCATTGATAATGACTGGTAGAGTCTGCGCATCATCCAGGAAAGCATACTTCAGATCTCTAGGTAGTGGTTTCAATTCAACAATGGTTGTTGGTGGAGTCAGAGGTGTAGTGTTTCCTGAATCTATTATAGAAATGGTCTCAAATGGTGGTTCCATCATGGGCATGATCATGGTTAAGGTCAATGTAAGTTCATAGTCTAATGTGTCCCAAGCATTATCAAGCTCATCAATTTCTTGTTCGGTGAGAGGGCATGGTGGAGCTTGCAGTGCGAGATTCAGATTATATGTGACAATTTCATGAGAAGTATTTTTGTAAGTGGATCTAGAGGTGTTCAGACTAACCTCTAAAGGATCTTTGGTGAGATGGATGGGAGCAAAGTCATTTTGTATGTCGAGAACAACACATCTTTCTATCCAACCACAGTCTTCAGTCTCAGAGTCAATAGAATTGGGTATGATCAGATCAATAGGGACGGTTTTGCTATTGATTGAAAATTCGACTTTGCCCCCTCATAATCAAAATGTGCCTTAGCAGTAGCTAGGAAGGGTCGTCCCAAAATGATGGGTGTTTCACTCAGTGTGTTGGGGGAATCCATATCCATAACAACAAAATCCACAGAAAGTTTATATCCTTGTACTGTGACTATAACATCTTCAAGAAGTCCGATTGGTCTCTTCACAGTGCGGATCCACCATTTGTAAAATCATTGAAACAGGTTTCAGTCTCTCTAAGTCAAAGTGTTCTAGGATGGCAGTAGGAAGAAGATTGATTGAGGCACCATTATCTAATAAGGTGCGCTCGAAGGTCAACTCACCAATCGTGCATTTAACCAAGGGCACCCCTGGATCTTTTTTCTTGGGGGCAGGAATTGGGAAATGGCATTTGATGTGGCTTGGGGCAACACATACTTTTCTTCTTGGTTTTCCTTTTTCTTTTCTCTTGATTTCCTTTTTGGTGTGTATTTTTCCTTTAAGAAGCGAGAGAAGGCAGAGACTTGTTCGAGAGCTTTTAGGAGCGGGATTTCAATGACAATGTTCGAGAACAATTCTTCTAACTCTGGATCGATCGTGGATGATCGAGGTTTTCTTCGGTGAAGAGCTCCAGGAAAGGGGATGGTTATGGTCGAGGAGGAAGGATGGAGCATGGTTCTCTCAGCTAACTTCTCTTCATCATCAAGCTCTTCCTCAATTTCGATTTGATCCTCTGTAACCAGTGGTTTGGTGAAGGCAGAAGTAGTTTTCCCATTTCTCAAAGTGACAACATTAGCAGATTGGTTTTGACAGGACGGGGTTTTGAAATTAACTTGATTTCTAGGTGCTTGCTATGGGTTCCCTTGATTTGTCCTATAAGATGTAAAAAATCCTTGATTCTGGTTTTGGAAACCAGGTGGTGAGGTGAAATATCCGGCAGGTGGTGGAGTTTGAAGTACTCTAGATGAACTAGCCTTGTTGATGTTGGGATTGGGCAGCGGTTGAGGTGACAAGGCTGGGATGTACGACCTGATCTCGACGAATTATTGGGCATTCTCAGAGTTGTCTTTTCATTGATCTTCAGTGGCCTTTTTATTGAGCTATAGCCAGTTGTATTGCCTGAGCCAAGGCATCAAAGTTTACTGCAGTGGTGGAGGGTTGAGTCACGGGCAGTGCTATCGGTTGTCTGGGTTGGGTGTGATTTTGGAAATGATAGTTGTTATGTCCATTCCACCCAGAATTTGATTGTTCTCTCCATCCTGTATTGTGGTTGTTTGAATATGCTCCTCCTTGATTTCTCTGCACCCAATTCACATCTTAGGAGTCATGTCTTGATTATGGGTGAATGTGGTGTGGTCAACTTCATGGACAGTGGGATTATTCATGGCCAATTTTTCTATGGCTTGAGTCATGAGGTTCATTTGTTTTGAGAGGCTTTCCCATTTATCAAGATTCTCTTTGCTAGATCTCTCATGGTCAATGATATTGATTGTACTCGTGTTTCCACTGTATTGTTTAATTGAGGAACTATTCACCGAATTGTCAGCCATATTTTCAAATAAAGACCAAACAAAATGCTCATCACGACTGATGTAATTTTCACCACATGAGCCATCAATCACTCTCTTAAATGATGTATCTATGCCCTCATAAAGTATCTGAACTAACCTCTATTTAGGGATGGCATGATGAGGGCATTTCCTTTGAAGTTCCTTAAACCGTTCCCAGGTTTCATGAATGGGCTCTCTGTTTTTTTGAGTGAAGGATGAAATAGCTTGTCTCAGGGTGTTGGTTTTTACTATGGGGAAATATTTCTTGATGAAGGCTTCCCTTAAGACATCCCATGAAGTGAGAGGAGTTCCGTAATTCTGAAGCCATTGGAGTGCTTTGTCTTTGAGTGAGTGAGTGAAGGCTTTCATGTAGATGTATTCTTTTTCTACCCCAGGGATACTCATTGTGTCACAAGCAGATCAGAAATCTTGGATGTGGAGGAAGGGATCTTCAGAGTCATTTCCATAGTATTTTGGGATTAAGGAGAGGGATGCGGGCTTTATTTCGAAGTCCCCTACTTCAGGCGGGATTTGGCCCCAATGAACTAATTCTTCTTCGGTCGGGTTGTAATGTGTGCTTATGGGAGGTGGTCGGATGAGAGGTGCTATGGTGTGGCGGATTGTGGCATTTTATTCTCTCAACAGTTGGAGTTAATGTAGGATGAGATCCATAGCGTTTGGTCTTTCTTCTCCCATGTCTCCTAGGTCAGATGAATTCTCAGGTTCCTCAGTTGAAGGAGATGGGTTGGGTTTTCTTTTATAGATCGGGTCGTACTCTAATGGTTGTTGCAATGGATTTTTCAAAGACCTACGACCTAGCATACACAGCACAATACACCAGACAAATTGTTGATTCACCCACTCACACAAAAATTGCCGTGGAAGCGGTTATCTTTTCGATTTTATTTTAGTGATTCAACAAAAGTTTTCAGAGAAATTAGAGTCCTTAAAGATGAGGCGGGTGTGGAAGATTGTGAGAAATCGATGTTCTAATCCGGCTGGGGGATTCAGGGTGCGGTACTCAGATCGTGAGATCTGCTCTTCCCACAAGAACCTGTGCCCAATGCATCGAGGAGTTAGGATTTCTCTCTGCAATCCCACGTAGCACCAGGAATTTTTGTCTCTATCCAAGGGTTCTATGTGCTTGTGATTTTTGTGTCATATACGTGCATCAAAACAAGCATTCAGAATTTTTTCCCGCTTTCTTCTCGGGTCACTGCGGTGGCCTTTCAAGCTTATCTTTTTAGCGTGATAAAGCACGTTTTGGTGATCTTTTATGGTGAGCAGAGGGAGAAGACCACATAGATGATGCAAAGAAGAAGTATTTTTTTTAATTTTTTTGGTTTAAGTTCGGAGCACAAACAAATGCAGAAAATTTTAAAAACCTAAGATGCCTAAGAGAAAGAGGAACTCACAGTTCCTGCACTTCTGGCGCTAATCCGTAATATGTTGTCCTACTAATGACGAGCAATTCCGAGAAGAGTGAGGGGGGATAATTTTTTTTACTTAGAACAAGTTACAAGTTTGCAAAAAAACGCATGGACTCTTCATTTTTTCCTTTTGTGGTTCAAGTACCTGAAATAAAAATTGCATGGATTAGAATAATGAAAACACGTTGAAAGTGAAGAAAAATATTGCAAATGTTGCCTAGTCCCCGGCAACGGCGCCAAAATGTTGATGCGATTTTTCACGGTTTAAAAAGTTGATTTTACCACGTCGTTGTTGTTCCACGAAAAACTGCAATCAAATAAATAAGATTACAACTACAAGCATGTTGGAAAAATATGAGTTGTATAGTGCAAGTAGAGGTTCGTATCCGCAAGGACTAAGCAAACTTGCAATTTTCGTTCTTTAAAACTTGATTCGAATTTAGATCTCTTGCGACGAAAGACAAATGATGCAAAAAATACGATCTACGGAGAAAGTATTTTTTCCAAAAGCTTAGATTAACTAAATATGGATGTGAGTGCAACTAAGTAAGAAAAATGGAGGTTGATTCGTAATGTAATATGAGAAGATGAGATTTACTTGCAATATTTGTTTAGAGAGAATAATGAAACATAAAACTTGCAAAGCACATACTTTCAAGAGAAATTAGATTTGACAGTAGCTTACACCAAAAGAGTTGTTCCTTCAAATTTAACTTAAACCAACTAACCAAGACAATAAAATTTCACGCGACAAATGAAATAGGAAAGAAATGCTTCTCTATTGATTCCAGAATGAAGGCGACGATGATGGCGGAGACGGGAGTGTGCGGGAAGATGCGTGGGCTGATCGCACACACGAGTATGGAGCCGAGGAAGATGGTGACGGAGAGGAGCTTGGGCGAGAGAGACTCGATTGTCTTGGGTGAGAGCTTCCTGGGAGAGGGAGAGAAGTCGGAGTCGAGAGGGAATGGTAGGAGTAAGAAGTGCCCCTATTTGCATGGGAGGGGATCTTTTTATAGATGTTGTAGGTGGCTCTCCTTCTCACCTGCACATAAAGATAACAAACATTACCAATGCATATGATTTAATATTTGCATGGAAAAAGGTGCATGGGAAAAAGGAACATGGGGAACATGGGTTTTAAATGCTTCTTGAGCCATGTGTTGTATGGGAAAGGGAGAGGAAATAAAGAATGTAAATTTTGCACAATGTTTCCTCTTCATTTCTTGCTAACAAATTATGTAGAGCCAAATTGGTTTTAATGATCATGCAATTTGTTTGGATAAAGTATTTCAATGAGTAATTGGATTTGATGATGAAGAGAGAATTTGGTCATTAATTTAATTATGCATTTTTAGAGGTGATTTTCTTGTTGTATTTGCAGATATCTGGATTAAGTGATGTTTGAGGTGTATGTATCAGATATTAATGGAATTCTTTATGTATTTTGTATACTATTATTCCAGTATAATATGTACTCATCACTGGCCCTCATGTAAAGGAATCTATAGCAAAAGTCCATACATGCCATCACATTATGTGTCAGTATCTAATGCATGCTCCAGAATTTTGGTTCAATATTGGCTGGGACATTCGTAGGGATAAGGATCCCGTCAATAGCTTCGATGGCATCTTCAAAAGGTGTGACGGAAAGTAAGTGTTAAGTGTGGATACAAGTTACTATTCTGTATTACCATATTGAAAGAGTATTACATAGACATAGACAATCATTTGTCAATGACCTACCTTGAAACATGTATAGAGGTTGCTATTGTGGAGTATAACATCTAGTTTTGGGAAATCTTCTACAGGCATGCGAATGGAATCATCTCTGAGGGATACGATGCATGTTTGGAGATCGTTCTGATGCCTTGAAATTGTATCATTGGAGTGTTGGAAATGTTAACATAGCACCTGATTCTTCGCATTGTGACCCAGATAGTATAGTAATATGCATATGGATTCCTTGACCTTTAGGTGCCTGGAATACTTTAGGCATGCCCTTTTCTTTAGGCATGCACACAAATGTAAGATAGTGTCATGATATATGGCTACAGATATACCATGCTGAGCATGACCAAGTTGTATCACATCGCGACGATGGCCGCCATGCCATATATTTCCTATGATATAGGTTTTCAAAAATTTGGGGACATGAATAATATGAGCAACAATACGAATGGAAGAAATATTCTTATAGATATTAGGCAAAAAAGTGTTGCAAACAAGATAGATATACACCTACATATCATTTGGGGAGAGGAAATAATATTACAAATAACTTAAGTTCTAGCAACAAAGAAGATCCTACAATTAGCATGATGGGATTAACGAAGGGAATCTATATCTGCAAACACACACAATCCTCCAAATTGGGAAGGTGAAATGTCTCTAGGGCTTGTTGAGTTGAACGCCCACCCATGAGGCTAAGTAAGTCGGGATGAACTTCGCACGGTTGAAAATGATACGTTCATAATGATCACATAGGTTGTGGGATGTCTTGATTTGTGCCTCCTGAGGGATGCTCGGAAGCACGACATCCAACTCGTCTATTACCTCCTCCATGCCTTCATGGGGGTTCTTTGGGTTCAATCTTAGATATACTCCCCTTTCTGCTCCAACATTTGTGTTGTTAGAAGGACCACACACTCTCCAATGACCTGTAAAGCTGGGGGGGGGGGGGGCTTTCACTCTGTGAACTTTGGAATCTTTGACTCATCTCCTACTAGAAGTATTATTGGTCTGCCCCCTAGCTAGATGGGATTTGGCTCTTTGAGTGCTTCTAGTTCCTCTTCGAGCTCATCCTCGAAGACCTACTGTGTACCCATGTCCCCCCTAAAAAAATGCAGCAAATGAACCCGATGGTGTTGTCTTGGACGAGAAGGTACATGCCCCTGTAGCGGTGTACTCTCCAACCACTGCATCCTCCACATTGTAATGGACGAATGAATCCCTTCGATACGGCTTGTAAGACTTGTCGATCTGAAGGAAGAAGTACATGCTAAAATGGTGTAAATTATCATAGATATTCTACTATGGAATAACTTAGTTACACATCGTAAGCCAAGCTGACTCATCCTGTGCAACTACTATATAGGATAACGGGTCCCCAACCCCATTTGCTCTTGCTCATTAGGTGTACGAAGGAGGTATAGTCCTCCTTTTTTTGTCTTCCATCGGTTATTGAGCTTCGACTTATTCCAATTCTTCCCAGTTTACATGTTGAAGTGGGCTATGATGCTATGCCAAGAGGGTGGTGTGAAGGACCCTCCAACCCAATTTCCTGTGTCGAAATGGTGATTGAACAGATGACGAAGACACCCGTCCATAAAGTTTGTCCATTTCACTCAGTGTCCATTTGAACCGTCATTTGCGATGTGCACCACCGAGGATCTCGCACCTTCCGTGTCCATCCTATATGGATGTGGTTGAACGACCGAGTCACATTCCAATCAAGATTCCAGATCGAAATTCTGACCCCATATAATCATACCCCATTATAATATAGAGCAAGATAAATAGAGAGTACTAAATAACATAGCAACCCACTAGGGCAAAGCTCACAAGAATGACGACTGCCATAAAGCACCATCACGAATCATAGACCCAAATTTTGGTCACACCTCAATCATGCTTCAAAAGAACATAATCCACAAACCCCCAAACTAATCTCCCATCACAATAGCCTCATGTGGGCATGCTCAAAATCCCAAGGTGATTAACATAAAATAGCAATAAGAATCACATCAGCCTAAGATAATGCTCAGAATCTCAAACATCATCAAGAATCACATCATCAAAAATACTTCATAAAGCATCATCATGAACCACATACCCAATTTATTATCACAGTTCCAAACATGCTCCCAAAGAAATGAATCCCCAAACACCCAAGTTAATATCCCATTACAACGAAAAGCATACTAGCTGAAAACATGAGAACCACCCGAGGGCATGGTGATTAGCCTCGCAAATCACGGAAGCATGTAAAATCACATCATATGCGATCTAGGTCAACTAGCTATACTAGTTGACATGGTAGTGAAATAACAAAAAAAAAATTAAAGATGAAACCACATAACATGGAAACCTTTTCCGTGTCATTTCATCAAGATCACATGAGTGTTAGGCTTACCTCTTGAAGCGTTATTGTGATCACAATAAACTCTAAAGGAAGAGTCCTCCAGACTCAAGTCTGATCCAACGAGAGTGCACTTGTGGGCATGATGGTAAATCACGTGGATCCTGCAATCTTGATCAACGATCCAAGCGAGCGATCTCCTGATTTCATCTCACGAAATCACTTGTATCCTTCATGAGCCCAAAGCACAGAAGAGAACAAAATTCCTCAAGTGATCGATCCGGTAACATGCCATCACAATGATGATCGTCATCTCCACCAACCTTGATCAAAGGGGACAATCTAGGGTTGTGGAGAAGTAGAGGTTGCATGTGCATATGGATAGAGAGAGAGAGATAATTTCTACTATAAAACAATTGCATACGACTTGTGTACTATGGAGGTTTAGGGGTAGGCGTCCTTTTATAGGATTTTGTAAGTACATGGATCCCAATCTATGTGCTCTTAAGATCAATGATTTAGATTCATTTGTATTTCTCAAAAACAAAAATAAGTATTAAAAGGATAAGTTTGAAAAACAATATCCAAAATTATCCCTTTTGATTGATTCAAACATCAACTAATTAATAAATAATTAAATATAAAGAAACATTCCACATTCTAAAAACATGGTGGACGCCTACCATGGTGACACCTCACCATGGACGTCCAACCTTGAGAAGTGAATGAGTCAACTTTATTATTCATTTATTATTAATTTAAATATTGAATTAGTTGCATTTATCACCAAATAACCATATTTGTGATAACTACAACAAAATCATTGATAAATAAGAATTAGTTACTTTCATCATATATTTAATGTAAATTATGTTTACATTAAATTATGTAATGTGAATCCAATTCACATTAACATATAAATTGTGAATCTCATTCACTATTTTTCTCTCCAGGATATTAAGGGTTATATCCACATCATTCATAATTATTATGGATAGTGTTATCCACATTAATGCTATCTATGATCATTAAATATAATTTAATTATCCTAGATATATCTATCTATATTTTAATTTTGATAAGTGTCCAACTACCAAATGCTTAGATATTGTTGTTCATGGAACGATTCTTGAACTCTTTTAAGAACTATGTACCTTCTCCTCGGATACTTAGAGATAAGTCAGGTCGATTGTATATGCCATGTATAATGACTTGGATATTGAGATCCGATCTCATATCCGGATCTAAAAGTTCACTCAGAGATGTATGATAATGACAAACATGATATCCCATCTTCTCATTGCATTTGAATCATATTCAGATCAATGTCCAACCAGTGGATCAAGATAGTACATCTAAGCTACTACGAGGAGTCACTAAAATCCAAACCTATTTCATCACTCCCTCGAAATGGAAGCGTCGTGGTATACAATCATTTAAGATCACATCACCCTTGAGTATTTCTAACACCCATACATCCTACATACTAGAAGACCATGATTAAACCCAAAGTTCTGATCTCATTTTGGACTGTCTTCATTAGGGTTTTATCATTAAGTTTCTCATTCGATAATTGGGAGTCGGTATGAATCATATGCTTTCCAAAATAATATATCATACTTACAAGTCTTGTCTTGCTTCTAAAGAGAGACGACCATCGATGGAATTTGGTTTGGTCTCAATATCTCGTGAGTGAGATCATGTCTTCCAGTTTAGTAGTGAACTTGTATGATCCCTTTGAGAGATAGTATTACTCATATGCCCTTGTATGCACATCGACGTGTCGATGTATAAACCTTGATTAGATCACCAACTTAATGGTACGCCTAATGTACATGCTCATGCATATAGTAATACATCTATCTCCGGTCAGACGATGCATACCTATATCGTGATAGCATACAACATATGTCTTATCTATCTCGATTTCGCAAAGTCAACTCTTTGACTTAACACATATGACACCTCTGAATCCCTATTCCTATGTAGAGGACATGCATTAAGAGGTCGGTCAGATATTAGCCTTTAGATTAAGGACTTCCATCTCCTTCTCAAGTTGGAGATACTCTATTGACAATCATTTGACGATAATAGATGAGTCCTCAATCTTACTCTATAAATATCATCTCAACACCAGCCTGTATGATTCAACCATTGGATAAACAACTATGCGATTATCAAGATGGTCATGGTACATAACCCTATTTGTATGAAGGGGTACTTATTAATCTCAGACAGGGAGTGAATAAATCATTAACTTTTATTGATATAAAATGATTACAATAACATTTACAGTACAATTGGTTTGCCAAGGGTTCACATGTCAAACAATCTCCAACTATGCCTCAGAACCATTCTGGTAGAATCCGTAAACTCATACTCATTACATGCTGGTCATAAACCTTTTGGGGTGAAAATTTGGTAAGAGGATAAACAACATTGTCGGTAGAGGTCACCTTGGTGATGATGATGTCACCGTGCTTCTATATCTCCCGAATGATGTGGTATTTCCTCTCCACATATTTTCTCTTTTGATGCCATATGGGTTTCTTCTCCTAAGTACTTACTCTCTTGCTGTCATAGAGTAACAGGAT
This sequence comes from Ottelia alismoides, assembly GCA_037367405.1. Lineage (NCBI taxonomy): Eukaryota > Viridiplantae > Streptophyta > Magnoliopsida > Alismatales > Hydrocharitaceae > Ottelia > Ottelia alismoides. The sequence goes on from JAZKJV010002072.1 coordinate 445,213, forward strand.
GGGAGTATCCGAGGAAACTACACCCCAATTCCAAAATGAACTTGTGTAACCACACCACACCACCTCCTTTGCAGCATCTGATGCGTCAATGTACTCATCTTATGTTGTTGAATCAACTGTAGTGTCCTACTTCTTGTTTCTCCAGCTCACAGCACCACTATTCAACAAGAATACAAATCATGAAGTTGACTTGTGGTCATCTATGTCAGATTGGAAGTTAGAATATGTATATCTAAGACTTGAAGATCACCATCTCCATAGACCAAGATGTAATCTTGCATCCGTCTTAGATACTTGAAGATGTTCTTCACTGCATTCCAATGTTGCTCTCCATAGCAGGATTGGTAACAACTTTCTACTCCCACTGCATGGCAGATGTCTGGCCTCGTACACATCATGTCATACATCAGGCTTCCCACAATTGATGCATATGGGAATCCATCCATGGCCTTCTTTTTCTCAACACTTTGATGAGCCACCCCGTTAGATAGATGTATACCATGTCTTTGGGGAAGGGGTCTTTGTTGGAATGTTCCATACGGAATCGTTCCAAGATTTTCTTAATGTATCCATGTTGGGACAATCCTGAAATACTCTTTTCTTGATTTCTAAACAGCTTCAGACCTAAGATGTAATAGGCTTCTCCAAGATCTTTTATCTCGAAGGTGTGCGGCAGTCAGACCTTAACACTAGTCATTAATCATGTATCATTCCCAATGATAAACATGTGATTTGCGTAAAACATGATGAACACAGTGGTCCTCCCACTGAGCTTCTTTTATACACATGGCTCATCAGGATTCTGAACGAAATCATAACTCTTTATTTCTGAGTTTGAGGTTTTTTAGTTTTATTTTTTGTGATATTTTTCATTTCTTTCTCTATTTTCTTCTTCGTGTTTTCTCTTTTCATCGATTTTTCATGGTTTTCGAGTGTTTCTTTTTTCTTTGATTTTTCTCCTTTATTTTCTTTAATTCTCTCCGTGTTTTTTGTGATTTTTCTTTCTTTATTTTTTATTTATTTTCTTGGTTTTTCTTTTATCGATTTTTTATAGGCTTTTGTTGAGATTTCTTCTAGGTTTTTGAGTCAGTATTGTCTTTGATTTTCTTGGTGTTTTTGTTTGATTTTTTTATCTTTTTTATCTGTGTGAACTAACCCATTTTGTAGGGCTTGTAGGATTAGCCAACTTCATTGGAAGTCGACTTAGCTAAGAGTGTAGAGACTGGCTCACTCTCCTACGAGTCGATTATAGAGGAGTAGAGCGGGTTGTCCATATTTATATTTATTGTTTTTCTCCAGACATTAATTTTTTGTATTCTTTCTGATAGTTAGGGCACTTGCCCATTTTTTTTTGTTTTTGTGAGAGAGGAAGGGGCGCTTGCCTGTTTTTCCTTTTTAGCAAGGGGTCCACTAAGGACCTCCCGACTGTACACAGACTTTGACTTTTTTCTCGGGCTTTGTTTCATCAGGTGCTGGTGCACTTGGGGGACTTCACCACGATTTTTGGTTTTCATAGATTTTTCTTTGTTTCATTGTGTTTTGGTGGATCCTAGGGTTTCAGGCCTATTTGATTAGATGACTAAAGTAAAACCTATATCCTTATTCCACACTTAAGCATAAATAGCTGATTTTTGAACATTTATCTATTCTTACCCTAAAGTTGCTGAATTAGGATTCAGTTTTCACAACTTTTCATGCATTAGACTAGGTTTTACATTTCTACACAGATCACTTGCATGTAGAGTGCTAGAGAAAGGTATATCTTCCATCTTAGCAATCATCATCAGTTTTTGTTGCATTCTGCGTTCCCCTCCATAGGAAACAATTTTGAAAATTAAAGAAAACTGGCATCCTGTTAGATTTGTTTAAAATCTAAAAAAAGTGAATACTATCCAAAATAAAAATGTTTTTTCTCTTTTAATAACTTTATAAAAATAAAAAACACTTGAACTTAACTTGTATTGGGAGACAAAACCCCTCATTGTATTCATGTACACTTACGATAGAGTGGGTGAGTACGCAACCATAAGAAATAGAGCTAAAATCCCTAGACTTGGCCTTAAGTACATTTGCATCACTTTTCAGTGCATGGTTGCAGTTTTAAGCACTTGCCTTCAACCATAGAAAGTAATTTTAATGTGCTCTGCCTCATAGTTCCCTTTGGGTATGATATAACCGGATAGCCCAAGCAGATGGTACCACTATTTGGGGATTGTGAGGATGTACACTGGACGACAAGGTCACGCCACTTGTGAGTCTTGTAATACAGTTGATTGATCATCAAAAATAAACTTGAAAAGATAAAAGATCAAACTCTTACAGTCTTTATCAAGTGAAGTTGGTGAATTTGGGGTTTGCATTACGTTTGTTTCTAGGGTGTGTGTATTTCGTGCCTTATATAGCTTTACACTCATGTTCTTGATTTGATTATCATATTCCCTCCCGTGCTCTTTTGACATCGAGTATGATGACTAAGCGGATTTGTGCTCACACTCCATGTGATTTTTACCTTCCATCATCTAATGTATGTCTTAGCATACTCGAGATGACCCTCTTCTTGAGACGGTCCCACTTAGTCACGAGATGAGTCAGACCCAGACTCACTCACCTCCCAGTCCTTCAGTTGAGGCAGATTCACGCCTTGACTTATCGTCTGTTTCTCTTGCTTGTTTTTCATAGAGTTCTTATGAGATTTTTTTCTTCTCAAAGGATTTGAAAGACATGGTTAGAGGGAAGGCACCAGTCGAGGGTAGAGCTATTGAGGAGTGACTACATGTGAGAGACATATAAATGAGAGACATGACCTGGATTTGAATATTAAAGTGGGGATAGAATATAGATCAGAGAGCAGTGTAGAGCCCGTGATGAATTTAGAGCTGAAATCAGTGCGTTGAGAGGAGTTGAGAACCCACCACCACCTATCGTAGTTCCCATGACATTGAGAGATGAGTATGACCTGTGAATAGGATGCTACACCATTGGATTCGATTACCACCGAATCAAGGGTCGTATGAGCTAAGACCGTCCTTTATCTCATTACCTCCCAAGTTCTATGGGAACACTTTAGAGGAGCCGTTTACCTTTTTACAGTAGTTCAATATGATATGTAGTACAGTTAGTTATCCAAGAGTTATGCAGGAGGTTGTATGCCTCAAGGCCTTCTCCTTCGCCTTAGCAGATAAGGTGCTTTATTGGTTGAGTCATTTAGGGAGGAATATTTCTACATGGGATGATCTAAAGCCTACATTCCTGCGTAAATACTTTCGTCTAAGATGAACCAATATGATGAGGAGTCAGATCTCCAATTTCACACATCTTCCACATGAATCATTCCATGAGGCAAGGGATAGATTCAAAGATTTGACTGAGAGATGTCCTCATCATGAGATACCATTGAAGGTGCTTGTACAAAACTATTTTGGAGGACTTCCATCTAATGTTCATGGCCTGATGAGTATCGCATGTGGTGGTAGCTATCTGAATAGGGATGCAGAGTCAGTTTGATCCATCTTTGAGTGGATGGTGGAGAATTAACATGTAGTTGACTCTACTCGGGCATTCAAGAAGGACCCATGGCTACCATACCAGGGAGAGCATCATAAGGTGGCACATTTTTCTGATTTTGATTCATGATCTAAAAGGGGATTCATTAGTGAGAAGCTTACACTGGTTGACATGATTCATAAGCAAGTTCAAGAATTGACAACAATGAGAGAGTTGGAGAAACTCCCATCACTTCCTCGCCTGTTAAGTGATTTAACTAAGAAGGTCACCAAACTATAGCTTTAGTACCAACAATCCCGCCCTTCTACTTCCCAGCTTGTACAGAAATATTTATCCACTCCTCCCACCCGTCAAATTTAGTACATTCAGAATGTGATGGTACAACCTACTGAACCTCCATAAATGGATTGGCATGAGGATCCATCCTATGCCAACATGAGTCAGATCACTAGCCCTGGAGATGATGATGTTGATTCTCACTTTACTTTTGAGATCAAATGGATATGGTAGCTCTTGTTTAGCCACCAACACACTTACTCCTCAGAGCGAACACCAACAGCAGCATAGTCATCCACAGTATGGACATCCACATTTCCTGCACCATCATCACTTCATGCATTAGCAATCTCACCAACATGCCTATCAGATACCACATTCTTATCAGTATCCTGCTACACATCCACATGCCTATCAACACCAATAACATTAACAATATTCTTTTACACCATAACAAAACA
>JAZKJV010002073.1:0-34191 GCA_037367405.1 Ottelia alismoides
TGCTATATGGTGAACTTACATGTATAGCCTGATGCATTTAACACCCGCGACGCAACGGTCATGGCCCTAATGCACACACACACACACACATGCCACCCTCTTGCCCTACAGAATTACTATGCACGTGCCGTATCTAGTATGCACGTGCCGTATCTAGCTCCTACCGCTCGCTACGTAGCGTGACTGCTGTATGACCGCTTTGCAGTACGAACCCTCCCTACCGCAGCTGTAGCAACTCAAAACCTCATGATCGGACGCAGGTTTCCATAGGGACAAATGGTCAGGGATAACACGCACATGAGGTTTTGCGTTGCTACAGGTAACCGTAAACACTGGTGTTCACGATGTTCGACGAACCTGTTCAACATATGCTCTGTCCATGTTCCCCCCAAAGGTCCGAGTTGGCCGGGACTCATAGTGCTAATGTGATTGGTGACATCGCTATGGATCGGGAGGTTGCGAGTTCAAATCCTTGAACCTGCAACTCTCTACTTGCGGGGGGAAATGCCGTCCTGGGCATAGTTGACCACCCTTAGAGGCGGGGGCTATGCTGCCAAACAGGCGGAGCGAGTGGGCGGAGCGGAGCATGCCCGTAGCCGGATCAAGCCGAACATGCCGGCGCCATGAGCGAGAGCATGGAAAAGGATGGTGCCAGGCGGATTTGTAAAGCCGCAGAGCCCTGCTGACGACGGCTCATCACCTCTGGCCCCTTACACACGCGGGTATGACCCAAGCGTAACGTTTCCCTTTTTTTCTGTCCATGTTCAGCATACACAGCTGAACAACCCTGGTGAACATGCCCCAGCTGCGGTAGGGCCTCGTTGACAGCGTTCGCTGCTGTGCGTTGCATGCTATGCACCTGGCTTCATCCTTTTGAGCGCATACTGCTCCGGGAGAAGTTCTGGTGAGCGGGCGGAGGGGGCGGGCGGGCGGGATACAAGCGTGAACCCACCCGGGACGCGTAGCCAGCGGAAACGACACGTCGCGTCCGTTGCTGTGCGCGTGTCGTTGCTGTGCGTGTTCGCCTGCCGCCGTGGTCTACTCTCGACGCGCATATTGCGCCCATCCCAAGTGCATCCGTAGCCTCGTTTCGCCGTGCATCTGCCATCACCTAATCACGTGGGTATGCGCACGCATGCCGTTGTTTTCGAGCTGTTGCGTGTAGGCGGCTGTGTGTATACAATGATATGACAATTACAACAACAACAATAAACATCAATGATAACAATCATAAAAAACAAACACTGAAAAGCATAACTAGTATAAGTATCAGGTCAGATCCGCGGGACTTAAGGGGGCTGAGCACGATGGGCTAGCATGGAGCAGCCTTACGACTACCCATCCAGCCATCAGGGGAACCAGAGTGGGGAGGGAGCCTCGGCCGACGTCCCTGGGCGCCGCCGCTTGCCGCGGCGGGCCTTTCCCGGGCCTTGCGGCCTGTGCATACGATGCGGGCCTTGGGTATGACACGCCTTGCGGCCCGTGTGTACGACACGCGCTAGCATGGACTATCCAGGTTCCTCCTCCCGCTTCGCTTCGTCCAGCTTTGCTTCATCGTCTTTTGCCTCCGTTTTGGCTTCGGCGTTCGCGGGCTGCCTTCGCTGATCCCCAGCCTTGCTCTTCCCCGGCGGCAAACCCACTACGTCAGGTGTCGACGGCTGCATGCCGCGTTCCTGTACTGAGCAACGCCATCCGGCCGTGATGGTAACGTAAACCCCCTCGGCCGGCACTGACGCCCAGGCGGTGTACGAGGAGGAACTATGCCTCGCTAATAACAATAATTATAACTTACGCATCGGTCACACCGGCGTGTGTTTTAGCTGCCGGGTCGCACGAGCATGTCCGTGAGATTACCGGTTCTTAACGTCTGCAGCAGGGGGGCTGCGCCTGATGACAGACAGCAACCACCAACAGACGTGCCAGAAATCTCTCGACCCCTATGGGGATCGAACCCGAGACCTCTCGCATGCCAGCCACCTCCACGAACTTATGTCGTGGCAAGGCCTCGTCAGTTTTCCTTCCACTGGCGGGAGATACTATGCCTCGCTATCAAAGCTATCAGACTTGCGCGGCTGCTGTCACGGTTGGCCGCTGTATCCGAGGCTAAATGCGGACCTTTCATGTAAAAGGTACGAGCGTGCCCTTACTTGGTGACCGGGGAGGCGGCGGTAATGGCAGCGCGTAGGGCGTGAAGCGGAACCACTGATTAAGGGAGCCAGCGGTGCCGCAGTCATACTGTATGAGCTGCGTGTTAGGAAGAGTGCCGCTACCATACACGTCAATACACCTGCAAGGAGTTGAGGCGGTCGAGTTGTGCGAGGTTGGGCTGATCCTCAGGCAGTGGCAGACACCGAGCAAGATATGGAGACGTACGCTCATGAACATGCCTGATCCGTGCACTTGCTGAATTTGTGCACCGGCTGATTCAAGCACGCCAGATGGCGCTGAATGAACTACCCTGACCACTCTGGTTCGTATCGGGTAGCAGCTTGTAACATAACATAACATGTACAGCATGCACAAGACTCACCCTTACCGTACTGCACTTACTACCTTTTGAAAGCCCATGCAAGGGAACCCGGCCTAGCATGGTCAAGGTTTGCTACAACCAACTAGAAGGCAAGACGAGCCAAGCGAAACAACCACAACGCGCGCAAACAATCGCAGTCACGAGCAGCAAGCGGTACCATGCGCGCGACGTGCAGCAGATAAACAAGTGTGCTGCACTGTGCAAACCAACCACACATGATGTTTAGAAGGAGAAGATTTGCTGTTCAGAATGACACATGATACATTTAGAAAGAGAAGAACATGATGTATATAGGGTACCGCAGTTTCAACGGCAGCATTACCTTCCGGACGCCATGCCTTTGAGCATCATGCTGGTGCGGTCCGCACTGATCGTCGGGATCCAGCCCTGACTGTCGCTGCCGGAGCACGGTTCCTGAACGATTGCCGCGCCGTTGCTCAAGCTGCCGCCTCGGACCCCACGCACTGGCCAGATGCGGTACGAATCTCAACGTATGCCGTAGACCCGCCCACCGCCAGGCCCCAGGTGAAGGTAAAGCGCTGCGCAGACACCTGGCTGCTGCAGGTCCAAAGCACAAGCTGCTCCGCAGGCACAGGTTGGACTCCGCCGACCATCCAGCACAACGGCGTCACTCCGGTCACGTGCAGTGGCGCCAGGTCGTAGTTGAAGCCAGCAGTTGCAGGGTGGGGCACTAGGAGGAGAGGCAGAGACGGACATGCAGGCCAATTAATCAGGGCGAAAACTAGGAGGTAAGACGCGCAGCATGAACAAGCGCGCCAGCGGCCCGGCATATCCCAGGCATCCGTCAGTGGTGGCCAGGTGTCGGCGACACTTCCAAATCCTTGCGTGTTACACAAGGCTGGACTAGCATACACGCATGTCGACAAATGGAACCATACATGGGCAGACCCCCTGCTGGTTAAAATGCATCCCCGGTGGTTGGGTAGATCGTAACAGATCGTAAGGCGTGCACCCAATGTAAGCCCATCGTGCCCAGTCCCCTTCATTCGCGCGGGCCTGATCACGCTTACCACACTCATACGTTTTGTTGTTATGCTGATCATTGTCATTATTATATGTTATGATCATCATCATTATTGCTAACTTAGTGTATTTAAGTGGGGTTAACCGTTGGGCGAAGCCCTAAGGGCACGGCCGGGCCGGACAGCCTGGCCTGCCGCAGCCTAGTCCTCAGGGCTGCGCACCTAGCGGGTTGCATTTGGGGGCGCGTAGCGCCTGCGTCTGTATCTTGTTTTGTTCGTTCAGCGCTGCTGAACGACGACAAGTCCCGCGCCTCGTGCGCGCCTTGTGTTACACTCCGCTGGTCTTCGACACTCAGCAAGAGCCACCGGCTCCAGCATCCCCACACCGTGGAATTTTAGGCCACCGGCCACAACCCACCACTCGTAGGCTAGGCAGTGCCCTTCGGGCCGTAGCTGCGCGCAGGGCAACATGGGACGTTTTTGGTTTTTCTCCTGGTTCTGGCCGGTTTTCTAGGCCCTGCGGCTGCAATGCCCCCCAAAAAGGACGCCGCCCCCGAACACGAAGGGGACGCCCAGCCTGGAACCTCCCCCTCCGGCAACGAGGCCGTCCTTGAGGCGCTAGCTAAACTCGCCGCTCGGTTCCAGACCCTGGAGGACCAGGTGAAAGCAGGTGGGCACCGCGGGGACGCCGATAGCACGGCCAATTTTGGAAGCGTCTTGGGGCCTTCCGCACTCCCCAGTCACAGCGCTCAGCCGACGACAGCCCATACCCCATGTCACCTGACGTGCTCAGCAGCCTGCCTACTGTACTGGATATGAAGAACGGGCTCCCGTTGAACCGGTACAAATCCTTCCAGCTCTACCGCGAGTTAGCTGAGAAGCAGCGCGACCCTACCGACAAGCCCGGGTCTCTGCTCTACGAATGCGGTTTCCTGATCACCCTCTTCGGCGTCGCCGGGTTCATGGAACCAATCCTTTTGCTGCTCAAGGACGTTATTTCAGGCCTTCGGCGTACCGCAGCCCCCCTCACCCCGGAGCAGCAGCAGGCCATCGACGGCATCATCAACACCTCCCTTTACGATGCCCAGTGCTCAACCTTCTTATTCGGGCCCGGCTCAATTGTATCCAGGAGTTTGCGAATAAAGGCCGGGATGGCACGGTGCGCATGTGGGAAGCGTACTTTGGCTCATACGAACGGGACCTACCGGATGCCGTTACCCGCGCGTATGATGACGAATTCAACGCAGCCCGCCTCAAAATCTCCGTCAAGGCGTTGGCGGAGCGCTCTCTCATGGGCGCTGCCACCCGCGGCCGTGGGGGCCGTGGGGGCAGGGTTTCACAAGGGGGCCGGGCTTCCTTTTCCAACTACACCAATCGGCGGGCCGCGCTCGCCGCCAACGGCAACCCCAACGCTGGCCAGCTGCCCACCCAGGCCGCGGGCCAGCCGCGGTAAAGATGGGTGCCTCCGCAACTCCCCTGCACCAACGGGTCGCCTCCAATGTTGAAGCATGGAAGGCTATCGGTGCAGACAGCCACACCCTTCAGTGGCTGAGGCACGGTGCCTGTGGAGTTTCTGGGCGATAAGCCTCCGCCGGCCTTTGATATGCCCGCCCTGCCAACAACGCAGCAGCAGCACAACTGGTGGCTTGACAAGGAGGAACCGCGCCTTATCGCCTTGGGTGCTATTTCGCGCGTGCCGGAGTCCAGCTCGCCGCCTGCCCACATCAGCAATGCGTTCTGCGTCCCCAAGCCTGGGTCAGCCAACTGGCGCGTAGTGGTCAACCTGAAGCGCATGAATATGGCGCAGAAGGGGCGCACCTGCCGGTACGAGACGCTCAAATTGCTTCGCCGCATGGGCATGAAAGGGTCTTGGATGATTAAGATGGACTTGGCCGACGCGTTTTACCACATCCCAATCAGGCAGCAGGACCGTAAATACTTCACCTTCCGGTTCTGTGGCGTGCTGTACCAGATGAACGTCCTCCCTTTCGGCTGGCTGAACAGCCCGTACTATACCAAAATAATGCGCAACGTTGTTCGGTTTTGGCGGGACCCTTTGGCAGCGACCCGTACAGCACGCGTCTCCCCCCCGGCGCCACCGCACCAACTTTTCCCACCTCGGCGGGCGGGCAGCCCGCTGCGCCGGGCCGGGATCCGTGTCCTCCCCTACTTAGACGATTTTCTGTTCGTGTTCTCCTCAGCCGATCAGGCGCGGGCCGGCGCGTCTTGGATACGGCAGGTGGTTGAGTTCCTGGGCCTCTCCGTACACCCCACCAAATGCGAGTGGGAGCCCTCGCAAGCCGTACAACACTTAGGAATTACCGTGGATACCTGCGCCGGCGTTTTCTCAGTCCCCAAGGAGAAGCTCGCCAAGCTGCGGCGCATGGCTGTTGATCTGCGCGTCACCGCCAAGAAGAACCGGCGCCTCGTCTCTAAGCGCGACCTCGCTAAGCTGTGCGGCTTCGCCCAGAGCGTCAAACTGGCCCTGCCGCCAGCCCAGCTGTTCCTGCGCAACCTCTACACCGACGTGTCGCAGCCGGTTTCCTGGAGCGGGAAGGTGCGCCTGTCTCGCGGCTCGCTGCGCGACCTCGACTGGTGGGCCGACGTGCCTAAGCAGCACTGCTCTGCACCCATCACCCTAGGGCCCGCAGCCGTCGAGTTGTGGGTGGACGCATCCGATCATTCCTGGGGCGCCGTGCTGAATGGAAAAACCGCACGTGGGTACTGGACTGGGGCAGAGCCAGCGCAGCACATCAATTTCAAGAGCTGCGCGCCGTTAAATACGCTTTACTGTCTTTCTTGGATTACGTCTCCAACCGGGTGGTTTTAGTACGGGAGGATAATACTACTACGCAAGCGATCCTGGGGAACTACTCCTCCCGTTCACCCCTGCTGCACGAGGAGTTTCGGTCGCTTTGGCAGCTCCTGTCCACCCACAATATCGTTTTACAAGTGGAACGGGTTGCCAGCGCCGATAATCTCGCGGATGCGCCGTCGCGCCTGGTCGATGACAGCGACTACAAGCTACACCCGGTGTTTTTCCAGCTCTTGGATGCGCGCTATGGCCCGCATGACGTCGACCTGTTTGCCACGCACACCAATGCGCAGCTGCCCATCTTCTTCAGCCGTTTCCACTGCCCGGGGACATCTGGGGTCAATAGCTTATTGCAGCCCTGGCACGGCCGCAACTGCTACGGCAACCCGCCTTACGACCCTGATTTGCTCCTCTCCGTCGTGCAGAAAATTCGGGAGGAACGCGCTTCGGTCACCCTGGTGGTACCGTGCTGGACAGCGCAGCCGTGGTGGCAGCAGCTCATGGAACTAGCGACGGATTTGGTTTACCTGCCGGGCAGCACGCAGCTGTTCGCGCCGGGCCAGGGGGGTCCCAGCGTTTCATGCCCCCCCCGCGCTGGCAAGTAGTAGCGGTGCGAGTTCAGTGGTAGCTTGGGCGGCGGCGCGCAACACCCGCGCAGCGCCGCAGCGTTATACGCTGTCGGTGCCTGCCGGCACGGCGCCGTCGGTCCTTAGTGACTTAGTTTTCACGCACTTGTTGCATGCATTTAGAGACGTGGCGAACGCCGACTCGCATGCGCCCCGCCTGCGCGAGGTTGCCTTAGTCATGGCGTCTAGGGTGTCAGCCCGCACTTGGGCTTCGTACTCTTCGGTGTTTTCGCGTTTTGTGCGCTTCTGCGTGCTTGAGGACCTAGATTTCCTCCCGGCGTCGCCGTACACGGGTTGTTGTGGGCACAGCATTTAGCGCATGACGGTACGGTTCAGGCGGCTACATCGCAGCCCTATTTTAGTGCGGTCAATACTATTCATGAGCTCCTGGGTTTTCCCAAGCCGTGTGCGGGCGATAATGTGCCTTTCACCGCCTTCGTTTCGGGTTGGAAGCGGCTCCAGGTGGCGACAGTCCCCGGCCGCTCTTTGGTTCTAGCGTTTGCGACCGATTATGCAGTTCAGCTGTATGAGGCGCTTCCTCGTTTCGAGGCGCCAGCTGTTGCACTGGAGCTGCAGCAGCTTTTGTTTGTCGTGCTTGGGTTTTGCCTGTTTTTGCGGCCGGACTCCCTGCTTTCTGTTGCGTGGTTTAAGGTGGTAGATAGCAGCGAGGGCCCGGTTCTCCAGTATCAACCGTTGAGTTGGAAAGGCAAGGGTTACCCAGCCGGACAACGCGCCCGTCCTTCAGTTTCCTTTGGGCAGCCTCCCGTTGTTAGTCTCGGCGTTGCGGCTGCATATTTCGCACGCCCTGCCTGGCGCTGGGGGTTTGTGGGGCCTGGGCCGGGCGTCCCGGCCGACCGTTGGGGTGGCCGAACGCTGGTTGCAGGAGGTCTTGTTGCGTCTCAACCTCCGCCATTTAGCGGACACCCACACCTTGTATAGTTTGCGCCGTGGGGGCGCCTCTGCTGCGCGCGCGTCCGGCGTACCGATGGAGGTCTGGAGAGTTTTGGCGGCTGGTCCCCAGGGTCGTTGGCCTTGCACTCGCACTACCTGGACTTTGGAGTTGCCCGCAGCGCCGCCTCCGACCTGCTCTTCGCGCGTTTGGCGGCTGGTCGGGTCCCCGTGTTTGCCGCGCAGTACTTCAACAAGTGATCATTTATCTTTTCGTTTGGCAGTTCGCGATAGCCAAGCAGGTTAATGCTAACTTAGTGTAATTAAGTGGGGTTAACCGTTGGGCGAAGCCTAAGGGCACGGCCGGGCCGGACAGCCTGGCCTGCCGCAGCCTAGTCCTCAGGGCTGCGCACCTAGCGGGTTGCATTTGGGGGCGCGTAGCGCCTGCGTCTGTGTCTTGTTTGTTCGTTCAGCGCTGCTGAACGACGACAAGTCCCCACCCACCCGTTCCCTTTCTGTTACGCTGTTGTTGCACTAACCTGCCCGTCTATTGTTATTATTACAGTTTTTATCTCCTCTACCGTTTTGTGTCGAGGCCGCGCACTCCATGCGTGGCCCCAGCGGAACTATGTAACCAAAACGGCAGTTCGCGATAGCCAAGCAGGTTAATGTAATTGCTGATTGTCATTACAGTTATTGCTGTTTGTTGTTGCAACGCGTCTCATCAGGGCGAGGCGGGGGAGTCCGTGCACAGTCCAAGCAAGCAACTAAAGGACTACAAGCACAGAGCAAGTCGACGAGCCAGGCTTTGCAGCTCCACGTCCTATTCGGTGCAACCGCACTCTCAGTGGTTCCCTTTGCGTCGTGGTACAGCACACAAGGATTTATCGATGCCGAGCCCAGCACGGGTGGAGCACCGGTACTATTAAGCACGGCCAGGCAGCCAACACGTCAGAGTTTAATCGCCGCAGCTAGCGTGCTGCCATTGACGTGCTCGCTTCCTCGAACGCAGGCATTGCAGGCAGCCGCTCTCGCCAAACCAGTACTCCGCCCACCAACTTACTCTTCATGTATCTGCACGCACGGCGGGTGAATGATGCGACGACGACGTTTGAGCAGGAACTCTTTAACCAGTTGGCGGTTACGTCGGCGATGAACCCAACACAGGAGGTGCTTGCGTCGCACGCCGCAGCACTCGCAGGGACGTTCGGCGGTAGTGGGCTGCCAATGTCGTTGCCATTACAGTCTTGGTCGTAAGTAACGACGTAGCCAGCAAAAGGAGTGCACGTCGTCCCTGATGCAGCGAGATATGCACATACATGGACCAGTTGAGTGTCCGTCCAAGCAAGTAGATGGGCCGCCATCGTATGCAACCATCCTGCGAAACAGCGCTGTCTTCATGCCAATCAAGGTGGGGCGCACGACGCTGTGATTGCCGGCTGTTGTACCCACACGCGCGCGCACGCAGTGCCGAAGCTCTGCACCCACAGCCCGTGAAGGAATCTCGCGGTTGGTTCGTGGCGGTGCCGCAGCCCCCACCAGCTTACGCGATCGGCGTTGGTTCCGGAGCAAACTACCGCTAGATGTATGACTGCACTACACACATGCAAAACCAATCCACGCACTGCCTTAAATGGGTAGTTCCACAACTACACACACTCTGCGCATCAGCCATGCGTACAAGGGTCGGCGCCCCATGTGTGCGTACTGAACGACTAAGGCATGAATTGGTGTAATTGATGTAGCTTTATTACACACCACGTACACGTACCTCATCAACTACCTGGGAGATACATTTGCCCATGCCGCAAAACAATATGTCCACTCTGTGTCGATCCACGCATGAGGGCCACCGCTGCTGCAAATCACCATGTTGTTAATCAATGCCTACGCATGTACCATGCCCCTTGAGCCATCCTGCCCCAGCCGATTACTCAGCCTACGTCTGTAAAGAATGGGAACTGTGTAAAGGCCGCGAAAACGCCATGCCGGAAATGAAATCCGCGTATTGCCGCGTATACACGGCATCGCCTTCAGCCGTGCATACGCGGTGACCGCCTGTAACAGGGCGAGGCCTTGGTCGTACACAGAAATGGCCCGATAAGGCCCTTATCGGAAATCCGAGGTACTGGTATGTACTTGCGGATGGACGGTGCTCACATCCGCGGGATTCCTCTTGCTTTCGTGCGCCACAGGGCTGCATTTAAGTATGCTCCTGTGACATCGCCGCGTATATGCGGTCCGATTCGCGTATGTGTGGTACCGCGTATACGCGGGATATGCGGCAAATACACGGCACCGTCTATCTATATGCCGCGTACACGCCGCGTACATACGCGGCGTTTTTCGCGTATATGCAAACCCCATCTTTTGCAGACGTACTGCGACAGAATATGATAACAAAAACAATAAGCATAACAATGAAAATACTAGTCATAGTACGCTGGGACAAACCCGCGTGTGTTAAGGGGGCTGGGCACGATGGGCTAGCACGGAGCAGCCTTGCGAACTACCCAGCCACCAGGCGACGGAACACATACTGGGTGCCACAGCTTTGAATAAAAGCAAGTTACTGCACCCGCCTTCCGGCAAGGCGGAGCAGTGCCAACGGGCCGGCGCTCATGATAATGACGAAAGGCGCCGGCTTTTGATGAACAGCGTGCTATCTTAGCTAAGCACGCCGTACGTACCTGGTAAGGTACCAGGCGGTGGGGGTGGAAGTGGCGGCGGGGGGCTCGGCGGTGGGGAAGTGGAACCTGTATGTACAACATGGCGGGTGCTTAAGGCGGGGTGTTGCTTGGCCACTACTAGCCAAAGGACCTGCACACGTGGCCTGTGCTTCAGCCGATGATCCAACCATGGGCTTTCTGGTACAACATTGGATTTTCAAAGCGGTCGTCCCCCGCACTCCCTGTATACGGGTAAAGGCCCCACAGGTAGGTGGCCTGGCGTGAAAGTATTGTGGGGCTTTCCCCCCAAAGGTCCGAGTTGACCGGGACTCATAGTGCTAATATCACTGGTGGCATCGCTATGGATCGGGAGGTTGCGAGTTCAAATCCTTGAACCTGCAACTTTCTACTTGCAGGGGTAAATGCCGTCCTGGGCATAGTTGACCACCCTTAGAGGCGGGGGCTATGCTGCCAACCAGGCGGAGCGAGTAGGCGGAGCGGAGCATGCCCGTAGCCGGATCAAGCCGAACATGCCGGCGCCATGACGGCCGAGAGCATGGAAAAGGATGGTGCCAGGCGGATTTGTAAAGCCGCAGAGTCCTGCTGACGGCTCGTCACCTCTGGCCCCTTAACACACGCGGGTATGACCCAAGCGTAACGTTTCTCTTTTGTGGTGCCTTTACAACACGCCGGTTGACCGCCGCGTATTATTATTATTATTATTATTATTATTATTATTATTATTATTATTATTATTATTATTATTATTATTATTATTATTATTATTATTATTATTATTATTATTATTATTATTATTATTATTATTATTATTATTATTATTATTATTATTATTATTATTATTACTATTGTTATTATTATCAATTAGTTTATTTTTCATTATTATTGTTATTATTGTTATCATTTTATTATAATTTTATTATTATTACTATTGTTACTGTTTTTATTATAATTGTTTTAATTTTTAACATGATTGTTATTGTTATTATTGCTATTCGTATTGCTGGTACTTTTTCTTTTTATTTCTTTTATTAGTACAACATTGTTAACATTGTTACATGATTATTGTTGTTACTATTACTGTTGATACTGTTTTCATTATCATAATTACTATCACCATTGTTATCGTCATACATTATCGTAATCATTGTTTTTATTGCTGTTCATCACTATCATTGTTATGGAATGATTATCATGGTTACTATTGTTGCAATATAGGTGCAGTGTCTCACAGCAATGCGAAACTGGACGAGACCTTGCGACGATAAAATCTCGTGGTGGCTGGCACGCAGGTGGTCGTGAATTCGACCCCGATCAAATTCGAAGACTGATGTATGCATTGATCCGCAGCATTAAACGTTACATACACCACCTGAAAGACTAGAAAGAACATTTGCCTCTGCCGGAAGTAAGCGCGAAACAACATGTCCACTCGAGTCAAGCCACACATGAGGACTACTGCTGCAAATCAGCCTGTGTCAATCAATGCCTGCGCATGTACCATGCCCCTTGGGCCGTCCTGCCCCAGCCGATTGCTCAGCCTACTGCGACAGAATACATACTGGGTATCACAGCTTTTTGAATAAAAAGCAAGTTACTGCACCCGCCTTCCGGCAAGGCGGAGCAGTGCCAACGGTCCGGCGCTCATGATAATGATGAAAGGCGCCGGCTTTTGATGAACAGCGTGCTATCCTAGCTAAGCACGCCGTACGTGCCTGGTAAGGTACCAGGCGGCGGGGGAGGAAGCGGCGGCGGGGGGCTTGGCGGTGGGGGAGGGGAACCTGCATGTCCAAGGTGGCAAGTAGGGTAAGGCTAGTAAGGCGGGTGATGCTTGGCCACTGCTAGCCAAAGGCCCTGCACACGTGCCTTGTGCTTCAGCCAATGATCCAACCATACATGGGCTTTGTGGTGCAACTTCGAGCTCCCAAAACGGTCATCCCCGCGCACTACCTACACACGGCGGGTGAAGGCCCCGCAGGTAGGTGGCCTGGTGTTCAAGGGATGTGGAGCGTTTGGTACCATGCAGGTGAAGCATCTCACAGCATCGGAAAGCAAATACTAAACGACGCCTTCATTCCCCCGATTTCTGCTTACCTGGTGGAGGAGGAGAAGGCGGCGGGGTGGCGGGGAGATGGGGCCGGGGTCGGGCCTGTGACGACAGGCCGATGCACATGCATGGGCAGATCTCCTGAACGGATTTCGGATCTATGGAGCATGCCAACACTTGTTGCAGGCTGAAATCGCAGATAACTGGGAGCCGCAGGGCGAGTGATGCAGAAGATCCTGAAACCAATCGACATCAACCGGCGGTCTAGATAGTCGTAACGCCTGCTGGCCTTGTGTAACGTCATGTTTTGTCTGAGCACCGGTTGATTGCCCAGCACCGCATATGGCGCCCAAGCCAAAGCGCATTACCCTCAAGCACACTCTCCGGCTTGCCGGCGCCGCGTCGCTACTCCTCATACCTCACCGACGCTGCTGCCGCACCGCGGTAGTTGTACCTGCCAGTGGTACTTTCAAGAAGCTAGAGTCTAGTCTGTCTAACTAGCACAGCAGGCTACTGGTTGGGGCGCTCCCACCCACAAACCCACCCGGGCGCGTTTATGACAGGGCGATGATCCACGCAGCGCGCAGACCGCATGACCGCATGAAATAGGCTCAGCCAACGCAGCATCAGATGTAGGCCACAGGGAACACGCGCAAAGCATCAAGCGTGTCACGTGTCACATGTCCTCGCCCCCTACTCGGGCTGTGGGCTAGACACAGTACACACAAGTCAGGACCGCCGGACTCACTGACGAGTGTTAGGATGTTGTTCAGGTAGGCCTCGACCGTTTGAATGTCCGACGGCTGCAGCACACGGTTGTACAGTATCACAGCGGCGCAAGCCCAGTCGCTGCGTTCGTTGATGAAGCCGCTGATGCTGAGCTGCTTGGGAGCCATCAAACCCGTCAGGGTTGAGCCGGTTGCAGTGGTGCGATCGACGCCGTTAGAGCGGTATAACATGCGCTGATCGGTGTTGACCACCCACGCGTCGCCGTGCACGCTGGCAGTAGACTGGGTCACCCACGCGGTGCCATGGAACGCCACGCCGCTCTTGCCGAGATGGTGGCCAGAGAGGAAGTTGACACCGGAGTTGTCGACGTCCGTGATGATGCGCTGCCGCGCAGTGGTGGATGCGCCAGGCTGTGTGTAGTAGCGCGTTAAGGCGAAGAGCGTGTAATCGGTGCTGATGCCCAGAGAGACGGAGGTGGGGATAACAATCGTGGACCGTGTTGCAGCGCCGTACAGAAACCCAGGCTTGCCGTTGTTGGCAGCGGCCATGCTTGGGGCGGCGTAGGTACCGCCAGCCAGCGCCCAGGCGTGGTTGTTCTTGCCAGACTTGTCACGCCACAGTCCGGTCACGGCGCCACCCCCTGGCGTGTAGCTGGTGGTGGCCGCATCCCAGCTGTCGGCCTCGTACCACGCGACCAGGCCCTCAAATGACTCAGGTACAGACCCTGCAAACGCACAGGGGCACTTAGTCATATAACAATGTTAATGATAATGTTACGCATGGTCAAACCCGCGTGTGTTAAGGGGGCTGGGCACGATGGACTCACACGTAGTGCTCATCTTACGACGACACCCAAATGGTATCTACCCAGCCACCAGGGTCGGGAGCATGGCGGGCCGCCGCACGGCACTCAGTCAACAAGTTGTTGGATGAAGGTAAAGGAATCGGCTGCCGGGCCATACGGCACTAAGTATGGCAGCTCCTTGTCGTAACTGGTGCACTGGTCACAACGCTACCCCAGTTTTCGGGGGCCGTATCAGAACGAAGCGACACGCGCTTGCGCAAGGCCACGAACACTACTCTTATTACAATCGTTGCATATCTCCCACCAATGGAAGAAAAACTGGACGAGGCCTTGCCACAGAATGAGTTAGTGGAGATGGCTGGCGTGCGAGAGCGAGGTCTCCGTTCGATCCCCTGAGGGGTTGAGAGATTTCCGGCACGTCTGTTGGTGGTTGCTGTCTGTCATCAGGGTTGGTTTGTAGGCTTTGTACAAGGGTCCCCGTTCACGATGGGGCGATGGTCATTCACACCAACACAGCAGTCCTGCCTTCCCGGCTTCCCGCATTCCTTTGGGCATACCTGCCCCGTCAGCACTGGAAAGTCGCACAGTGGGGCTTGAACTTTTCAGTGCTGACGGGGGAGGTGTGCCCAGGGGCATGCTGGAAGCCTTGAAGGCACGCAGGACTGCGACGTCCTTCGTAGGCGTGGCCGTGGCCCCGTCGACAACGGGGCCCTTGTGAGGCTTGTCCTCGCCGTCGAGATGGTGGTTGTTCACTATATCTTTCCTGGAGTCCACTAGCTGTTGTTGGTGGTAGATCTAGGCTCTTCAAAGCAGGCCCCCTAGCCCAGACGTTAAAGCGTGTGGCGCTGCACGAACTGCTTGAGCTGGTAATAGCTGGTTGGAGTGCATGCCGTCGCATTAGCGAGGTCCCAGCGTAATGGAACAACGTCTGTAAAGAAGTAGGCGTGTTGACACCGTGTTAAAACTGCCATGTCAACATGGATGTGTCACACGGCGGCACCGCGTGCGTCCGTGTTGACGCAGTGCGGTGTTGATTGACATGGGCCGCCGCCGTGTTAACACGGTGGACGGCCATGTTGCAACACAGTGTCGTGTTGAACACCGACTGATACCGTGTTGCACATGGCGCAATGTCAACACAGTGGCTGGCCGTGTTTGAACATGGCACAATGTTAACACGGACCTGGTGGCTGGGTAGTTCGTAAGGCTGCTCCGTGCTAGCCCATCGTGCCCAGCCCCCTTAACACACGCGGGTTTGACCCAGCGTATTATTATTATTATTATTATTATTATTATTATTATTATTATTATTATTATTATTATTATTATTTTTATTATTATTATTATTATTATTATCATTATTATTATGATCATTATTATTATTATTATTATTATTATAATAATTATTATTATTATTATTATCATTATTATTATTATTATTATTATTATTATTATTATTATTATTATTATTATTATTATTATTATTATTATTATTATTATTATTATTATTATTATTATTATTATTATTATTATTATTATTATTATTATTAGTATTAGTATTATTAGTATTAACACGGACCCCACAACATGGTGCAATGTTGACATCGTGTGTCACACGGTGCCGTGTGCAAGCACGGGGCTCTTCGTGTCAACATGGCCCGAGGGTTTTACAGACAAATAACAATACCTGGTGGAGGAGGAGAAGGTGGCGGGGGCGGCGGCGGAGATGGGGGCGGCGGCGGAGATGGGGGCGGCGGTGGAGATGGAGCCGGGGTCGGGCCTGTGCGGGCAGGCCAAAGCCCACGCATGTGCAGATCTTCTTAGCATGCGAACACATATTGCAGGCGAGCATCACAGATAAATGGGGGCCACAGGATGACGCATTGGTTGCTGAAACCATCAACGTCGACCGGTCTAGATGGTCGTAACGCCTGTTAGCCTTGTGTAAACGTCCTGGTGGCTGGGTAGATACCCTTTGGGTATCGTCGTAGGATGAGCACTACGTGCGAGTCCTCGTGCCCAGCCCCCTTAACACACGCGGGTTTGACCATGCGTAACATTATAACTGTTATTATTATTGTGTAAACGTCATGTCTTGGCTGAGCACCGGTTGCCCAGCACAGCATATGGCGCCCATGTCAAAGCGCATACCCTCAAGCACAATCTCCGGATTGCCGGCGCCGCGTCACTGCTCATGCCTTATTGACGCTGCTGCCCCACCGCGGTAGCTATGCTACTTTCAAGAAGCTATCTCCCGCCATTTGTGGAACGAAAATCATCATCATCATCATCAAGAAGCTAGAGCCTATTCTATCAAACTAGCACAACCCGGCAGCAATGACATACGCCGGATTGACCGCTGCGTAAAATCATCATCATCATCATCATCATCATCATCATCATCATCATCATCAAGAAGCTAGAGCCTATTCTATCAAACTAGCACAACAGGCTACTGGTTGGGGCGCTCCCACCCACGCACCCACCCACCAACCCACCCACCCGGGCGCGTTGGTGACAGGGCAATGATCCACGCAGCGCGCAGACCTCGGCTGCGTTGGCTGGCAGCCAACGCAGCATCAAATGTAGGCCACAGGGAACACGCGCAAAGCATCAAGAGTGTCACATGTCACATGTCCTCGCCCCCTACTCAGGCTGTGGGCTAGACACAGTACACACAAGTCAGGACCGCCGGACTCACTGACGAGTGGTTAGGATGTTGTTCAGGTAGGCCTCGACCGTTTGAATGTCCGACGGCTGCAGCACACGGTTGTACAGTATCACAGCGGCGCAAGCCCAGTCGCTGCGTTCGTTGATGAAGCCGCTGATGCTGAGCTGCTTGGGAGCCATCTAACCCGTCAGGGTTGAGCCGGTTGCAGTGGTGCGATCGACGCCGTTAGAGCGGTATAACATGCGCTGATCGGTGTTGACCACCCACGCGTCGCCGTGCACGCTGGCAGTAGACTGGGTCACCCACGCGGTGCCATGAACGCCACGCCGCTCTTGCCGAGATGGTGGCCAGAGAGGAAGTGACACCGGAGTTGTCGACGTCCGTGATGATGCGCTGCCGCGCAGTGGTGGATGCGCCAGGCTGTGTGTAGTAGCGCGTTAAGGCGAAGAGCGTGTAATCGGTGCTGATGCCCAGAGAGACGGAGGTGGGGATAACAATCGTGGACCGTGTTGCAGCGCCGTACAGAAACCCAGGCTTGCCGTTGTTGGCAGCGGCCACGCTTGGGGCGGCGTAGGTACCGCCAGCCAGCGCCCAGGCGTGGTTGGTCTTGCCGGACTTGTCACGCCACAGTCCGGTCACGGCGCCACCCCCTGGCGTGTAGCTGGTGGTGGCCGCATCCCAGGCTGTCGGCCTCGTACCACGCGACCAGGCCCTCAAATGACTCAGGTACAGACCCTGCAAACGCACAGCGGCACCTGTTGGATGAAGGTAAAGGAATCGGCTGCCGGGCCATACGGCACTAAAGATGGCAGCTGCTTGTCGTAACTGGTGCACCGGTCACAACGCTACCCAAGGTTTCGAGGCCGTATCAGAACGAAAACCAAGCACGACTTACAATCACACACATCACGCATCACCCACAGGCTGCACACCTGGGTCCAACGCTGTGCTCAGGTGCAAAGGCGACGGGTTAAGCACCGTCTGCTTTATACACATTGCATTCGACGCCAATAAGAACGTGGCGGCCAGCAGTCCAGCACCATGCGCACACCCTAGTCCGGTTCAGCTTTGAAACGTGTCTGGTGCAGCAGCTTGGGGTACTTGGCGTGCATGGCCAGTGATCGCCGTCTCGTGCCCGAGTTCACTCGACATATGTACGGGGGGGGTGCAGTTGCTTATGCACCTTACGCACAAGCAGGTCCTCACCCGCTGCTCGATCGACCTACTCTTCATGTATCTGCACGCCTGGCGGCTGGAAGGCTGGCTGGTGATAGACGAGCAGGCGCTCTTCAGCCAGTTGTATGTTGTGTCGGCGATGAAGCCGACACAGGTGGCGCTGGCGTCGCACGCCGCAGCACTCGCAGGGACGTTCGGCGACAGTGGGCTGCCAATGTCGTTGCCACCACAGTCTTGATCTCGCGTGACGGTGTAGCCAGCAATGGGCTGGCATACTGCGCCGCATACATATGCAGATGAACGTACAAGCCACAAAGATACAATAACGAAGCCCGGCACAATGCTGTGGCTGTGGCCTCTGGTGGCTGGGTCTTTCGCAAGGCTGCAGCCTGCAGCTGCTCCATGCTGGCCCATCGTGCCCAGCTCCCTTAACACATAGGGTACCACAACCATCATCATCATCATCATCATCTTCATCATCATAACTATCATTATCATGCTATTGGTATCATGATCTATCGTTATCCTTATCATCCTTATCATCCATAACAATCATTATCGTCATCATCATTATCACCAAATCATCATCATTGTCATAATGATCATCATTTCAATCATCTAGCTGCGGCGGTAAACACGCACGAAGTGAAGTGTGACGCTACAGTCCGTGCGAGCGAGCATGCGCTCTTGGCGTTTTGACAAACTGCATTCATTCATTCGGCGAACACCGGGTAGCATGCCAAGCTGCTGTGGTACAAGGATGATAGCTCGGCCACAAAACCATGCTCAATTCTACAAGTATGTACTCATGGGCTTGCAAATGAATACGTACTAGTCAACACGTACCCGATGCTGAGGGCACCGCCCTAACCCTTGCCGCACTAAGGTACATGCGGTATACACTGTTGGTTGATTCTTTTCATAGGGTTCGCATCGGGTGCGGCGCAATGCCTGCCAATCAACCCGCGTCGCAGTGCGACCGCCCCAGGTCTCTTGTGGTACTTGTGGTGCAGCGGCTCCCCATGTCGCACGCACACACTCACTCACACACACACACACACACACAAACACACACACAAACACAGACACAGACACAGACACGCACAAACACACACACACACACAATCACACACAGACACACAGGTCCTCAACCCACACTGCCAACCTGCCTTTCATGTATCTGCACGCCTGGCGGCTGGAAGGCTGGCTGGTGACTGATGAGCAGGCGCTCTTCAGCCAGTTGTAGGTTGTGTCGGCGATGAAGCCGACACAGGTGGCGCTGGCGTCGCACGCCGCAGCACTCGCAGGGACGTTCGGCGACAGTGGGCTGCCAATGTCGTTGCCACCACAGTCTTGATCTCGCGTGACGGTGTAGCCGGCAATGGGCTGGCATACTGCGCCGCATACATATGCAGATGAACGTACAAACCACAAAGATACAATAACGAAGCCCGGCACAATGCTGTGGCTGTGGCCTCTGGTGGCTGGGTCTTTTGCAAGGCTGCAGCCTGCAGCTGCTCCATGCTGGCCCATCGTGCCCAGCTCCCTTAACGCACATGTACGGGTTTCATCCAGGGTACCACTAGTACCACAATCATCATCATCATCATCATCATCATTACAACTATCATTATCATGTTGTTGGTATAATGATCTATCGTTATCCTTATCATCCTTATCATCCATAACAATCATTATCGTCATCATCATTATCACCAAATCATCATCATTGTCATAATGATCATCATTTCAATCATCTAGCTGCGGCGGTAAACACGCACGAAGTGAAGTGTGACGCTACAGTCCGTGCGAGCGAGCATGCGCTCTTGGCGTTTTGACAAACTGCATTCATTCATTCATTCGGCGAGCACCGGGTAGCATGCCAAGCTCCCCCCAAAGGTCCGAGTTGGCCGGGACTCATAGTGCTAATGTCATTGGTGACATCGCTATGGATCGGGAGGTTGCGAGTTCAAATCCTTGAACCTGCAACTTTCTACTTGCGGGGGGAAAATGCCGTCCTGGGCATAGCTGACCACCCTTAGAGGCGGGGGCTATGCTGCCAACCAGGCGGAGCGAGTGGGCGGAGCGGAGCATGCCCGTAGCCGGATCAAGCCGAACATGCCGGCGCCATGACCGAGAGCATGGAAAAGGATGGTGCCAGGCGGATTTGTAAAGCCGCAGAGCCCTGCTGACGGCTCATCACCTCTGGCCCCTTAACACACGCGGGTATGACCCAAGCGTAACGTTTCCCCTTTTTGTAGCATGCCAAGCTGCTGTGGTACAAGGATGATAGCTCTGCCCACAAACCATGCTCAATTCTACAGGTATGTACTCATGGGCTTGCAAATGAATACGTACTTGTCAACACGTACCCGATGCTAAGGGCACCGCTCTAACCCTTGCCGCACTAAGGTACATGCGGTATACACTGTTGGTTGATTCTTTTTAAAGGGCTCGCAATGCCTGCCAATCAACCCGCGTCGCAGTGCGACCGCCCCAGGTCTCTTGTGGTACTTGTGGTGCAGCGGCTCCCCATGTCGCACGCACACACTCACTCACACACACACACACACACACAGACACAGTGTCAGAAACCCAGACCGGCTTAGGGCTGTACGTGGGCGGTACGGCATGATACGGGCGCAAGGTACTTAGGTACGCAGGCCCACAGCACGGACATCTCGAGCATTCCTCTTGCTACGTGACACACAGACACGCACAACACACACACACACACACACACACACAGTCACACACAGACACACAGGTTCCTCAACCCACACTGTCAACCTGCCTTTCATGTATCTGCACGCCTTGCGGCCTGGAAGGCTGGCTGGTGACTGATGAGCAGGCGCTCTTCAGCCAGTTGTAGGTTGTGTCGGCGATGAAGCCGACACAGGTGGCGCTGGCGTCGCACGCCGCAGCACTCGCAGGGACGTTCGGCGACAGTGGGCTGCCAATGTCGTTGCCACCACAGTCTTGGTCCGAAGTTGCGATGTAGCCAGCGACAGGAACGCACGCTGCGCCGCATATGCACACAAGCAGGCCGAAATCACGCTGGCAATTGCGGTCTTCAAACCAGGAAGGACACTACGGTTGCGCTTGTGCACGCGCAACAAGCGAACGTGCACAGAATATTGCGGGAACGATGCGCCCGGGGGTGCCCAGCCCACTCTGCGATTTCGGCGATTTGAAGAAAACACCAATTGCCGTAGTGCATCATGTGAAAGCGTGGCAGGAATGAAAACGTGCGTTTCCTGATTGGCCGTGCACCACGTGCAGCGCCGAACCACACTTACAATCAGCAGATACGCCAAGGCCAACCAGACAGTTTTGGACGGCCGTAAAGTTTGTCTAGAGATCCTCAGCGTACATGTGATGGAGGGTTCGCGCGACGTCTCTATCGTCTGGCGGCAGATACTTGCGCGCTGTGATTGGGTGCCCATGCGGTTGTGTGATCAAAAGAAGCCTCCAAGGTTGTGGAGCCCAGGTGTCAACCTGCTTTGCCCCTGCGATGTCAAAGACTTTCCTGCACGTCTGCAGGTGGCGGCCTGTTGTCAGGCGCAGCCCCCCTGCCGCAGACGGTACCGGTACTCTCACGGACATGCGCGTGCGACCCAGCAGCTAAACCACACGCGGTTGACCGCAGCACAACACTGCATCATGCATATGCTCCATGGCACGACCCCCCCCCCAACGGTCCGAGTTGGCCGGGACTCATAGTGCTAATGTCGTTGGTGACATCGCTATGGATCGGGAGGTTGCGAGTTCAAATCCTTGAACCTGCAACGGCTTTCTACTTGCGGGGGGAAATGCCGTCCTGGGCATAGTTATGTTACAGGCTGCTACCCGATACGAACCAGAGTGGTCAGGGTAGTTCATTCAGCGCCATTTGGCGTGCGTGAATCAACCGGTGCACAAGTAGTTGACCACACTTTCAGCATGCGGGGGCTATGATGCTGCCAACCAGGCGGAGCGAGTAGGTGGAGCGGAGCATGTCCGTAGCCGGATCAAGCCGAACATGCCGGCGCCATGACCGAGAGCATGTAAAAGGATGGTGTCAGGCGGATTTGCAAAGCCGCAGAGTCCTGCTGACGGCTCATCACCTCTGGCCCCTTAACACACGCGGCAATGACCCAAGCGTAACGTTTCCCTTTTCCACGGCACGACACCTCCCCAGCATTCTGAAGTCCCCGCCCCCCGGTGGGGGACCAGGATGGCTGCAGTAGGACAGCTCAGTGTGTCATAGCCATCGAAGCAGCGTTTACCCCGTCATCGGCAGCCTTTGCCTGGCCCTCGAACACGCCGCACGTGCGTGGGCTTAGAGCGTTGTCTGCGGCGGCGTGCATGTAAAAGCCCAGCTAGCTGGACTAGGCAGACTAGGTGAGGGCGGCGGCGGTGCGGCCGCGGCGGCGGCTCGCGCACCATTTCAGCACTGCCCATATAGCAAGTAGTATAGAATAGTAGAATGTATTGGTTCATACATGCCTATGCAGCATAGGCCGTTGCCATCCCAATCCAATGAAAGAAACCAGGGAAAAAAGCGCAGCGACGCCGAGCCAGGCCAGGTGCTGATATCGAGCCACGATCGGCCATAATGGCCGCCGGCACCTGCTGGCGGCCATCAGCCACGAGTGCAATTCAGCAGAGATGCCGATCGTCGTCACGGCTTTACACATGTGCACGTACCAAGCGCCGCATCGGCCGAGTGACGGGAGGCTATTGATATGCACTTGATAGATATTGTGTACTCATCAAATACATCCATCTGACATTACACCAACTGATCGCAGCGATTGACAGCCTCTCGACGGAGGGAGGGCCACCGGCACACCCACCCAGGACGGTGTTCAGGTAGGCCTCAACCGTCTGAATCTCCAACAGCGTAAGCACGCGGTTGTAAATGATGACAGCGGCGCAAGCCCAGTCGCTGGGCTCGCCGGTGAAGCCGTTGATGCTGAGCTGCTTGGGAGCCATCATACCCGTCAGGGTTGAGCCGGTTGCAGTGGTGCGATCGACGCCGTTAGAGCGGTATAACATGCGCTGATCGGTGTTGACCACCCACGCGTCGCCGTGCACGCTGGCAGCAGACTGGGTTACCCACGCGGCGCCATGGAACGCCACGCCGCTCTTGCCGAGATGGTGGCCAGAGAGGAAGTTGACACCGGAGTTGTCGACGTCCGTGATGATGCGCTGCCGCGCAGTGGTGGATGCGCCAGGCTGTGTGTAGTAGCGCGTCAAGGCGAAGAGCGTGGTAATCGGTGCTGATGCCCAGTGTGGCCGAGGTGGGGAAGCGAATGGAGGTCTTGGTCGCAGCGCCGAACAAGAAACCAGGCTGGCTGCTCGTGGGCGCTGCCACACTTGGCGCGGCATAGGTGCCGCCAGAGAAGGAGCCAGTCATCGACACGCCGTGGTTACCCTTGCCGGACTTGTCGCGCCAAAGGCCGGTCACCGTGGCACTCGCATAGGTTGTTGTGGTCGGGTCCCAGCTGTCGGCCTCGTACCATGCCACCAGACCCGTGATGGACTGGGGCACC
This sequence comes from Ottelia alismoides, assembly GCA_037367405.1. Lineage (NCBI taxonomy): Eukaryota > Viridiplantae > Streptophyta > Magnoliopsida > Alismatales > Hydrocharitaceae > Ottelia > Ottelia alismoides. The sequence goes on from JAZKJV010002073.1 coordinate 23,495, forward strand.
GACTGAGACGCTGTGTGCACAGCCATATGTGTGCAATGAAAGAGGGAGGAATCGATTAGATTCGGGATTGGATGAAGCAGCCATGGTAACATCTGTGTAAGCTGGTGGCTGGGTAGTTCGTAAGGCTGCTCCGTGCTGGCCCATCGTGCCCAGCCCCTTAACACACGCGGGTCTGACCCAGCGTATCATTGTTATTATTATTATGTGTAAGCTACGAAGAACAGCGTATCTTATTCGAAGTATGATATGACACACATGGCCCATGCATATGCATGTTCTGCAGTTCACAGCGGATGAAGATGAAGGCTCACACGCCCACACGTAACTCCACGTTGAAACCATGTTCAGCCGAATGAGATCATGTCCTGTATGTGGAGGAGATCATTGAGGCGATGTTCGGCGTCAAGTTGCCCGCCAACTTGGCGCCTTGTGCACAAGGGGCAAAGGCGGGGGCTGCGGCGCGCATGCGCAGGGGCTACAGGTAGGGGCAGGCTTTTCCAGACAGGCCGCAACAGCTGCAGCAGGCGATAGGTGCGTAGGGCACTGGCCTACCTGCATGGATGGCGAACCGTACTACTGTACGTTATTGCAGCGCGCACCCAGACCCTCACCACGGCACCAACGCACTGGCAGCTATTGCCATTCCACGCACATGTTCATACTCTGCAGCTGATGACGTGCAACCGTGTGTGACGTTCCGATGGGCCCTTGCTTCCCGGCCAGTCGGCCATCCGAGGGCTTAAGTGTGCGCGTGTACGTAGCGCGCGCCACCCGCACGCACGCACCCGCATGCACGTACCAGCGCCTGTCAGAAGCAAGGCCAGCAGCAGGGCCGCCGCGGCAACGCCACCCAGCAGCCTCCCTGGCCCTGGCCCGGGGCGTGATCCGAGCGTGTGGGCGTGTGGGTGGCGAACGCCGCGAACGCCATGGCCGCCCACAGTTGATAACAGCGTAGGGTGCGCCATCGGCGGTGGTAGCCAGGAAGTCCGCCCGCTAATCGCCATGTCTTACCCACCTTAGTGGGCTGCTAATGCTGCACCCGATTCGGTGGCGGCAACACGACGAGCGATCCCTGGTTGCGGGTACGTGTATACACGACCCACCGCAACTAACGGCACTTCGGCGCCTGCAGGCCGGGAACCAAGGGCACACCAGCGGGGACAAGGAGGTGGCAACGGTTACATTTAAGCAAGCGTCGCTGACGTTAGAGGCGTCGCTGGAGGTGAGGCCGCTGGCCACCACGACGTCACGAGCAGAGGCTTGCGTCAGCCGTAGTGCCGACAGGCACGATAGCCGGTGCCGGCGACCCGGCTCCGCGCGTCGCAACGCCGCAGACGTGCGTAACTGGCAGTGCGGAGAAGCTGACGGACGGCTTTTGGCTGCTGGCTGCTGGCTCAGGCTGTTGCTGGGTGCTTTGTTGCTATTGAGAAACAGTCTGAATGCTGGAGCGGCGCGTCGGGGAGAGGCAGGCTGACAGCCCAGGCGGCGGACGGTTCAGGCACCGAAAGATTCGCTCCCCTGTCGTCGCACCACACGACGACGTTCACCTTTGCGCCGCAATGGTCTCCGGCTCAGCTCGGCACGCAGCCAACAAAATGTGTTGTCGCGTCGCAAGTTCGGGGGGGGGGGGGGGGCGCTTGTGAGACGCTTGTTATCCGTGGCGTGCGGCCACGAAAGGGTGCGCAGCACCGCACAGGATCTCCCAGGTGCAGGAGGTTTGTGTGCTTTTGAAGTGGTGCTCGCGGGGAGTGCGTTTTTTGGGCAGTACAGTTCGCCGCAGCGGCGCCCGAAAGGAGCGGTTGGAACGGGAACAAAAGGACCAGAGAAAAACCGAAAAAACGGCAACTCAAAAAAACAAAACATTGCGACATAGAAAAGTGTTGCGCACACTGCCGGGCCTAGTGTGCTGCGCTGCGGTGCTGCGCGCGCACGGTGTTCCCGAGGACCCTCGAAGAATTTTCTTGTCGTCGACGTCGACGTGAGTGTGTGCTTTACCCGTACCCGTACCCGTTGCTTTGGTTGGTTACGTGAAAATGACTACTGGGTTTTCGCCCCGGGGGCCCGCGGGCCGGGAGCGGGGGGCTTTGGCCCAGTAAACGCGAAGCGGTTGGGCACTGGTTTAGGGACGAGTTGCACTGGTTTAGGCACGAGAAGGCACGATCTGCGCTGGTTTAGGAACGAGAAGGCTGAGGAATGCGGCCCCGCATCAGGACTAGGAGGACTGGTTTTTTTGGTGGTGGCACTGGTTTCGGACGGGGTGTACTGCCGTCGCCGTCGCACCCAAAGCCAACCAGTTGCAAAATGCTCGCCTGAACTGAACCTGTTCCTGCAAAAAACGCTACTGCAGAGAAACAAACAGCCGTCGATGCATATCGAAATAGGCAGCGTGTGCGCTGAGTTGTGCGAAGGGCCAAAGCAGCACCGAGACGGCCAGGCGAGGCTCAAGCGTCTCTGCGGCAACAACCGCACAGCGCAAACGCTGCACTGGGGCAAAAGGCCTCGCGGCGACGGCGGCGGCGCTACCTACGTCAGTGGCGCAGCTGGGTGGCGGTGCAGAAGGCCTCGCGGCGACCGCGCGACCGCGGCGACCGCGGCGTGTCTACTTTTCCGCTCTTGCGTCGGCCTAGGTATGCTCCAAGGCAGCCCTCTCTTGGTTGTGCCAACCTGGGTGCCTTAATACCTAAGCCCATTCTTGACGACGTTGCCCGCTCGCCGCCTCTCTCAATCAAGGGTAAGGGTAAGGAGCGAGTTTGCTTTGTTTCTGTTTCTGTCACGCAGATAACCGTTGGGGGGCCCACTCAGGCGCTGATCGTCGGTGCGAGCCGTGATTGTGCTCGCCAGGCTGATCGGTGCACGGCCAGCCAGGGCTAGGTCGCCGTTCCTTGACCGGCCTGGTTGACGCCGTCCACCACCGTTCACCCACCGCGGCCCCGTACCCTTGCGGCATGGCGGGCCGTCGGTACGAACAGGCGGTCATGCGGGCGGCGAATCACCGCGAATGAGTGGCCGCCTGTGATGTGAACGCACGCACACACACACACACACACACACACACACACACACACACACACACACACACACACACACACACACACACACACACACACACACATAAGCACTCCGGCGGCAAATGCCGGTCAATAGGTGCGCGCCACGGGGCTGCAGCTGACAGCTCTAAGACTTGGAGAGGGGCTTGAACGAACAAACTAATGACAGACCAGGCCTAACCTGAGATCAAACGTGGCGCAAGGCGGTTGCACGCACGCACAGCACGCAATAAAGCCCACAGCAAGTAAGCGAACACCATCACGAGGTCGAGGTAGGTGGGAGGTGACTCAGCGCCGGGCGCGCCCTCGAAACGCCGTACGCGCAGCAGTACTGACGGCGTACGGCAGGCAGGGGTGGGCGCACCCCGGAACTGTAGCGTCAACCGTGACCGCGCTGTGTGCTGGTGCTTACACTGACAAGTTAACTCGCTTGGACGTGACTTGTGCACGAATTGCGCTGGAAAACGTGAGGTCCGTGCCAGGAAATCAGCTATCACGAATGGCTATGATGATCAATCTGGATCGCGCACGCCGCATGATCTTCGCTTGTAGCGGCTACAGGCGACGAACATGCGGCGTGCGCGATCAAGCACCGCCGCCCTGCGCGCCGCAAACACAGCAGGGCGCTGAAGAGTACATACGCTTAACATGCGTCGGTTCGCCTCTCTGGTGGCCGGCGCGGACCTAGGCCCACTGTAAAGCCCGTTTGCTTAACACGCGCACGTGCAAGCAGCGCACTGCTAGCCACAGGCCCCACCCCGCATGTGCTGCCGGCACCAATCCCCCCCCCCCGTTGTTTATATGGTCCTCCCACGACACGGCCACTGACCGTCCGTCCGTACTCCCACGCTGCCATGCCGTTCCGCGCTAACACCGCCGGTCTGGACCTTGCATGCAACAACCACTGACAGGGCCACGGATCTGAAGCTGCTGGCGTGGTGTCTTCTTTGGTGTTGACCTGACAACGTTCGCTTTGTAATGGTGCGTTGCCTGCAGGCTGTGGGACGGCATCTCACGCACACACAGCACAGCACAGCACAGGAGGAGCGCAGAGGTGTGCATGGCTTGCGTGCGCCCATCGGGCGTACGTTTGAAACTCGCTGCTGACATGGGAACCTGCCCCAATGCTACTACGCAGTACTACGGCAAGTGCGCCACCACCCACCCCACCGCTGATGGTCCCTTTGCGCCACCGTCGCGCGCCCACCTGACGTGCGCAGCCCGCCGAGGTGCTGCCGCTGACCAAGACCCCTGTGTCTGCTGCAGCGAGGCTATACAAGCGATATTGCAGTACTTAACTCATTGCATTGCCATTGTTTAACGCTTACGGGCACAGGAGCGGTGCGCCGCCAGGCCCCGGCCCGAATCGGGTCCCGCCGACCCGAAATGGGCCATTTAGGTTTTGATAAAAATGGCAGAATTTCGACCCGCCATAATTTGACGTACGCCGTGCAGCCTGCATGGGCCCTACGGCCTGTTTCTAAAACCCACCACACCGTCGCTCCTCCGGGACCAATGACCGGGACAAAACGACCCGTCGTTTGACCAGCCGTTAGGCAAATGCATCCGGCGTGCACGCTGCGCACCACTGCTAGATGCTAACGAAAAGTCTGGATCAAAGACAGTGATGTCGTAACATACCACGTTGCCCTGCAGGGCCGGCGCACTTACCGCCGTGATGTGAGCCTTACTTCACCGCAGCTGCCTAGCTACTCCCGCTTGCCATGGGCCCTTCTGCTGCACCCACCTGTCGCGCGTACGACGACCGGGCGGTGGCGCGGCCCCAGCACCAGGCCGCCGCCGCGCCAAACGAAGGCGCCCGCCGCGCCGCAGTGGGCTATGCGCTCGGCGCCGCGGCCGCCTCCATTCAGGTAAGCTGACTGGACGCAGCAACAACATCTACCATTCCTAGGCACGACGTCTTTCAAACGGCGGTCTGTATGTATGTACAGCGCCGGGCTGATCGTTGGGGTACAGGACAGAGGTGCCAGCGCCGCAAGCCCCTGTAACGACGTAATGACGTACAGTACGGAGCACTTCCTGCGCAGGTGTTTGCCTGATCTGTCCATTCACGCACCCCTGATGCATGCCCTCAAATGCTCGCGTCTCACCCGCCTTGCAGGCGTTCTGCTGGTTCCGCCGGCACCATAGAGCGTGGTTCACCTGGCTTTGCTGGCGGGCATGTACGACATCACGTTCATGTGCATGCAGCTGCCTGCGCGAACCAAGTGGGACTGCAGCGATGGGCTGCAATCGGTTTAGTGCTACATGGGGGCGTTTGGCTGGCGCCGGCAAACTGTGTACCGTGATTGGCTTGTGTATCCGACCGACCGACCGACCGACGGGCACCGGTGCGCGCGCCGCCACGTTGTACAGGGCTTGCCTCATCGTCGGCATTCACAATGCCGCTGCCGCGGAGCCCTTCGACGTCATTTGGGCCCCGGCAGCCGCAGCCGAAGGCTCCCGTCGTACAGTCCCTTCCCTGGCGGCGTGACCACCTGCCTAACGCCCCTGCCGCCGCCGGCCACCAGTAGCCGCGGAACCATAGGCTCTGCAGCCGGCGGCAGTACGAGGTCCGCCGACAGCCATTGCAGCCACAGTTATGGTCCTGATTGCTTTTCGGCAGCTGCTGCGCCTGACGCTCGCTCCAACACCCTCGTCGAACCTACTGGTCAACAGCCGCTACTGTGTGACGCACAGCAGCGCACTATCAGCGTAGTGCTGGTAGTACGTTCAGATCGCCAGGCGCGCAGACACAAGCCAGCGCCCGCCCCATGTACGGCAAAGCGCTGGCGATGGCGGCGGCGGCGGCGGCGGTGGTGGCGGCGGCGCAGGCGACGGCGACGGCGGCAGCGGTGGCGCAGGCACCAGCGTGGTAGCGCAGCGGCCAGGTGGCACAAGGGGCAGTGATATGCCTCCCCTGCGCGCTTCTACGACGTCCACGGCGACCTGGCCGCGCTGCGTGATGCGTCACGCTGTTCGGGACCCAAAACACGTGATGGTTAGGTGCTTTGGCCGCGCGGCCGCGAACGCCGTGGGTGTCGCGCTCGCTCCGCGCAGCTGCAGGCAGCCACACACACCCACGTGACGTGACGTGGCGTGGCGGGCAGACGCGCGCAACAGCAGCGCGGCAGCCCGGTTGGCAGGCATCATCAAGGACGGACGGTGCATCGGTAGGTTGTGACGGTTGGTTCAAAGGCAAACAGCGTGCTGGCTGGGGAGGGATTGGTGGGACGCATCGTATGATGGAAGGGAGGGTCTGAGCGGCTGGGCGCAGGCAGTGGGTGGGGTGGGTGGGTGGGTGGGTGGTGGGTGGGTGGGTAGGTGGGTGGGTGGCAGGGCCGTGTTGGTTGTGCGGATGTGGGAGGGCTCGCTGCCGCCGGCGGTGGTGGGTGGCGCGACATGTGCATGGATAAGCCACGGCTTAACGGAGCGCATTTGCGCGACTTCACGGCTGGTACGTATTGGCACTGGCGTGCCTGTGATTGTTGCGTTGAGCCCATGCGAGGAACAGCCTGCCTGCACAGTTGGCCCCCCCTCGGGTAGCCGTATGCCGGCGTTACACTAGCACTTGCAACATCCGCACACTAACACTAGCACTTGCAACATCCGCACACTAACACTAGCACTTGCAACATCCGCACATTAACACTAGCATCATCCGCATCATGTGACAGTCGCACGAGCTGTGATTTGCGTCGCGCTTGGTGAAGCTCGCAGTCACCAAGTAAGGGTGTTGCTGCCTTCGACGACGACGCAGCGTGGCGCTGCACGGCAGCAGTCGAAGGCGGCGCGGGACTCTGTAGCGGCACACGGCTGGCCAGTTACCGGTTACTGTTAGCGTTTGATTAGCGCACAGCCGACATTGGTTGCAGAAGGCGCTGGGTGGGCGACTGGTCGTTTCCAACGTCCTTCGTATCTGCAGCATCCCCGCCCCAGGCCGTGCACACCCACGTCCACGCACGTGGGCATGGGCGCACAGCGCAGCCGTATGTGGCGGAAGAACCCAGGTTGCTACACGTGCAAACCCTGCGGCGCAACGCTTTGATCCGCCACACATCAAGCCCTGGGCTCTGACGTGGACAGGCGGCTGTTGCCGCGCAGCGTACGGCAGGCTGGGGTGGCTCCCGGGCAGGGTGACAGCAAAACTGCTGCTTAGTGCTTGCGCGCTGGCTAAGTACAAGGCCTTGATGCTACTCTCAAAGACCGCTGCCGCTGTTCCCAACCTCCTACTGCCTGCAGGGACAAACTTGGTACCCAACGCTCAGATAAACACTTCTGGTTGCTGCAGTCACGTCGCACATCAAGGTAACCTTGTGTGTGTACCGCGAAGCGCGGTGATGGTAGAGTTCCTTTGCCTGGGGTTGCTGCGGCTCTTGCCATGCGTCTTTGCAAACTGTTGACCGACTGCACTCAAACTCTCGTCGGCTGCACCGGCACCGGCACCTGACCGGCACCGGCCAAGTCGTGACTTGTTTTGCGTTCCCCTGCCCGATCGCAGAGGCACATCAGACCGCCCGTCACCCTGACAACGCGTCTCAAGCCTTAAGCACATTGTGTGCCTAGTGCTCAGCTTGACCGCAGTAACCATGGATACTGGTGAGCAGGGCTGATGTCCACTCTCTGACCCGTGGGTCAGACGCAGCTACGCCGTCGGTGCCGCACATTGGCTGCGGAACGCCTCGCATCCCGGACACACATGCGCTTGCAATGGCACCAGTACTTCGGTGGACGGCGCCTTGCATGCCGCACACACTAATCCTACTAGCAGCATTGCAGAGTATTGGCACCCGGGCGCAGTACTGCGCTTCCCACCGCTGCATGGCCGGCACCAGCGACGTCTTCACCACCAGGCAGCCTTTACCCTGCCGTTCTCTCAGGACCATTCGGCGCTTTGTGGTATGCCGCACATTTTACACCGCCGTTTGCGTTTCTGTACCTGAGCTGTTGCCCACCTGACGGACGGTTGGCGCCACCGTTGTACAGCCGAACGCGCCTAGGGTGCCAGCCGCCGCCGGGCGGCGCCAGCTGAAGTGAGCAACCTTCGGCAATCTGTGCAGTATTCTCAGCTTCGCTATATAGTGCGGCCGGTAAGAGTAGAGGAAGAAGGAGCCTAAATCCTTTCATTTGCCCGTCCTTCCTGTGCGCTGCGCTGCGGCGCCAGGGAGACGTTTGCCTGGCAAAGACTGTTCATCGTTGCCACCACTTCTTGTGCGCACCGGTCTGCTTCATCGGCCCCAGACCGGTGCGCACATTGGCATGGGACGATGCAGTTTTGCCAGGCCTGACGGAAACTGCGGAGTGCTGCGCTGCATGCGCTGGGCATGTGCTCTCGCTGGGTACACCTGCCTCAGCCTCAGCCAACCCTCAATGGTAGTAGCACTGAAATGGGCTTGCGGTAGGGCGCCGCCGCGCCGCCGTCGGTGGGTTGTGCATCACGATGCATGGCGATAGGGACCGCACGGCAGCCCACACACCATCACCAACCCAAGAGAATGTGCGTGCTGGACCCTCCCTCGCGTAAAGCAAGGCCCTATAGCGCCAGGGCGCAGGGCGCCAGGGCTGCTGGTACGCTGCAGCAGCCCTTATCCCATCATATGCCCCTCGCCCACCACCACCAACCCGCCCCCTCGCACCGCCCCTGCGCGTTGCAGCTGTTGCCCACCTGCGCGAGGCGCTCCAGGAGGTCTCCGCCGAGCCCGGCGCAACCGTCAAGTACGACAAGAACGCAGAGCGGGAGGCTGCTGCTGCACCGGAACCCGAGGGTTCCAGGGGGGAGGACACCCCTACCAAGGGCGGGGCCAGGCTTCACCATGCTACCGGCCGGAATCGCGGGGTGGGTGCATGATGTGCGTCTCCGCTGCGAGGTGTGCGCAAGCAGCTCCCGTCGGGTGGGGTGGGATGGGGTGGGGTCGTTGGGGTTGTTGCGCGCGGTTCGCAGTGCCGCAACGCGACGCACGCACGTAGCCGCAGCACGGCGAGACACGGTGGGCAGCACCGCGCACACGTGTGGCGTGGCGCGTGCAAGGTTGCGCTGGGCATTGTTGCCGTGGCAGCAGACGTGGCAGCCAGCCCAGCCCCAAAGACAAGCAGGCGTGGCAATGTGAGCATGGTTGTTGAAAAACCATGCCACTGCATCTTGGAGGCGCCCAAGGCGTGTGTTGCATGCCACGCGGCACCGTGACGTGGTTCAAACTGATGTCGTGGAGGCCGACGACCGCCGTGGAGTGGAGGCGCGATAACTTCCGCGGTTTGCTGCCCTGGACTATTCTGGCTCGCAACGGGCAGGGCCGCTCACTGAGTCGTGTGGAGCCGCAACCAAATGCATGCATGCACCCTTCCGGGTGGGCGGGTTCTGAATGGGTTTAATGGGTTTCAAAGGATTTGGAAGATAACACATGTAGCGTGCCCTCCCGCCCGGCGGCCGCCCCCACCTCCCGTCTGGCGTGGGTAACTTGGTGGTTGTCCAATTAAGCAGCCCACACGTGATGGTGGCTCCCCCCCCCCCATCACTGTTGCACCGGAGTCAAGTTCCCCCTCGCGTGGCATGTGCTGCCTCCCACTCCCGCCCCGTCCGCCCCACCCACCACCACCGCACCCTCCCTGCACCTGCACCTGCGCCCTCCCTGCAGCCCCCCGGTGTGCCCCTGCAGCCGGCCACCCCCGAGGCCGACCCCTCCAAGCACACCTTCATCGTGGCGCCGAGCGCGAAGGGCCGCGTGGTGGACGTTGTAGAGCAGGTGCGCGCGCGCGCCGAGCCGTGGGCCTTGTACGACACAGGAAAAGGGGGTGGCAGTAGCAGGCGTCGGCACACCGTGGACACCGTAGGGCAGGTGCCTTCGTGGCCGTGCGGTGGATCATATGGCCGCCTGTCGCAAGGGGCCGGCTCGAGGATGGGACATTGGGGAACGATTTGTGCAGTTGCACGAGTAGGAATAAGCCTGGCGGCGTTCAGGCGCTTATCGTGCGCTGCGCCCGGCCGGGCCAGACAGGTGGCATGCACGTTGCAGGGCACCGCCGTACTGCACTTTGCCGTACAGGAGCGTCACGCCAACGTGCAGCCTGCCCCTGCCCGCCTGCATGGCGTGGTGACACACGCACGTGCAGGTCGACGTACCTCAGCCCGGCAAGGAGGGCGAGCAGCTGGCCAAGACCGTGGAGCGGGTGGGCGCGCGCGCGCGCGGTCCGCGTGTTCTCAGCCGAATTCTGTGAATGTTTGGCTAGGATCAAAAGAGCAATCGGGCCATCACCATTGGCGCTTGCGGCGTGCATGTTGCGTGGGGCGTGCATGCGCGTGTGCCTCTGGGTTTAGGGCCAGCGCGTGCACCTCCACGCGGGAGCGCGCCCGAATTGTGCGGTGGTGCGCGCGGTCCCGTACGGCGGTAGCAACGCGTCATTGCACGCGCCCCGCCGCTTCAGGCCGCGGCGTGTCGACGGCGACGGCATGCCGACTTGCAGCACAACGGATGCTGTTGCCGTCCGTTACCCTGACCCCACTGCCAGTTCTTCTCTCCCTACGCCTAACCCACCTCCGTCATTCTCCCCCTCCCCTTCACCAAATGCCAGGTGAAGGAGGAGCCCAAGGAGGGGCTGCACGGAGCGCCGCTCAAGGTACGGCAGGGCACATTGCGGTACGGCTTGTGAAGGGGA
>JAZKJV010002074.1:0-43025 GCA_037367405.1 Ottelia alismoides
TACTTTGTGTGCCGCTACATTCAAATGTGTAATTGTGTATGATGTGAGTATGTTAGTGTAGCTTTGTGTGTGTAGCTTTTTGTGCGGAGGTTTGTGTGGTTTGGGTAGGACTTCGCTAATGTAACTGTGTGAGAGTATGTGTGTAATGTGGTTGTGTGTGTGTACATACCTTCATGCGTATTACTCTGGCCGAGCCTGGTAAGTGTGACGATGGGAATCAATGAGGCATACAAGAAGAAATGTGTGTGTATATATGTGTGTGTGACCAAGCCGTGGGGGCAGAGCTGAGGAAGGGGCAAGAGCAGGTAGGTTGTTAGCTGGCTATCTATGAGTGGGTTAGGAGGGTGGGAGAAGGGCCAGGGGCATGTGCGTGTGTGTGTATGTGCATGTGCTGTGCATGTGTTTCTGTATGTGAGGATGTGGGTGTGTGTGTGTGTGTGGGTGGGATATGCCAAGCAATGGGGGCAGGGCTGGGGTAGGGCTAAGGCGAAGGCAAGGGGGCAGTGCTGGGGACGGGGGGAGGGCAGGCAGGCGTGTGTGTGTGTGTGTGTGTGTGAGTGTGTGAGTGTGTGTGTGTGTGTGTGTGTGCAAGGCAGGGGGGCAGGGCTGAGGGAGGGCTGTGGCAAAGGCAAGGAGGCAGGGCTGGGGGAGGGGCAAGGGGAGGCTGGTTGTGAGTTGGCTATGTATGATTGGGTAGATGTATTGGTGGGAGAAGGGCCAGGGGCTTGTGTGTGTGTGTGTGTGTGTGTGTGTGTGTGTGTGTGTGTGTGTGTGTGTGTGTGTGTGTGAGTGTGTGTGTGTGTGTGTGTGTGTGTGTGTGACGCGACGCACTGGCACAGGTATGCGTGGTCCACGGCATGCATTCCAGTACTCAGCTCAGCGTATCTTCTTTTTATTATGTGTGTGTGTGTGTGTGTGTGTGTGTGTGTGTGTGTGTGTGTGTGTGTGTGTGTCCAAGGCAGGGGGGCAGGGCTGGGAGAGGGCTGTGGCAAAGGCAAGGAGGCAGGGCTGGGGGAGGGGCAAGGGCAGGCTGGTTGTGAGCTGGCTATGAATGATTGGGTAGATGTATTGGTGGGAGAAGGGCCAGGGGCTTGTGTGTGTGTGTGTGTGTGTGTGTGTGTGTGTGTGTGTGTGTGTGTGTGTGTGTGTGTGTGTGTGTGTGTGACGCGACGCACTGGCACAGGTATGCGTGGTCCACGGCATGCATTCCAGTACTCAGCTCAGCGTATCTTCTTTTTATTATGTGTGTGTGTGTGTGTGTGTGTGTGTGTGTGTGTGTGTGTGTGTGTGTGTGTGTGTGTGTGTGTGTGTGTCCAAGGCAGGGGGGCAGGGCTGGGAGAGGGCTGTGGCAAAGGCAAGGAGGCAGGGCTGGGGGAGGGGCAAGGGCAGGCTGGTTGTGAGCTGGCTATGAATAATTGGGTAGATGTATTGGTGGGAGAAGGGCCAGGGGCTTGTGTGTGTGTGTGTGTGTGTGTGTGTGTGTGTGTGTGTGTGTGTGTGTGTGTGTGTGTGTGTGTGTGTGTGTGTGTGTGTGTGTGTGTGTGTGTCCAAGGCAGGTAGGGGGGCAGGGCTGGGGGAGGGGCAAGGGCAGGCTGGTTGTCAAGACGGGGTTCGTTGGGGTTCGTTGGGAGCATACGCATTCGCATAGCACGGTCGTTTGCTGGGTGCACAGTGTGTTGTGGGTGTACCAATCACACTGGGCCAGAAACAGGAGTTGTTATGACTTGTCTCAAGACCACCAAGGACCACATGGCGCCAGTTGGCCCATGGCAACATTGTCCACCCTGCTCAGGACGGCTATGCGGGACCGAGCGAAGGAAAGCTGGCGTGCTGGCGCTCTCTCTGGTTGTGCTATTGCTCTCCGGTTTCCCTGATATCGGCTCCCTTGCACGCATCCTCCCGGGAAGTGCCCCCCTCGAATCCCCCGGTCAGCAACGAGCACGAAAGTGCCAGCTGGCCGGCGAGGCCGACAGGTGTGGGGCGAACCGTGTACGGGGCTCTGCGCTGGCACCAATCGAAACAAGCCGCGAGGAGGGCGTTGCCCTGGCGTCGCTATGGCCACAAAGTGGTCCACGGTCAAAAGACCCAGAAAAGACCTGTCTCGACTCCCGTACCCCCGCACCCCCGACCCCCGACCAAGCTCTGGCTGGACACCCCCCCGGCACAAAGGTACTCCGCGTCGACCTAGCGCCAACGGCACGCACGCGCACGGCACCGGCCAGCAGGCGCGGCCCCACGGCCACGCCCAGGAAGGGCCAACCAAAGGTTACACTTCTTGCCGCATTGCACCACGCGAGGGCGTCCCCGCCACAAGGGCGCTGCCGCACCCCACGACGGCACTGCAAAGATACAAGCACACATGCAGACCTCCCACACCCGCATCGCCCTGCCACCCGTCGGAAAACGCCCAGACCGTGGCGGCTGCGTGGCGGGACTGTGGCGCGGCCTTTTTTGCCCGTGCGAGGCCCCTTCTCAACCCCCGACGACCCCCGAACTCACGCCGGGCGCAGGAGCGTGGCACGACGCCCTTGGCCACATCGACGGCCTGCACGCCATGTGACGTTTACTGCCTGACCAACGGCGATTCTATGCCAGCGCAGCAAGAGGTGCCACAGACCGTGCAGCACACCCTGCCACACCCGTGTCACGCACAAACAGCCAGCTGGGTTGCCGTGTGCTTGGCTGATAGTGCCCGCTGCGAGCCCCCGCGTGCATGCGTGGCGCGGGCCAGATGCGGCGCCCGCGCCCTGAGGAACAGCGTGGGGCACTGCAACTGGTGTGCCTGGCAAGCACTTGCACGCACCACTGTTAGCATAGTATACATTGCCTGGACACTTTGCGTAAACAGGAGGCGTGGTGAGGCGGGGCCCATGGCCCATGTACTAGCCGTCGTGCGCTGCGCCCCCCGGCTGGTTGCTGCCACCGCCCGGTGGTGCTACGAGGCCCTGAGCGTGTGCGCCGCCGGGGCGTGGACGGAGCGCGTCGGCGCGATCAGCCGCCTCATTGGCCGCGGTGCGGCGGACCTGCTTGCTGTGGCAATGAGCACGCTGGGTGCGAGGGGCTTGGCTAATTATATACAAGCCTGCCAGCGTGGAGGGCTCGCAACGTGGCAATTCGGTCCGATTACAGTGCTATCAATTGGCCAGGGTGCGACAGCATGCCTCCAACTACTCCGCGCCCAATGCCTCGACCCCTCACGCACGGCGCTCCGTAGCCAGCCAGGACGCATGCACAAGCGACTGCACCAGTTGTCGGCCTTGCTCCAGCACGCCCGGCAGCACGCGCTACGCATGATACCGCAGACTGCCAACCCATCCCAGCGCACCCCAGCCCACATCAGGAGGCGGCGCGGCGGCAGTGACGCGGAGGCCGAATCCACGCCACACAGTTACGCAGCCGCCGCAGCGCAACCAGCGCACAAGCAGCAGCGTGCCCCGCAGGCACGGCCCCCAACACAAAGCAACACAACGTCCCCACACGGTGCGGCCCACGGCGCCGCCGTACACGGGCAGCAGCCTCAAAACAGCCAAGGGGCCAGAACAGCCGCCGTTCCCCCCAACCGTGCCCCATGATGTGGCCCCCATGGCGGCCGGCCCGCCGGACCCCGTTCCATGAACCACAGGACCGCAGTATGTGGCAGGTGCATGCAATCAACAATCTGCTAGGCCGCCAGCTGCTACACCCGGACGCGGTGCTAGCCTACTGCGAGGCGGAACAACGCCGCACAGCGCAGGAGGCCCCAGCTGCCAACGCATGGTGGCGGGGCGCCTTCACGCCCAGGGAGGGCCAGTTCAGCGTCATGGCCATCAACCATTACATGCGCCAGCGGGTGCGAGTGGTAGGCACGGCGAGTCCATACGTGTACCTGGAGGGCAGAGGGGCCGTCACGGGCAAAACCAAGGAGCAGCTCATTGCCTCGATCCCACCAGACACCCGCGCACTCGGCTTCATCCTGGGCACAGATAGGCACGCAACTGCGGTATGCATGCGAGGCGACCGCTGGTACCACATCGACTCACTCAACCCGCATAGCGCAACGACCTGCATGCAGGATGCCGACTGGGCCCATATCGCGCGGCTCACCGAGACCACCATGTACTGCCTAGTCAACGGAGACGTGTACGAAGCGTGGAACCAAATCCCGCACGCCCTGCGCTACACCCCACCGCCGTTCCCGCCGTCAGCACCACGCTGCGCACAACTCACACCAACCAACATGGATGGGCTGCCGGCCCCCCGGCAACTGCACGCGACCCCAGTGCACACAGCCGGTGACGTACTGCCCCTGCCCCAGCCGGTGCGCCGCCAGGCACAGGCCGATGCGCAGCGCACGCCGAACCCCGCTGCGGCGCAGGCCGCGGCACCTCGGGAGCATGACGCACCCGCTGTGCAAGCCGCAGCCCCCCAACCAAGCGCATACGCCAGACAAGCCTCCTGCCGTACATCGGCAGCGCCACTGCTGCCCGCGCCCTGCCACCCGGCCAGCAACCCGTGCGGCTCCCCCCGACGGGTAGCACAGCCCCCCAGGGGACCAGCCCCGCACCCGGCCCCTCCGGCACCCACGCCGTGCCAGCAACCCCACCCCCCCCACATGCAACACCAAGCCAGCATGCGCCTGCCGTAGAACCACTCGAATGGCCACCGACCATGCAATGCCCGGGTAACAACCCCCACGGGGCCGCGCAGAGGCCCCTGCCCGTCGAGAACGGTGATGTGCCACATGCAGTGCGCCCGGTGCCAGCAGGGACGCACGCTGGCCCCGCGCGAGCCCAGCCGGAGCGCCAATTGGAACGGACCGACACGGGCACGGCGCCCACTCCCGGGGAACCGGCGGGCCCACCAGGGCACACGGTGCCGGCCCTGCGAGGCGGGGACGCCCCCAACAAACGTGCGCGGGTGCAGCGCAGACCACCACCCTGCCGTACACCAACGGCGCAGCCGCCGCCACCGACCCACCACCCCGCCAGCAACCCACGCCGCCCCCCCTGACGGATAACGCCGCGCCGCCAGCACCTGACCAGACAATAGACCAGCGCAAACCAGCCGACGCATGCCCCGCCCGGCCACCCACCCTGCGGCGCTCGCCAGGCAATCTCCACGTTGTGACCCTCAACGTCCGGGGGATGGCCTCCCATCTCGACAGCGTACTTGTAGCCATTGAAGAGTGGGCCGCCGACATCCTGGTACTGACGGAGACGAAACTGCGCAGCACAAGCCACAGCCACATACAGCGCATCAAGCGGGATATAGCACCTGCGTATGTGACGTACCACAGCAATAGGCCACTGACCGCCGGGCAGCCGAACGGGCGCCCCGCGCTGGGCCGCGCAGGAGTCATGATAGGCATAGCCGAGCGCTTCCACAGGAGTGGCTGCGTCACTGCCGAGCCGACGCCGGCGCAGCTCCATGGATGCCTGGTCCATTGCACGATTCGCACCCCACACAGCACGGCGCTGCACGTCATTGGCGTGTACGTGCCCTGTGATGACGATGAATTACGGCATGGCATATACGACTACTGCCACGCTGCGGCGGAGGCTGCCAACGGCCGGTCTGAGCACCTGCTTATTGCAGGCGATATGAATGCAGCCCTGTACGACACCGACCGCTCCTCGCAGCGGCTTACCGCAACGGACAACGCCCACAGCGCCTTTGCCGAGCGCGCCTCGGTGTACCCGTCAGTGACCTGCAGGGCAGGCAGATGCGACGCGCTCATACATACGAGCAGTGGCAACACGCTGCGCTGACACACAGCAGCCGCATCGACAACATACTTGTATCCAAACGCACGCGGTGCGCGCTCACCGCCGCGCTGCACACCCCTGCCGTACAACCGCCCCAGGAGGCAGTGGAGGCATGCGGCGGAGGTTTTGACCACTACGCACTCCACGCCCATCTCCCGCTTGCCGCCCTCTCACTCGCTGAGGCCCCCCAGGACAACTTAGGTGCACAGGATGCACGCAGCCCGTGGCAGCAGGTGCGGCTGCCTCTCAACCGCAACGAGACCGACGCCATCAAGGCGGGCCTCGCCGCGCGACTCACCACGTTTGGCACGCCAGCCATCCAGGCAGAACTCATTGCCGCCGAGGCAGCCATCCAGGAGGCGGTCGCATACTCCCCACTTGGCCCGGATCTCACAACCCTGCGGCAACAGCCATGCATCCGAGACATCAACCTGGAGGACTGGGACAGGGCGATGGCCGAGTGTCTAGAGCAGGCAGTAGCATGCGCCCTCACGCACCTGACCAAGAAGCCACCCCGGGTGCCGCACGCCAAGCCGAAGCGCCGCACGCAGCGGCGCATGACTGCACTATGCCGCAAGCACAAGCAGCTGCGCCTGCAGCTGACAGCCGAATGGTACGGTGCTTGGCGCACCCCTGAGACTGACCCGCTTGCGGCAGCAACCCCAGATGGGAACGTCACCCGCAGCGCGCACCAGCAACTGCAGGTCGTGCGCAAGGCCATAACCGACCTCAGCAAGACCATTCACAAAGATAATGTGTCACGATGCCGTACAAGATTCCAACGGCTGCTGGCGGTGCAACCGCGCAAAGGCCACCGCCGTATATTTGCCTCCGGCGCTGCTGACCAGTCCTCGGGCATTACAGCCCTCAAGCACCCGGAGACCGGGCGCCTGCATACTGACTCTGAAGGAATGCTCGACTGTCTTAGCACGTACTTCAAGGCGCAGGCTGCCCCAGTGGGGGGCCCCCGCACCGGCAAATACTTGCCTGGCGAAGCAGACCGCCGCTACCCGTGGGCCCGGAAGATGGCGGTTGACCGCATGCCCTTCCTGCAATCCGCGCGCCACGCACCCGCTGCCGACGGTGGCGCAGGTGTCCCCGGCGCCCAACAAAACCTCCTGCCCCAGATTGCCAGCCCTGCCGCTTTCCACACTTGCATTCAGCACCTGGCCAACAACAAGAGCCCAGGCCCAGACGGTGTGCCGAATGATATACTGCGCTGCCTGCCGGACCCCGTGCTACGAGCGATGCACACCATGATGGCAGTCATGTGGGTACAACACTACACCCCGAAGAGATGGCTGCGCTCCGACACCGTGCTGCTTTACAAGAAGGATGACCCAACCCAGGTTAAAAACTACCGGCCCATCGCGCTTGCCAACACCATCTACAAAGTGTGGACAAGCCTGATCACGTCAGCCATCGCCGACTACGCCGAGCGCAACCACATCCTCAGCCCGCTCCAAGAAGGCTTCCGACGGCACCGAAACACCGAAAGACAGTTGCAAAACATGCTGCACGTCATCGAAGATGCGGCGCTCACAGCGCAAGACCTGTACGTGCTGTACATCGACTTCTCGGCGGCCTTCAACACAATAGACCATGACAAACTGTTGATGATAATGTACGACCTCGGGTTCACCACCGACGCCATCGACGTCGTGCAAAACCTGTACCAGAGCGCAGCCACGTGCATCAAAATCCCGCAGGGCGCCACACCGCCCATCCCGATAGAGCGCGGCACGGTCCAGGGTGACACACTGTCCCCCCTGCTCTTCATCATCTTTATGGAACCGCTGCAGCGATGGCTACACAGCGGCGGACGCGGATACCGGTACGGCTGCCTGAGCGACAGCCTCAACGACCAACACCACTGCAGTGGCCCGTCATTTGCGGACGACCTGGCCGCTTGCACCAATACCTTGCACGACATGAGACTCCAGGCACACAAGATCGGAGAGTACCAGGCCTGGTCCGGCGTCGAGGTCAACCACAGCAAGTGCGCGGTCACGGCCATCCTCCATAGAGAAGCGCTCGCAGACAACAGCCTGAAGGGGCCAACGTGCCCCAAGACGCTGCGCCGACGCCTGGACCCCATGAATGGCAGCGGTGGCATCTGCATCGCTGGAAAGCCCGTCCCTTTCCTGCCGCCGACCTGCTCATACAAGTACCTAGGGGTACATATCACGCTGACCCTCAACTGGTCCGCACACATGCAAGCCGTAACCGAGGCCGTAAGACAAAAGGGGACTGCCCTGGCCACGTCAATGGCCTCCCACCGGCAGTGCCTCCACATCATCAAGACCTGCCTGAAGCCCATCATCACCTACAGCATGGCGTGCATGCCGTACACCAAAATGGACATCCTGTTACTCGATGGCATTCTTGCGCGCACCGCACGCAAATGCTGCGGCCTCCTCCCCGGCTTTCCCACTCGAGCCATCCTGCTGCCGCACGAGGCCTACGGGCTCGGCCTCGAATCTGTCCTAGTTGAGTACGTGCAACGCGCCGTGCGTAGCTTGGTACGGGCGCTCAACGACCCGGGCCGCCTGGGGGTGGTCACGCATGCCCTGCTCACCCTGCAGCACCAGCGGCTAGGCGGCGCCGCCGCAGCTACAGGCGCAGACCTCCTCCGCAAAGAATACGCGTTCTACAGCACTCTTAAGCAGCTCCACCTCATGCAGGAGCACCACATAAGTCTGATGGACCACGGTCAGGCCTTCCACACTACCGCACGGGACCTGTGGAGGGCGCTACAAAGTGTACAGCCTGTCGGCGTGGACGGCGCACTCAGCCCTGCGCACCTGCTCCCCCTCATCGAAGCGGACCTGCAGCTGTCGGACCTGATCGACCGGAACCACCCCGACTGCATGATTACCACCACAGAGCTGCGCCGGCAGCTGGGCAAATGCGCACGTCACAGGCACGAAGTCGCCCTGAACCGGCTCACCCTGGCGTTGTCTGCGGACGCTCACGGCATTAAACCCCGCCAGCACAAGGGCACAGCACCGCTGCCCGCGCATGTACGACGGCTGCGTGACCCCCCACACCTCGATGCTGGCCGCCTCCCGACCCTATTGCAGCACTTCAACCGCTTCGCTGGCCCCGCAGGCGGCGCCACCGGGCCGCCACATACAGCAGGGGCCGCGCCTTCAGGCGACGTTGACATGCCGGAGACGGGGGCGCCACCTCCACCGGCACACGCCACGCCGGTCGAAGGGCCCCTGCCGATGGAGATGGACGTCAACCTCCCCGACGGTGATGGGTCGCCGGATACGCACATGACTGAGACGACCGCAGCACAGGTGCAGCCCGCTGACGACTCGCCAATCCCTGCTCCAGACGAGGGGGCGAGAGGGGGCAGTCCAGGCACCCATCGTGGGCAAAGGACGGTGGTGGGCGGCAACGCCGATGCCACGGAGCAGGCCACCCAAACCCCCCCGGGCGCGCGGCGCCAGCGTGCAACCGAGCAGGCACCGACAAGGAGGTCGACACGCCTTGCACAAAGAGCAGGCGCCACTGCCCAGGGCACGGCTGGCGCAACGCAGCAGGCGGACCCAGCCAAACCCAAAGCCAGGCCCAGTGGAACGACACCACGGCGCCGAAAGCAGCCCCGGGCTGCGCACAGCGCATGCCCGCAGCCCACCCGTGAAACCCGAGCTGAGGCGCACTTCGCTGGCAACACCCGCACGCAGGCGGCAGCGCTGCGGAATGCGCACACCCTTGCCCAGCGCAGTGTACACGGCGCCATCGTCGACCATGAGGTGCTTACCGAACGGGGATGGGATCGCCAGCCGGGCACGTCCTTTGTGTGTGTCAGCCGCCGATTCTTCAGCCGCCTCCTCGCCGACTTGACGACCACACCTGAGGATGCCGACAGGGGAGCGCAAAGCAACCGTCCACGAGGCGCGCAACCTCTTCAAGGACTGGGCGAGCCGCACCGACCACGTTGCCGCCCCGGCGGCGGAGCCGTGCCGCCGGCAGCTTAGCGCCGTGTTGCAGCGAAAGCAGCGCATGCTCACCAACGCGCAGGCCCCAGCCTGGTACGACGAAATCGTTGCCCGAGCCCCACCAGCGCCGCAGCCAGCAACCGGCGACCACCAAGCCAGCAATGCCAGCACAAACCTACCGCCCACCCGCAGCGCACGAAATGCTGCCCAGGCTGCTGTGCCGCTCTGGAAAAAGGTTCGGGCCCGCCTCCTCACCGGGCCCTTCGCCTGCGCCGCGGATGACCAGTTAGCACCAGCGGGCAGCACCAGCCTGTCCGCGGCCCTCGCCTCCGAGTTGGCCTACGGGCTGTACGACAGTGGGGCCGATGGCACGTACAATAGGGTACGAAAGGTCGTCAGCGGGGCCATCGGCAACAAGATACCAAGGCTCTACCGAGAGAGCTGCGCTGCGTCCGGCAACGCAGATGCCGGCAGCAACCGCATGACGAGCTATCAGGTCGAATGGCAAGACTCTGTCGTCACGCAAGGCATGGTCGACGCGTATGCCATAATGCGGTACCATGCCAACCACACAGAATCGACCTGGAGGCTGTTTGGTACAGGCATAGGCCGCCACCTGCGCACCGTGCACTGGTGCCCTACGGTTGAGCCCGCACGAACCATGCAAGCGACGCAAGACGGCTGGGAAACAATGGTGGCGGCCGCTCAAGCCCACACGGCGCGCGCTGCCCCGGACACCCACGCGGCCGCTCCGCGCGACGCACACCTGAGCGCGGCGCAGCGCCAAGGCATATGGGAGCGTGCCGACCCCGCAGCACTGCAGGACCGCGCCCTGCTAGAGCAATACGTGCACATTGACACACGCCGGTGCAACCCGGATCTCGACATCCAACCAACCAGCAGGTACACCATCGTTGTGCGCGGGCGTCGGCCCAATGACGATGAGACGCCTGCCCTCACCTTCAACCCAGCCGGCTCCTACGTAGGGCAGCTGCCGGTGGCGCGCCTCGCCACGCTGCACGCTCGGTACATGGCGACACGACAGCGAGACCCCAACCTGCACGCCTGCCTTGCAGCGGCAGGCGGCTTCGAGGAGGACATAGCCCGGCTCCTCCTGCGGTACACGGAGGGATGCGGCACGCCGGACTACAAGGTCAGGGCATGCAACCACATGGGCCTCCCACCACACCTTCGACGCGCCCTGCGGGTTACGCTGAGGGCCAGCGCAGAACGATATGCCTCTCCCCTGGACTTTGACCCAGAGTGCGCCGAATACTACAGCCCATTTCCGGAAGACCAGCTCTTTGGCGCGAGGCATGACACCTACAGCTGCGTACACGTTGGCATCAGCCAGGCCAACCCATGCGACAGCCCTGCTGATAGGCTGAAGGCCGTCCGATGGGCCATCGCATCGGCGCACGCCTTCCCCAGCATCCCCACGGTCACAGCCTTCGCAATGCGCGTCACCCATAATGAAGCCACCGCCGCCTTGTACGAACACCCCATGGTGCGCCTATTAGCGCAATACAAGACCGCGAGCCTGTCAGGAGACACTTGCCTTGTGCCGCCCGCGACGTCAGGACTGGCAGGACCGGCGGCGCTGCACTATCGGTGCCCGCATGCCACGACGCTGGACGTCCTCATAGTTGCCAACGTAGCAGGCCTCGCCTACCTGCAGCAGGAAAGCCACACGGGCGACACGCGTCTGCAAGACCTGCACACCGCTCTCATGCAGGGCAATGCATACGACACCAAGTGGTACGGCTATGAAGTGCCCAGCAGGCATGACTATGGCGCAGCGCAGGAGCGTGCGCGCACGAGGGCCCCAGGCCCAACCCCGTCGGTGCCCATCCCAAAGCGCCTGCGTGCGCTGCTGTATGACCACGCGCATGGCGGCCCCGTGCCGCAACCATGCCTCGACCTGCCCTACGCGGAGGGTAGCACGGCAGCCGGCGACGCCCCCGCCGCGCCCTGCAACCCCGTTCAGCGCATGCGCATGACGTTCCCCGACACGGTCTCCGCGCGCTTCGCACCTGAGCAAGGCGTGTACACGGACGGCAGCTGCATCAAGGATCCCGCGTCCGGCTGCAACCTCCTCGGCGCAGCGGTGTACGCTGCGTCCCTGGACAAGCACGAGCGCGATGGGACGCGCGTGCAAAACGCCAACGTGTTCACCATCAACCCGAACGGCCTCGAAGCCACCAACACCATCCAGAGGGCGGAGTTGAGCGCCTTGCACTACGCAGCCAAGGAGGTGGGGCCACGTATCGAAGCCCTGGGAGAGCAAGAGCTGACAATATTCACTGACAGCCAGGTATCCCAGCACCTGATCCAGAAGGCCATCCGGCGCCCGGACCTGCTCCGCGAAAGCAAGCACTGGCCGCTGCTGAGCGCCATCACGCTGGCGCTTCGAGCCCGTGCGCTCAACGGCACGCACACGTTCATCCGCAAGGTAAAGAGCCACACAGGTGTAGCAGGTAACGACGTGGCTGACAAAGCGGCGCAGCAAGTGGCCGAACGCAACCTGAAAGCTACAACTACGCGCAAACGGGACCGAGCAGGCAGTGATGATGAGGACGGGCCAGCCCGTCAGGCGGAACCCGACTTTGTAGAAGGCACCGACAATAAACCGTACGACAAGCTCTGCTGGGCCAGCCACCAGGCCTCCTATGTGCACAACCTGAACGTGCACGTCAAGCAGTGTGTGGCCGGCACGGCTGCTGGGGGCCCTGGACCTGTACGACAATATGAATCGTACTGGATAGCGGCCGACGGCGACTTGTGCCCCAAGACCAGCAACGGAATGTGGACCAACCCACACGTGCCCTTCGCCGCCAGCCTGACGATGTTCAAGGCACGCCACGGCCAGCTGTACAACGCAAAATGGGCTGCACGCTTCCGCCGACACTCTACTCACGGGCCCGAGAACGCGGCCGATGCGCCGTGCCCGCTATGCCGTACGCCGGACTCCTGTGGCCACATCCTGGGCGGCTGCCGGCACGCGGACATGCACAAGTTGTACATTGCCCGCCACAACAAGGCCGTACGGACCATAGCAAAGGCCATCGCGCACGGAGCGAACGGCGGCTGCGT
Organism: Ottelia alismoides; assembly: GCA_037367405.1. Taxonomy (NCBI): domain Eukaryota; kingdom Viridiplantae; phylum Streptophyta; class Magnoliopsida; order Alismatales; family Hydrocharitaceae; genus Ottelia; species Ottelia alismoides. Next base: position 12,788 of record JAZKJV010002074.1, read on the forward strand.
CATGTTCATGGACGCCGAGAAGGACGCTGAGCGCTCCGAGCACAACATGGGCACCCGCCTGCCCGCATGGCTGCTACCGGACCTACCAGCCGAAGAGGTACGGCGCCACAGGCCCGATATCTTGCTCATTCCCACCCTGCAGCGCACGGACTGCATGGATGCAGAGTACGATGGCCCCCCGGCCGACGAACGCTGCAAGCACACCGTCCACCTGCTTGAAGTAGGATACGGCTCGGACACCAGGCATGCAGACAAAACGCATGAGAAGGCCCAGCAACACGTCCGTCTGGCCGAACTCCTGCAAGCGGCCGGCTGGCGGGTGCGGTACACGCAGCAAAGTGCAATTGCGCTCGGCGTGTGTGGCGCCATTGGGCGACGACTAGTCCCGCTGCTACGCGAACTAGGGGTGGAACATCCCGCGGCCCGCCGCTGCGCCGCCAAATTGCATGAACACGCAGTCATGGCTGGGCACACCATCGTCAAACTCCGACGGCACCTGGAGAGACCTACCGTAGGGACGTCTCCGCCTCGCACCGGGCAAGGCCCGGGACAGGCCCGCCGCGGCAAGCGGTGGCGCCCAGGGGACGCCGACTAGGCGCCCCCACCCACCCTGATCCCCTGGTGGCTGGGTAGTTCGTAAGGCTGCCCCGTGCTAGCCCATCGTGCCCAGCCCCCTTAACACACGCGGGTCTGACCCAGCGTATTATTATTATTATTATTATGTGTGTGTGTGTGTGTGTGTGTGTGTGTGTGTGTGTGTGTGTGTGTGTGTTTATAAGAAAAGAGACCGTGGGAAGAACAAACGAATCCGACTGTACCGAAAGGCGCCAGCGAGGATGGACGGCGCCCCAAGTCCCCACCAGCTGGCTGTATGTGGCGTGTGTGTGTGTGTGTGTGTGTGTGTGTGTGTGTGTGTGTGTGTGTGTGTGTGTGTGTGTGTGTGTGTGTGACGCGACGCACTGGCACAGGTATGCGCGGTCCACGGCATGCATTCCAGTACTCAGCTCAGCGTATCTTCTTTTTATTAAGTGTGTGTGTGTGTGTGTGTGTGTGTGTCCAAGGCAGGGGGGCAGGGCTGGGAGAGGGCTGTGGCAAAGGCAAGGAGGCAGGGCTGGGGGAGGGGCAAGGGCAGGCTGGTTGTGAGCTGGCTATGAATGATTGGGTAGATGTATTGGTGGGAGAAGGGCCAGGGGCTTGTGTGTGTATGTGTGTGTGTGTGGCCAAGGCAAGGGGGAAGGACTGGGGGAGGCAGGACTGTGGCAAAGGCAAGGAGGCAGGGCTGGGGGAGGGGCAAGGGAAGGCTGGCTGTTCGCTGGCTATGTGTGATTGTGTAGATGAATGTGTGGGAGAAGGGCCAGGGGCAAGTATGTGTGTGTGTGTGAGTGTGTGTGTGTGTGTGTGTGTGTGTGTGTGTGTGTGTGTGTGTGTGTGTGTGTGTGTGTGTGTGTGTGTGTGTGTGTGTGTGTGTGAGTGTGTGTGTGTGTGTCAAAGGCAAGGAGGCAGGGCTGGGGGAGGGGCAAGGGAAGGCTGGTTGTTAGCTGGCTATGTGTGATTGTGTAGATGAATGTGGGGGAGAAGATCAGGGGCATGTGTGTGTGTGTGTGTGTGTGTGTGTGTGTGTGTGTGTGTGTGTGTGTGTGTGTGTGTGTGTGTGTGTGTGTGTGTGTGTGTTTATAAGAAAAGAGACCGTGGGAAGAACAAACGAATCCGACTGTACCGAAAGGCGCCAGCGAGGATGGACGGCGCAAAGTCCACACCAGCTGGCTGTATGTGGCGTAGACAAAGCGCTGGGCTGGCTGAGACGACACCGCCCACACGATGCGCGCAACGAACGGCACAGCTAAACAATTGCGCAGGCAAATGCAAACAGGCAGGCAGTGCGGCAACCCAGGACGGCACACCCGCAACAACACAACACATGTGCTATGCCAATGCGTATGCTCCCAACCAACCAACCGGGTAACCGACTGACCTGCGGGCACAAAGGCGTGTGTGTGTGTGTGTGTGTGTGTGTGTGTCCAAGGCAGGGGGCAGGGCTGGGGGAGGGCTGTGGCAAGGAGGCAGGGCTGGGGGAGGGGCAAGGGCAGGCTGGTTGTGAGCTGGCTATCTATGATTGTGTAGATGTATGGGTGTGAGAAGGGCCAGGGGCATGTGTGTGTGTGTGTGTGTGTGGCCAAGGCAGGGGGGCTGGGGGAGGGCTGCGGCAAAGGCAAGGAGGCACTCAGGGCTGGGGGAGGGACAAGTGCTGGCTGGTTGTAAGCTGGCTATGATTGGGTAGATGTATGGATGGGTGGAAGAAGGGCCAGGGGCATGTGTGTGTGTGGTGTGTGTGTGTGTGTGTGTGTGTGTGTGTGTGTGTGTGTGTGTGTGTGTGTGTGTGTGTGTGTGTGTGTGTGTGTGTGTGTTTATAAGAAAAGAGACCGTGGGAAGAATAAACGAATCCGACTGTACCGAAAGGCGCCAGCGAGGATGGACGGCGCCCCAAGTCCCCACCAGCTGGCTGTATGTGGCGTAGACAAAGCGCTGGGCCGGCTGAGACGACACCGCCCACACGATGCGCGCAACGAACGGCACAGCTAAACAATTGCGCAGGCAAATGCAAACAGGCAGGCAGTGCGGCAACCCAGGACGGCACACCCACAACACATGTGCGATGCGAATGCGTATGCTCCCAACGAACCAACCGGGTAACCGACTGACCTGCGGGCACAAAGGCGAACCACCGGCGATGGGGGCACACAGGATGGGGCTGCGGAAGGGCAGAGCCTGGGCCAACGTTAGTCCAAGGGTGGATGCCAGAGTGCCACGCAGACGCAGACAACACGCGGTGTGGGCGGTGGGGTCGAGTACGGGTGTGGGGCGGGGCAGGGAAGGGAGGAGGCAGGGGTCTGTTTGGTGCAAACGGGACTGGGCCAGCTGCAGTGCTGGGGTGCATGGTGTGGGTGCTGGGGAGGCGTCGAAAAGACACGACGCGCTACAGGGCGTTCAAGCAGTTACGGCCGTGGGGCTTATGGGGGGCCTAACGGTTAGGAGAAGACAACGAGACGACCAGAAGACGGAAACGGGGTGTGGAAAAGGGGCTGAAGGGGCCGTGCGCACTTGGGAGAAGAAAGCATGTGTGTGTGCATATGGCAAGCAGCAGGACTGGCCGACATACGGCTCCCCGACCTGCTGCATTGCACGGCGGCACCGCGCCGCATGTGGCGGCGCCGCCAGCAGATGGTTCACGGGCGCAGCGCATGCAGCGCGCGCGCTCGCGCGCAGGGAATCACTTTGGATGCGGAAGATGCGGAAGAAGTGCAGCACGCATGGGGTCCTCGACTATGTAGTGGATCTCGTAACGCGTGTTCAGCCCGTGGCGGAGGGTATCACGGCGCTGCTCCCACGCCATTGCATGCCGCGTGCAACCCGGTGGAAGGCCGCAGTGCCCCAAATGCGTTTGTGCCATGCGCTGGGAGTACGGCCGTAACGCATTTCCGTGACCGTGCTGTCGATGTGCGTTTGCAGCCGACGGAAAGCAGTGAAGCGAGTGCCACCCACGTATACGTTGCATGCACGAGCGCGCAAGTTGCATGCCACGTGGATGACGCCCGCGGCGGCGCCGTTGCGGGTGAGCTGCGCCGCATGGAGGCCAAGCACTTGGTTTTGTAACGTAATGATGCGTTGCAATATGGCGGGGGGTGTGGCGTTAGCGGGGGAGTACAGGCCTTTGACGCGTAGGAGATGACGACGCCACAGGGCGCCGCGGGCTTCCGCCAGGAGGAGGTCCGCCGCAGTAGGACGTCAGCTCGCTCATGCAAAGGACCCGCCATGCTTGCTCCCAAACCCGTGAAGGAACACGCGCAGAAACCTAAACACACCGGACACACGCACTGTACCTGAGCTGTATCTGAGCTGAGGTGGTCGAAGGCAGGCGACTGCTGACTGACCCAGGAGGCGAATGCCAAAGTCGTGACCCAACCCCGTGCAAGTGCGCCTACGCCCAGCCCCGGTGGGCTATGGGCCGCAGGTGGCTATGACCCTGGGGCGTACCCAGAGCAGCCGGCTGAAGCTGAGCCCGCTGAGCGACCACCCACCAGCACCGGGTCTTTCGACCATGCAGCCTGGCACAAGGCCAAGTGCCCAACCGGGTGATCCCGTGATGCGGCGGGAGTGGGGGTCTGTGTAGTGTGTTTATAAGAAAAGAGACCGTGGGAAGAATAAACGAATCCGACTGTACCGAAAGGCGCCAGCGAGGATGGACGGCGCCCCAAGTCCCCACCAGCTGGCTGTATGTGGCGTAGACAAAGCGCTGGGCCGGCTGAGACGACACCGCCCACACGATGCGCGCAACGAACGGCACAGCTAAACAATTGCGCAGGCAAATGCAAACAGGCAGGCAGTGCGGCAACCCAGGACGGCACACCCACAACACATGTGCGATGCGAATGCGTATGCTCCCAACGAACCAACCGGGTAACCGACTGACCTGCGGGCACAAAGGCGAACCACCGGCGATGGGGGCACACAGGATGGGGCTGCGGAAGGGCAGAGCCTGGGCCAACGTTAGTGCAAGGGTGGATGCCAGAGTGCCACGCAGACAACACGCGGTGTGGGCGGTGGGGTCGAGTACGGGTGTGGGGCGGGGCAGGGAAGGGAGGAGGCAGGGGTCTGTTTGGTGCAAACGGGACTGGGCCAGCTGCAGTGCTGGGGTGCATGGTGTGGGTGCTGGGGAGGCGTCGAAAAGACACGACGCGCTACAGGGCGTTCAAGCAGTTACGGCCGTGGGGCTTATGGGGGGCCTAACGGTTAGGAGAAGACAACGAGACGACCAGAAGACGGAAACGGGGTGTGGAAAAGGGGCTGAAGGGGCCGTGCGCACTTGGGAGAAGAAAGCATGTGTGTGTGCATATGGCATATGTGTGTGTGTGTGTGTGTGTGTGCATATGGCATATGTGTGTGTGTGTGTGTGTGTGTGTGTGTGTGTGGTGTGTGTGTGTGTGTGTGTGTGTGTGTGTGTGTGTGTGTGTGTGTGTGTGTGTGTGTGTGTGTGTGTGTGTGTGTGTGTGTGTGTGTGTGTGTGTGTGTGTGTGTGTGTGTGTGTGTGTGTGTGTGTGTGTGTGTGTGTGTGTGTGTGTGTGTGTGTGTGTGTGTGTGTGTGTGTGTGTGTGTGTGTGTGTGTGTGTGTGTGTGTGTGTGTGTGTGTGTGTGTGTGTGTGTGTGTGTGTGTGTGTGTGTGTGTGTGTGTGTGTGTGTGTGTGTGTGTGTGTGTGTGTGTGTGTGTGTGTGTGTGTGTGTGTGTGTGTGTGTGTGTGTGTGTGTGTGTGTGTGTGTGTGTGTGTGTGTGTGTGTGTGTGTGTGTGTGTGTGTGTGTGTGTGTGTGTGTGTGTGTGTGTGTGTGTGTGTGTGTGTGTGTGTGTGTGTGTGTGTGTGTGTGTGTGTGTGTGTGTGTGTGTGTGTGTGTGTGTGTGTGTGTGTGTGTGTGTGTGTGTGTGTGTGTGTGTGTGTGTGTGTGTGTGTGTGTGTGTGTGTGTGTGTGTGTGTGTGTGTGTGTGTGTGTGTGTGTGTGTGTGTGTGTGTGTGTGTGTCTCCTCCACACCCAGCCCCCACTCCTACATACCCAGCCCCCACTCCCACACACACCTCAGCGTCAGCTGCAGCTGCTCAGCCGCCAGCGTTTCCCTTCCCCGTGTTTCCAACTGCCCCTACATGGGCCTTATGACGTCGCCCCGCCCGCCACTTCACCTCCCATCCATGGCCACCAACATACACACACTCGACGCACTGACACAGGTATGCGCGGTCCACGGCATGCATTCCAGTACTCAGCTCAGCGTATCTTCTTTTTATTAAGTGTGTCCTGGGGCAATCGCACCAGCCTGTGCAGCCACCAGCCTGCCGTGCCGGCAGTGCTGCTGCTTCAACGCTGCCGCTACGGCGGCTGCTACCTTTGCATCTGCCGCCACTGCTACTGCTGCCGCTGCAGTCGTACGGCAAGATGTTCCACAGCGGTCTGCCCCACAAGGCGATTAACCCGCTTGAGATGGCGATGGCGGCAGTGCAGCACCTGCAGGTGCGGGCCCCCTCCCTTTCCCCCAGCGCAACGGGCCGCTTAGGGCCCCCCTCCCTGCACCCGCGCGTGTACGACGGCGGCTCGGCTGCATGCGCGCTGCGCGTGCCGCCCGCACTCGGGGCCTGCATGCATCCATCACTCCTACATCCATCCATGCATACTCGGGCGTCATCCGTCGCGCCGCCGCATATGGGCGGCTGGCCATAGCCATGGCTGGCTGCGTACCGCCCGGCCACGGCCATGGCGTGAACGGCCTGCACGGCGCCAGCGGTGCATCATTATCATGCGTTGACAACCCTTGCCTGGTGATGCGCTCTACCCATTCCATTCCATTCCATTCCATTCCATTCCATTCCATTCCATTCCATTCCATTCCATTCGCAGAGACGGTTCTACGAGGACTTCCCAGCGCACGTGGAGGAGGCGAGGTGAGAGGCGCGGCGGGCGGCGCACAGAGGGCTAGCCCTCTCTAGCCATCGCATCAACATGGTGGTGTGCAGATAGGCTGGCAGCTGGGTCGGCTGTGCTGGATGCGGCTCGGTTTGCGATCGGGGGCACGGGCACGGGCTTGACGTGTTTCCCACAGCGAGCGAGAGCGGCGCGCGAGGGCTCTTGCCACCCGCTCAGCTCCATCCCGGCCGCAAGGCAGTGTTCGTGGCAGTATGTAATGGCGTGCTTGTCAAAGTGCCCGTACCGTACTGTACTGCGTGCAGGTACGGGTTCGCGACGCCGAGCACGATGAAGCCAACGCAGTGGAGCTACCCGGGCGGCTCCATCAACCAGATCCCAGGGGAGGTCACGGTGTGCGGCGACTGCCGCATCACCCCCTTCTACGACGTACAGCAGGCAAGCGACTGCAGGGAGGGAGGGACGGGGACGCTCCGCGAGCGGCACGACAAGGGGGTGGAGGGGGCAGATCGGTGGGAAGGACCAGGCCGGGGCAAAGCAGGGGAGGCACAGTTAGGGGCGGAGGAGCGGCAGCCAAGGGCTCGGCCCACCCACTCGCGCACTCTCAACCTGTCGGATCCCCCGCACACACACACAACAACAACAACACACACACACACACACACACACACACACACACACACACACACACACACACACACACACACACACACACACACACACACACACACACACGCCCCCCCTGCGCGCCCTGTGCCGTGCTGTGGCCCAACGAGGACACACACACACACACACTCTTAAGAAGAAGACACACACACACACACACACATTTAAGAAGAAGAAGAAGAAGAAGAAGAAGAAGAAGATACACACACGACGCGTTTTTTTGACCTACCTACGCCGACCCGCCTTCCCTGCAACGCGCAACGCCCTCCCGCCGTCCGTCCAACAACCGATGCTGCCCACGCTCCACAAGACCATAGCCCACCTAGCATAGCACGCCTTGGCCATCCCCCCCCCCCCCGGGCCTTTGCCAGGTGATGGACAAGCTCCGCTCTTACGTGGCCGAGCTCAACGCACCCGGGGGCCTGGAGGGCCTGCCAACCACTGGGCCCTGCTCAAAGTGAGCGGCAGGGATGCCAGCCACAGGGCACGGCATGGCATGGGCGGCGCGGGGCTTTGCGCGGGGGACGCGCGCACACGGCGGCAGTGAAGGTCAGGGTACAGCGGGAGCGCGGCGGGGGGTTCCCGCGCGGCTGCACCCTCCCTGTTGCCGCTGCTGCTGCGCTCCGCTATCATTTGTGGTTTGTGCGCAAGGGCCTCTTCTTCTGGGAGGTTCGGAGCGATCTGTTTTTCATTAATCAGCGCGGCGCCACTTGATTACACCAGTGCTGCTGCCGCGGCTACCGCTGCCCCGCCCGCCCGGCGCGCTGTGCCCAGCCCACTGCATCACCACAATGTGCATTCAGGCGTCGGCCGGACAGTACGTGCTATGCCGTACATTGCCTCCCATGCGCTTTTGCCGTTGCCAGCGCCATGAGGGCTGTTGCAGGTGCGTTGCGCCTTGTGCTGCTCCCGGGTGGGTTCTGGCGGCTGGACCCCACCCCTACCCCACACCACACCACCACATCCCGGCTGGGCCCTGCCCCGCCCATCCCCGCCCCGCCCTCCCCTGGCCCCACCCCGCTATCTTGCCCTCCCCCTGATGCCCCCAGGTACTCCCTTCCCGACGAGGGCCTGCGCGGGCGGCTGGAGCTCACCTTCTTTGACAGCCACTCCAAGGGCATCGCATGCAACCTGGAAAGCGAAGGTACTGCGAATGCGGCGGCGGTGGCGGCATCCTCACCCACTCACCGCCCACGGCTCAGCGACGCCCGCCGCCATATAGGGCGTGTGTGTGTGTGTGTGTGTGTATATAAGAAAAGAGAGGGCGTGTGTGTGTGTGTGTGCGCGCGCGCATGTGGCTGGGGGCCCCAGGAGTTTCGGGCGTCTCTGAGACAGGCGCCTGTCGCCGACGTGGCGCAGCTCATCGCCTCACGGCGCCTCCCTCCCAGGACCAGGACGGGCAACACCGGTAGTACAAGCAGCAGCTCCACAACGTCTTCCGTGTGGTCCGCCTGCATCCACCCACGCGCAACGGCTGCCGGGCGTCAAGCATGAGGGGGTCGGTTGGTGGCGTTGCTGCCTTCCAGTCATGCTGATCAGGTCGAGTTGCCGTTTTGCGCAGTGACCGCCGCCGTTGCATCGTCAGCCTAGGCCCACGGCTTCTGCACCTGTGGAGCTCGCACACGTGCGCGCCGGCAGGCAGGCGCAGCGCGCGCCCGTCACGCTGCGTACGGTACGGTACGGCATGACTGCAACCGGTGACCGCTGCACGAGTCCGCGTCCGCTTTACACGTAGGAGTCCCCGCGACACGCCCGCCTGGCCACGTTCCTGCCTGCTGCCTTTCGGGGCCCCCTTCCGCCCCCTCCCTTCCCGCCGCGGCTCCCTTCCCGCCGCGGCCCCCGCCCTCCCTCCTGTAAGGCTTCCGCGCCATGACCGCCGCCTTCACTAAGGTGTACGGCTTCTGCAAGCCGTACGCCATCACGGGCAGCCTGCCGTGCATCAGGGAGCTCCAGGTGGGAGCGCGAGAGAACCTGACATCTTAAGGACTCAAAGCCTTGATTGAGCGTGTCGACCGACTGCTCTTGGTGTACGAACACACACACACCGTCAAGCAGAGCCGTTAGCGGCGACACAGCTTCGGAGCGCTTGATTTACGCGACGGGTGCTGCGCCACAGGGCCGAATGGAATGCGCCGCCGTTGGGGCTGATTCAGCTGACGACGGCTGCGTATCCGCATTGCCTTTGCGCCAAGCGCTGAGCAGGCCAAGGCCAAGGCTAAGGCCAGCGCGCGCTCAGCCTGCGGCAGCCGCCGCCGCCCCCTTGCTCCGGGCCGGGCGTGGCCGGGCCGGGCCGGGCGTGGCCGGGGCGGGCCGGGCCGGGCCCAGGGCTGTTACAGGGCGTGCAGCCTCACACGGCCACGTCACTCGGCGTCAGTGCCCCCCCCTGCACACTCCCCGACCTGACCCGGCCGCGGAAGTGAATAATCCATGCCTCAACGATCGCCGTTGTCGCTGGCGTGGCGAGCCTACCCTGGAGCCTACCAGTGCGCCGCATCAATGGACAAAGAGAACTTGGCCCTGAATTGATTGTCTCGGCGCGGCGTGGTCTGCTTCCTACGCTTGCACTGTTGCGATGCCGTACCGCCGTACAGGAAGCCGGGTACGACGTGCAGTGCGTGGGCTTCGGCAAAATGTCGACGTACCATGCCAACGACGAGTACGCGCTGCTGTCCGACTACGAGAAGGGTTTCCAGGTACAGTTGATGGTACTGCTTTAGTGCCGCTGCAGCACCGTACGGCGGAAGGTGCGGCGCAATGTCCAGATCAAGTCTAAGCATGTGTGTTGTTGCTTTTGCCTGTCGCTTGCACGCATGGGCAGCACATCAGGCTGGCCAGTAGAATGATGAGCACGATGGGCATGGCTGTGATTCCGCTGCAGCTATACGTCAAGCTGCGCGCGCCGCAGGGCCATCGCCGCAGGGAGAGGCTCTGAAGCGTCCTTGATTTTGCGCGGTGTGTTACGTATCAGGCTACTGCCTACGAGTGCACTCCTACATGGATGGATGCAAGGGGGCGTGCCACCGTCGCACGCCTCCGTGTATGTGGTGGGCTTGCTGGTGCCTGCTACGTTTCCCAAACCCCAAGCGCACCTTGCTGAACGTGTCAACATATGCCCCCCGGGGCTGCTGTACTGCGCCTCTGGTCACCATCCATGGCTCCAGGTGATGGTGGCCCTGGCGGAGCACTTCAACGACCACTAAACTAACCAGCGCGCTCCGTCCGTCATCCCTCCCCAGATGATCAAGCACATGGCGCTGGCCGTTAATGGGCTGCAGCGTAGCATTGCGTAGCGCAGCGCAGCGCCGCCACTACGGCGCGCGGTGGCGGTGGTGGTGCAGGGAGGGACACAGGTGCTAGTGGCAATCCTTCCTGCCTGCCATGGGAGCGGAACAAGCGCCTTGTCAGTAGACGCACCAGCGTGACAGCAGCGGCACGGTGGCTGCATGGCTGCGCGGTCCAGCAGCAGTGGCTCTTGCGCATGTCATGTCGTGGGCGGGCAGCTGTTGCCTGTTGGTTGGTGAGGCGGCGGCCCAGCGAATAGGTTTAGGGTGTGGCGCGCAGTGTGTGTGTGGATCATACAGCCAACGATGAGGGGAAAAACAAAGACTTTCTGTACCAGGATTGTAATGCCGGCACCCGCGCAACTGGGCACAGGCGTGTCGCCGTTTCGTTCACGGAGCCCACCCTCCGGGCACCCGTTGCGCGCAGGCACCACGTAGACTACAAGTGAGGCCATCCCTGCGCGCTGCCTTGGGTCTGCTGCGCGCTGCCTGTACGGCTGGCTTTGGCTCCTCGCCGTACACATTACTGCCTTGCACGTTCACTGCAGCCTCCAACTAAAGCGGTAAGCGCAGGCAGGCTCCTTACAGGTTAAGAGCCCAACGGCTCGGTGGACAACGGCAACATGGCACGTGGAGCTCTTCCATCATCTTGACGTGACGTGATGCCCCCCATCGCGATGTACCACCACCCTCCGTCCACCGCCACCAGCACTCCCACCCTACTAAAGAATTGCCGGTACTCTTTTCAAGCCGCGGCGCTATACATGAATTAAAATAAGAGCCCGCCCGGGGCCGAACCGCGTCCCAAGCGGCGCGGGCAAAATACACGCACGTCAGGGACGCCGTGGACGGGACGACGTGGCATGGGCACCAACAAGAGAGTGCGTGCGGGCTTGTGGCGCAGACGTACGGTAGTACGATGACACGTACACAGCATCCCGCGTAATGGGCGAGATCGTAAGCCAGCCAGCCAACTCTGCTTGTTTACGCTGCCCAAACAAGGGGCGGGGCGCATGATAGCTGCAGGGTAAGGCAATCCACGGCCCGCGTCACAGACGCTTTCGCATGCACGGCACGGCACGGTGTGTTGATGGATAGATGCGCAAGCAGCGTGACACACCCTATACTAGTAGCGCCCATCGCCGCCACACGCACATCCACACCGCAGCGGGCCGCGACGCAAGGACGCAAATGTAGCCTGTTGCTTGGCCCTGTTCTGTCGATGACGACACCATCACAATCATGGACTGATAGAGAGTGCAATGACGCCAGGACCGACCCGCCTGCGTGTGTGTGCGTGTGTTTATAAGAAAAGAGACCGTGGGAAGAACAAACGAATCCGACTGTACCGAAAGGCGCCAGCGAGGATGGACGGCGCAAAGTCCACACCAGCTGGCTATATGTGGCGTAGACAAAGCGCTGGGCTGGCTGAGACGACACCGCCCACACGATGCGCGCAACGAACGGCACAGCTAAACAATTGTGTGTGTGCCGACAAGGCAGGACGCCACATGAACCAACCCGCACCACCCATTCACCCAAATGCCTTGCCTCGGCCTACGTCTCTCTGCCTGCCTGCCTTACACGTGCCTATCCCTGAAACCAGCGGCTATACTACACTGCGGCCTACAGCACTGGACTGAAAAAAGAACGATGCATTTGGAACCATCCACCCAGCCCTCCGCTCCGTACAGCGGGCATGCCAGCTCGCACACGCGCACGTGCGCGCGCGAGCCGCAACCCCACAAACAAGCACGGCGGAAGGCAGCGCACATAGCGTACGTCGTATCGTACTGGGCACTTGCACGTACACGTTGAGGCAAGCCAAACGTCGCGCTCTGCACCACTACCAGAACGCGTCGCATGGCCCCGCCTCTGCTAATGAAGCCTCTCCCCGCCGCACCGCTGTACCTGCCTGTCCGACCAAGCCCAGCCAAAGCCGTTACCCAACCACTTCGTCACCGCTTGCACAGCGGCCCTCCCTGCCATGAGCTGGTGGGTGGTGCACCGCACATACACCTCAAACCACAACTGGTTGCCATTGCATGCCACACCGCTACCATACGGCGACAGCAGCATGATAAACACCACGAGCGGCAGCATGGTAGGTTTTCGGCAGGGAAGCAATGCCAAGCATGGTGCGCACGGACGGCGCTTGACGACAATTGACCAGTACGCACAGAAACACAAGAGTGCACTACGCATACGATAACCAGGGCGGCAGCACCATGGCAGCGTGCAGCACTTCATAAGGCCGCAACACAGGCGACGGCACGCGCATGCACCCGCCGTGCTTTTCTCTCGCAGCGCTTCAGCCGACAACAGTCGAGGGCCTTGCCGCGGCGATGAATGTCACTTGGCGACTCCCTCCACCCCAGCAGGTAGCAGCAGCTGCAGCACCACATAGGCGACCCAGCGAAACCACAAGACGGCGGAACGACGGGCGCGAAACCATACAACACACCACAGCCGTCGCGGCGCGCAGCCTCTCTGCGGCCGAGCGGGATGTACGGTGATTTTGTTGTGTTCAACGTCCTCACCGCGGCCAAAGCGGCCAAAGCCCGCCTGCTGTTGCCACCACCAACACCGTTGCCGCCACCAGAAAACATCAGAACCATGATGCACCTGCTCCTCCCTTTCAGTTGAACAGGGCGCGGCGGGCGACAGGCGCCGCACCCCTGCCTTCCGAAACTCTGAGCTCTGCGACTGTCCGAAGCTGTGGGCAGTGTTTGGTCTTCTCCATATGACCTCGCAGTGCTACTACTACATCTGTGTACTATTGCCCTATTTCAGCTGTCAGCCTACCTGGCCAAGGTGCCAAAACCGCCAGAGCCTCCGTGCCGGAGGGTGGCTGGCTCTGCCATACCATGCCGTCCGTGTTGCTGGGCCGTACAACACCATCACGTCTACTGCGTCAAAGCCAACTCTGCAGCGGGCGGGCGCCACGAAACAGTGCCAGGCGCCAGTACTTCCTCGCTCGTACATACGCACTAGCGGATGAGCGCCGTACAGGCACGCACCATTCCAGCCCTGCGCGCAGCTGCTGGGGACCGGCCATGCGTGCACGGAGTTCTTGTCAAGATGAATGAAAACCGCTCGGAACGCCCCTGCTCGTGCACACTCTCCTGCATCATCAAAGAGGCATCGGATCCCGCGGTGCGCCGCGGGCCTCATACCGTAGTAGCTTATGGTTGCACACACAGCCAAGAAGATTCGTTCAAAGGCTACAGAATGTGGGGTTGGCGTACCAGCTGCCTCCAAAGCCAGTGCTGCTGCGGCCACAACCACCACGGGCCGAGAGGTTGCGCTCAGCGCCGAAAACTGCCAGCGCGGCCGATGCCACCGCCACCGCTGCTTGCGCCAACAGCGATCAGCGACCCTGATGACCCCTGCCGCTGCAACGGCGCCGGCCCTGAGGCCAGCGGCCCACCCGAGGCGACGGCGGCGCCGCCACCAGCGCCGCCGGCCGCCTGATACTGGCTGAGCAGCGCCACCGGGACCTTGCGCGGCTGCCCGTTCGGTGCCAGGATGCGCGCAACGCCGCCGCCGGGGCTCGTCGGGCTGCTGGCAGCGCTGCTTGTACGGCCGGACGACGACGGCGTTGTGGGCCCCGAAGCCGGCGGACTGGGCGGCACCGTCAGCTTCCACAGGCCGCCGCCAGGTCCGACGCCGCCGCCGCTGCCGCGCGTGATGTCGGCGCTCTGCGTGCTGCGCTCAGGAAGGGTTTTCTGCCTGTCGGCGGCAGCGAGCGTATCGGTGTGCAGTGTGGCGCGCAGCGCCGCCGCGCCGGTTGGCGCCGCAGCTAGGCGGTTGGCGGACGGGGACCGCCCGCCGCCACCGCCCCCTGGAGTTGACCGTGAGGCCGAGCTGCCGCCCAAGCTGCCGCGAGAAGAGCCTGCCGCGGAGGGCAAGGGTCCGGGGTGGCTGGCGGACACGCCGCCCAGCAGGCCGCCGCCGCCACCGTTGGAGGCGCCGCCACCACTACCAGCCTGGCCATACCGCAGCGGCGTCATGGAGCGGCCTGGCCCCGCCGCCGGCCCAGCGGTAACAGCAGAAGATGAGTAACCCGCGCGGGCGCGGAAGCCGCCGTGGTGGCCGCCGCCGGCAGACAGGTGGCCGGCGCCGCTGGTGGGCGCGCTGGCCGGAACGGCGCCTTGCGCCCCGTGGCTGTAGTAGGCGGCGGCGGCCACAGCCGAGCCGCTGGTGTAGCTCGCAAGCGCGCTGTGGCCGTTAGCGTATGGGGAGGCGGTGCCGTTGCCGTACTGCCCGCGGCCGTACTGCAGCAGGGACATGTCCCCGTTGCCGTACGGCGCTGGGGAACCGTACGCGCCCATGTCCCCCTGAGACGACCGCTGTGGCCCGCGCGACCCGCCCCCCGGGACGTGGTACGACGCTAAGCTGCCGGCTCCGTAGTTGTACGACAAGCTGCCATTGCTGTACCCGTTGGCGTGGCCGTTTGTGTAGCCGTTGGGCTGCTTGCCGTTGTGGTGTAGCCCATGCGACCCATGGGTCAGCTCGTTCGCCACCGCCAGTTCGCCGTGCCCGGCGGCGCGGCCCGCCACAACCAGGTCCGCCGCGGCCGGCGGCCCCACCTTTGGCATGCCCCGCGCTGCACGGTACATCTCCCCTTCCTGCCAAAGCTTGGCCTCGATTTCACGCATGAAGTTCTGCTGCGGCCCGATGACGGAGCCTGGGCGGCATATGCGGATGTAGCCAATGACCTCCTCGGCGGTGAAGCGGTAGTGCTTCATGATGTACGAGCAGATAAGCACGCCTGTGCGACCAAGGCCAGCCTTGCAGTGCACGGCAATGCAGCCCGGCTCGTTCTCCACGAGGTCCAAGAAGCGCTGCAGAGGTACGGCGGGTGGGGGGAGGCAACAAGCATGATAAGCTCAGCAGGCCATACGCCCACGTGTTTGGCGCGGCAGACCCTACCAGCAAGCACAAGGCGCGTTCCACTGGGACGGCGGCCCCAGCCTGCGTCCGGCCTGCGGAACCTACCGCGCGCTGGTCACATGTGCATCATGCATGCTTACACAACCAGCGGACCACTTGCATGTTCACCTGGATGATTGCGTCCGAAGGGCAGGAGCCATCAGGGAAGTACAAGTCGTGGTGCTTGAAGCCGCCGTCGAGGAAGCGCTTGCGGTCGTACACCTGCAGGAAGATATGTGCGTTGGCGGGCCAGATAGGCGGCGGGATGCGAACGAGCGTGTAGTGGCCTCGGCATGCAGCGTGCCGAGCATGGCGCGGCGGTCAGAAGAAGAAGAGCGAGAGAAGAAGAAGTGCTGGGGCGTGGCGGGCAGGGTTGTGGCCAAGCAGGCGGACGGCGTACGATTGCAGCCTAGGCTGAAGCTAGGTTCCCCGACGGCATCCGACGGCCTCACTGGCCATGCCTGCGGCAGGTGGGGCCTGGGCGCGCACCTTTTTGTTGAGGCGGACAACGGTTGTGACGTTTTTCCTGCGGAAGTAGTCCCAGTAGTCCTCCGGCGTGCACAGGCGGTACCCGGCAATCTCATTGCCGCGCGCCGCCGGCCCGCTGAACGCCACGAACTTGTTGGGAACAATCCAATTGAGGTCTCCGTTCTCAACCTGGGTGCGTGCGCGGGCAAACGTCGCTACGTCGAGCCATCGTAGTCGTCTAACTTGAATGGCACGCTCATAAGGGCCCATAAGGCGCCGCAAACCCAAGCCCATGTCGAGGCCACATACCTGCTCGTAGTGCTCGTATTCCTCGAGGCTCCACGCGGAGGAGCCTGAGTTCCAGTCGATGAAGCCCACATCGCGTGCCTTCTGGATGCCCTGTGTGAC
Organism: Ottelia alismoides; assembly: GCA_037367405.1. Taxonomy (NCBI): domain Eukaryota; kingdom Viridiplantae; phylum Streptophyta; class Magnoliopsida; order Alismatales; family Hydrocharitaceae; genus Ottelia; species Ottelia alismoides. Next base: position 29,006 of record JAZKJV010002074.1, read on the forward strand.
ACAAGGGAGACCGCAAACATGGCAGCCTGGATCCTGCCCCATCCGGCACATGCAGCGGTACGGTAATGCACGTCGTCCGTTACGCTGCCAAGGCCCACCTTCATGCAGTCCAGCACCGTCAGGTGGAACGTGGAGACGCCACAAGACGCATCCCTGAACGGCACATACGGCTTGTACGCCACCAGCGGCTTGTACGCCTCGTCCGCCGTTCGGTTAAGGTACAGGACCTGGTAAATGCCCACCTGAACACCGCACAAAAACGTGGCCGGGGAGTATTGACGTCTCACCCCCCGGCCCCCCGACTCCCAGAAGGACGCCAGCCAAGGCATACAGCACGGCGTAAAAGCATTGAACGCGTCCAGGCACACATGTCCCAGTGGGAAATGGCCCATGCAGCGGACGCAGGCTGCGCTAGGCGCATGCGCGTCGTGTCCAAGGTGTCAGGGGTGTGAAACTGATCATGCCCAGAGGTTTCAGCCCACTCCGTGTTCCGCACCCACCAGGACAGCGGCGTTGGCTTTATGGTGTGCGTGCGGGCCAGCGAAGAAGTAGAGCCGCTTCCCATGGTGTTGAGCCTCCTGCGCACACGCCCAGTGGCCCGCTTGGTTCGTTCTGCTGGTGGGTGCGAGGCCACACAGCGCGGAGGGGGGCGGGCGGGGGGTTGCCGCGTGCGCCTACCTGCAGCAGCTGATTGGCTTTCTGGCAGAATCGGTACGTCCTGCCCAGGTTCAGCGGCCCAAAGTCCGCGAAGAACGGCTCGTACACCTGCAGGAGGGAGGGGACGTTTGCGGTGGGGTTTGCTGCCCCTTCCGCGGCGCGACTGGCCGACTGCTTGGGGCCACCACCCCAACAGCGAAGCAACGGCACCCGCGCACGTGCCCGCCCCACCAGCTCATCATCAATGGAGAAGCATATGTTCTGCTGCGCGATGTGGGAGTACCGCACGCTGTCTTGCCGCTTGACGCAGACGAAGTAGAACAGGTTGTGTATGATTTCCGCAGCCTGGAGGAGGGATACAGAGGCACGCGAGGACACGTACGTGTGGGCAGGCTGCAGGACGCTGACAGCTGTCCAATGCAGACCACTGCCCCACCCTCGCCCGACGTGCGCGGAGCGCCAGGCCCGGAAGGAATACGAGCGGCTTCGTTCATTCACCCTGTCACTTGCCATCAACGCCCCAAAATCGCACCTGCCCAAAATCGTCCACCGTCATGCTGATGTGCTTTGTAGCTGCCCCGCCTGTCGCCACAGGCCGCTCAACTATCTCCGCCGGCTCAGCAACGCTGCGCCATGGGGCGGAGCGGGGAGTGGAAGTTGTGCAGCGCGTGACGCTCAACTAAGCAAGGCACTTGTGCAAATCGTGCCCGGTCAATGAATCTGCTGGTACTTGTACCAATCATCATCATCATGTCTGGTTTGTGCTTTGGCTTTGGACAGCGGCCGGTGACCTTGTTGGGCTTTGCCCAACATGAAACGATTACATCATCGTTCCGTACTGTGCTGTGGACGAGCGCGCGCGGCTGACACCCACCGCTTGGCAAGAGAGCCAGAGCCGCGCGCAACGCGACGTCGCCCTTTTAGCTCAGCCGCTCTGCGCTGCCGCCGCTGTGTCGCCGTTGTACGTGGCCGGTGTCGCGATGAACCGCCACTTGGTTCGTGGTGGGCCCAGTAACCGCAGCGCCGGCACCAGCCGGCGCCGGCACAGGCCAAGACTTGGCACATGCACGTTGCACCAACCTCTACAGTAATGCCAACGCGCCTTCTGCATACAAAGACCCAAGCGGTGGACTGCCCGGACCGACACCCCGTGCCGTGTTCGCAATGAGCACCAAGCCGCTCTGGCTTGATGTCGCTGTAGTGCCGAGCTGAAGCAGGCCTGCTGTGGCGACGCAGTCGCCCTGCCCACATTCAAATGCTCAAACACCGGCAACCACTGGCATTCGGCACCGACTCGCAGGCATATGCGCCCGCGGCATTGCCTACTGCATTCGGCTGCCACGCGCTCCCGTGCAGCACAACGCTGTCCTGCCGCTGTCGGCTTACTACGACGCCGCGCCGCGCACTGATGAACAGGGCCGGCACGTCATTCCTACCAACTGCACGCTTCAATCGAGGTCCAAACTACCCTGGGGCATCGTGACAAGCGCATGTAGCATCATCCTCATCCTGAAAGGCGACCCAGCTGGCTGAAAACCGTGGAGCGCGGACCCCGCACAATGCGCAGCCGGCGGCAGTACAAGTACGACATCATTCAAGTCAGTCGTACTGCGCGTCTCGTCTAGCCCGTAAGAGAAGATGACGCCGTGAAAACGGCCGTAATGAAAGGCCGTGGTATATATCGCGGCACAGCTACTGCGTACGGTACCATGAACGTTCGCAGTCACACCGCTCCGTCCCCTCCCCGTCGCGACGCGCGGGCAGTCTCCCACCAGGTCGACGTGCCGCCAGAGAACGCAAGCGGTCAAGCCTCTACCTACGTACAGTGCTCCAAGGACCCGGACCCGAACATGGCTGGTTCTAGGCCACCGCTGCACATCCAAACCTGCGCAGCCAGCAGAAGCCCTCCATCACTCTGCACCGTTGCTAACTGTGCGGCCCGGCCGCGCGCTCCCCTTGTGCGGCCCGGCCGGCGCGCTCCCCTTGTGCGGCGAGGCTGCACATGCGCGCAGCGCTCCCACGACCCACACCACCGTGCCAAAGGCTCACCGCACACATCCAAGACTGGAGTAAGTGCATATGGTAGCCTCCCGGCGTGTCTGAGGGTGCTGCATGACGGCGGCCGCGCTACAAGCCCGCGCGGCACATGCCGCAGCCAAGGAAGTGCTCCTGGTTGGGCGGCGGGTGGTGCATGGAGCCCAGCACGCACGTGGCGGGATTGCAGGGCTTGGCCTTGCCCTGAAGTCAGCCAGCAACAAAACAACGACAACCATAGCATGATCTTCACAATCTTTTGGAACCCGTGCAACCATATCATCTCCTATAGCCCCCAACACATCACATACACTGTATGGCGGGAACCGTTGACACCCTCCCTGGTCGACCACGACGGCAGGGGGCGACGTCGTAAGCTGGGAAGCAATGGCGTTGAGCACACACACCCGCACAACCCGCCGGCCGTGCCCCTATGCTATGCTCGCTGTTTGCCGCCGCTGGCAAGGGTGCACTCTTGCGGCAGTTGCGACAGACGCATGCGCTGCGCTTGCTCCCGCATGTGATGGTGCGCCACGGCCGCGCCGCATTCGCGCACAGCCGTGCGCGTATTAGCACACCTTCTGGTATGTACCGTCGCTGTGGCAGGCGTGGCACATGTGCGTCGTACCGAAGCAGAACCACGAAGCGACGCTGCAGCAGTACCTAGAGAGGGAAGGGTGTCCGCGTAAAAGCCGCGACTGTCAGCGGCGCCTTCACGAACATGTCCTTGCATACATCGCCTGCAGGTCGCCCCACAAGCAACTCGATGACAACACGCACAGCTTCCCCTGTCCCTGCCCAAACACATTTTGGCCCGGCCGTACGGCAGAAAACACGGAACCGTACGGCGCGCGTACCCTAGCCAGCAGCAACTGACCTGCACTTCCACTCGATGTACGAGGTCCCGTGGCGGGGGCAATTGCTGCCTGCCGCTCGCGCGCAGCATTCGTTGCACAGCAACTCCGCTGCGTTGTACGCCGCGCCGCCATCGGCACCCGCGGCCCCCTGGCCAGCTGCATCGCCTGCGGCGGCGCCGCAGCTGCGCAGCCCACCAAAGTACGGCTTGCTGCACCTGCAAAGCACACGCGCGCAAGGATTACCGGGGTCCGGGGCCACCCCCCACCAGAAGCGCATCGCGCAAAGGGTATCCGCCCCCACCCACCCACGAGCATATCACCGCATCATGCAGAGCTACCCCTTTGCATGGCCGTCAAGCGCGATGGCAGCGCACGCAGGAAGACTTACGCAAGCCCGCATCCCCATTACGTTGCCAGCGGAACATGCTGGCTGGCTCCAGTAACTGAATGCATGCGCCTCCGATTGGACGCGTCATGGGCTTACTTGCCGCACTTGAAGAAGAGCAGCTTGGCCAGGGCGAAGTCGGCGGGCCGGCCGTCGTAGCGGCCGCCTGGCTGCAGCTCCGGCGCGTCGCGCAGGCTGGGCTCCATGCGCAGGCGCGCCTTGGCGGCGGCCACCACGTCCGCACGCAGCTCCAGGTGCGGCGCCAGCTGCGCAGCCAGCAGCGGATGGTCTAGGGCAACAGGGCCGTGGACACCTGGCCGGGACAGGGACATGGCGCGGCAGCCGAGGCGTGGCGAACGGCCGGCCGGGTTGGGACCGCACATGGGCATACATAGCACCGGCCATGGCAGATGCTCCACAAGCGTGCCTGCACGCGAGCATGAGGACGCGTGCACGCGTGTTCTAGCCTCTGTTTGCGGGTGGTTTGCTGTTGTGCGTACGGTAGCGGGCGCGAGTGAGCAGCGCGCTGCCACGACAGGGGCGGGCCAGGGCCGTGCGGCACATGGTGGCCGCCTATGAGCGGTCGCCGGCCCGCAGCAGCAGGCGGATGGATGCGCTGATCGCCGCCAACATTTACTGTTGCTGAAGTAGCGGCTTGGGCGGTCTGCCCACCTGTGTGCCGGCGCTGCGTTCCTCCTCCGAGCCGCACAGCGGGCAGCACAGGTAGTGGAACGAGATGTTGGGGCCCGGAAACCCTGCCGCCAGACGGGCTGCCTGCAACCAAACCAGGCCAGGCCAGGGCGTCACAAGACGCACTTGACAAACAGACTCGCCCGGAAGCAACAGCCCACAAAAGCGGCGGCGGTAAGCAGCCGTGCGCGCAGCAGGTGTGCCTTGGGTGCCAGCAACGAGCGGCAGCAACTGTTACCGAGACCTAAGGGAAGAATGATACACTGCCGCCACATCACAGCCTGGGGCTGCGCTACCAGTCCTGTGCTTCTTGAGGCTGGGGAGAATGCTCCGTGCCTGCGGTTACTTGCATGGCGGGAGCCCCATAGGTCGGACGGCATGCGCATGCATGCCTTCCTGCGCTCGGTCCGTCGGCGCGCCTTACCGTGCACTCCTTGTGGCAGACGTGGCCGCATTTGAGCGCTATGCACGGGCTGGACGTAAGGGCGCTCCAGCAGTAGGGGCAGTCCGTTGTTGCCCGCCCCCGCCGCGCTGGCGCTCCCGTCGGCGCCGCTGGACGTGGAGGGGACGTCGCGCCCTTCGTTCCTACGCAAGCCACGTGTGCAAAAGCACGCCACGACAACGGGAGCAGCACACACTGTTGTGAGGGATGGCGCAGCGCCCTTTCGCGCCACACAGTCCGCACGCCCACCGCTCAACAAAGCGCAAGCGCAGGGGCGACCGAGCAGGTCACACCTTGTGCGATGGGGCGACAGGGAGGAGGCGGCTAGGATACCACCAGCACAGCACAGCACAGCACAGCACAAGCACAGCACGGCCACGTGCAGTGGTCCTTTGCGCTGACGCGGCCGATGCACCCTGCGGGGCTACAGGAAAGGGCCACAAGCATAGACAGCTCTGCGACAGCTGCTGCGCGCCGCCCGCCCGGCCCACCCTGCAGGCCACGCAGGGAGGGTGCGCGTCCTCGGCCCGCACCCCGCAGCACCAGTGCCCGCAGGGCAGCTGCCGCGTGCAAAAGCCCTTTGAGCTTCGCCGAGCAGGCGGGTGTTGCGCATGTGTGGAAGCCCCAGTGGCATCAGCGCCTGCGCATATGTGGGCGGCATGCACGCATATGTACGACGTACGATGTACGACAAGAAACACGTCAGAGGCGCAGCCGCGCCTGTGGCTTGGGCGGATAGTAGGTCAACGCAGCCGGACGGCCCAAGCAGATCCGCCGGTGCCAAGCACCGCTTGCCCAACCACGAACCGTGCATCACGACCCAAGGGATGGATGCGGCGTAAACAGGCCAGAGGACGCAGATCCGACCGCACCCAGCAAAGGGCGCGAACAGGAACAGCAAACAGTGCTCCAGCAGGCCGGGCGCCGGCCCGCCGTGAATACTGCACGCGCCTTGCGCTCCACCCACATCGCCCACCCCCTCTGGCACATGCAACGCATGCCCGCACATGCGTCTCGACACCCTTGGCTGTTCGTGACCTTGCTGGCTATGTACGGCCAACTCCGTACCTCCTCAAAGTCGGTGCGCTCGAGGCACCACGACGTGTCAACTTCCAGCCGTTGCAGCGCAGCGCGCAGCTCGGGGAGGCGCGCTGCGCCGGCCAGGGCACGCGCGGGTGCCTTCCACCGCGTCGCGGCTCGGGCCTGCTGCTCCGAAACCATCATCGCCGTTGTCGTTGCAGCCCTGCGGGCACCCCTGCAACATAGGTACACGCGGCCTGGGCGTCACAAGAGCTGGCGTTGTGGGTAAATGTGATGGTGTGCGCTACAGGACCGCCAAGTGATTGACACATGGTGTGCGCCACAGGACCGCCAAGTGCTTGACACGCCATACGCACTCCGCAGTGCTGGCCCCCTCAGAACCATACCATGCACCCGTTGGAACCATACGTGCATGACAACTGTACGGCAATGGTATGCTTGGCAGCGACAGCGCAAGTTGCACTGCCAAGACCACGCCGTTTCAGCATCACAAACCATTGACAACAGCAACTTGGACCCTTCCCCTCAGGGCCGTTTACTTGGGGAGGGCGGCATCTGCTGCAGCCAAAGCGGAAGACGTGCCACGCCCGCCGCGTGCTCGCCTGGGCCTCGGAGAGTCGTTGATGATGATGACGCCGTCTTCTGTTTCCATGGGGTCGGCCTTGGGGATGACGGTGTACGGCAACAAGCGCGCCGCGGCGGTCCTCCTCCACCTGCGGCGCGCCACCCAGCGACGGCACAGGAACGAATGCTGGTGTGGGCCTGCCAGCCAGTAACTAGCAACCACCAAACCAAGCGCGCGCTGCCACTTGCTGTACGCTTGGAGTCGCGCAGGCAGCATCAAGACACACGACCGGACCAGCATACAGCCAACCGGTTGCCCTTGCGAAGCTCACTTTTGGTGCCGAAACAGGCGCAGCGGGGCACCACGCCTGGGCCTGGGAGCAAGGAACAGTACAGACCAAGCGAATACCTTCGCCCGCGCACCTTGCCGCCGGCACAGCAGGCAGTCGGGCATGCAGGCTTGCCAGCATGTCAGGCCGTTGTGGTAGGGCGCCATGCGACACGAGTCGCAGAAGTCATGCCCGCAGGCGCTACACCTGTACCGGTGAGCGTTGCGGTGCGCCTGAGCGGCGGCGCGGGCACGTCGGGCTGCTGCAGCTGCTGGTCCTGCCGCGGGGCGTCGTCGTGCCCTGGCTGGGCCCTGCGCCGCGTTGGCGTATGGCGGCTGCTCCTGCAGCTGTACGACCCGCTGGATCTTGGCGCCGCAGCCAGCACGGGGGCACGCGATGATGTTGTGCGCCCGTTCCCACGCCCTCCGTGCACGCCGACTCCCACGCCGCCACAGATTTGGGCGCAATCGCGCGCAGCTCCCGCAGCTGGAACGCTTGATTGGCACGCCGCGCAACGCACGTCCAGCGCAAACTGGGAGCTGGCGCATCGGCCTGGCTGGGAACCTACAGCCGTGCGGATTCGGGTTGGGGAGACCCAACGGTTACCCAGCTGGATTGGCGTCGAATCAAGGGGTGCAGATATGCGGCGCCGAGGCAGGTTGCTGCGTTGTACGTCACGTACTACGAAAGAGCAGGTGCCTCCCACTGCTGCTGATTAGCTACGCGGCTGCATGCTTGCAATTGCATCGGCAAATTGCATCGGCAGCAACTCATAATGACATGCGCAGACTCCTGCACGTCACGCCGCGGTGCATGCGTGGTGCCATGCATTCGGCACTGCATGGTAACAACAGGTCCATGGGGTTTGATGCGTGCCGGGCACATGCGTCTTTGACCTCTCGTACTACGTACAGGTCTCCCCTTGCATGAAAGCGCGCCAGTACACTTACCCGCTTGATTCATAGGAACCAGGCGCTGGCGTTCGGTGAAGCGCAGGTCGGCCGCGTCCGGCAACTGAATGCCGTACTGCGGAGGGTCGCATGATCGGTCCACCTGCTGCACCACTGCCTCTTCGTATCCGCCGTGCCGGTTAATGTACCAAACGGCGTCCCCTTCTTCAGGGGGGCAGTGCTGGTAGAGGCGGGCTGGGGGGTTGCACGACGGGACGAGACAGCGCGCAGCCGACCTGCCGCTCGACAGAGCTAGCAGCGCAGTCACGGCAGCTCAGGCATCTGCAGGGAAGGTCTGCTACGTCCGTCAGCGGCCTCCCGGTACGACAGAAGTCGCAAGTAAACATTTGGAACCACTCCCAACGATTGCACCCTGAAACGTCAGAGCCCCACACAAAGACCACGTGTGTCCGTCACTACGCAACGCGACTGTACCAAGGTGGTGAATGGCGTGTCGTGGATCACAGAGGTGCTTTCAAACTAAGTGCGCTCAGCACGCACGCACGTGCTGCGTCGTTGGTACTGCGGCGGTAGCTGGCGTGAGGAACCCAGCCGCTCAGCGCAAGCATGGCATTGCCCGCAAGCTAAAGCTGTACCATTTTCTCCGTGCTCAACGGCGCTCAACGGTGTTCGGTTCGGCCCGAGTCCAACGCGAGGTGAGGTCATCCCGAACCCATCCGTCCATCCGAAGTGGCCGTGCCACTTTCCGCACGGCCTTTGAAGCGTCGATTGTCTTCCTGTGCGCAGGTACATCGATATGCGCAGGCGACTGGCGTGCAGCACCCATTAGCATACACCTCCCTTACCCACGTGCAGCTCCACGGCGCCCGCGCACATACGACGTTTTACCTTTCGGCAGCACCGCAGATCCCCCACACGACTTCCCTTATCCTGCCGCGCAAGTCCTTTGGCGGAGAATGTCCGAGTCACAGAAAGAAACCTTTCGCAAGTACCTTGAGCAGGCCGGGGCGATTGACGTGCTGGTTAAAGGTCAGTGCAGCAAGGGACCCGGGGCCATGTGGTGGATACGACGTGTACGGGTAACCCGGTAACGCGGCCGTGGCCGCCGTTGCCCCCGACCGCAGTGCTGGTACAGTTATACGAGGAACCATCGAAGCCAAAGCAGGCGCTAGAGTAAGCCCTCGTCGCAACCCCCCTGCCGCGGCTACCGCGCACTAGAGGGCGCGCGTGCGACGGTGACTGCCTCTTCCGCATGCCTATGTGCAGCTACATCAAGCAGTGCCTGGGGTCGCCGACACCAGCCGATTACGAGGCTGTCGGGGCTGAAAGGGATGGCTTGCAAAAGCAGCTGGAAGAGGCGAATCAAATGATCGCGGAGCTGCAAATGCGGGTACGGATAGCGCGTCGCGAACATGCACCGCATGCATGTATGCATGCCTGCAGCATGCATGCATGTACGTATGCATGCCATGCACACTTGGAACGGCGTGACGCTTCGTGCATGCTGCTCGTGACGGGGACGTGGGAAAACGCTTTCGTGCCTGGCGCGGCTGTATGTCGCTGCAGGTACAACAACTCGAAGCAGGGCAGTAACACAACGTGTAAGGGGCTCTCAGCTGGACAGACCTCAGCCTGGGTTCGCCGGTTCATCGATACCATGCTTGATCGTTGCCGCAGCATGGCCCCGCCCATGCGCCCTCTGGCACAAGCGGCGGTTCGCGCGCATGGCTGTCGGAGATGGCAGCTCCGGACGCCTGCACACAGCCGTGGCAGGCTTGCATGATGCGCGGAAAGTCCGCACTGTGACGATGTTCGTTTGTACCAACGGCTCAGCTGTTCTATCCCCTTCGGTGCACTTGACTTCGGCGAGCGCAGCTGCGATGCGCTACGTCGGCGCCGAACCCGTAGCTTCTCTCATTCATGCTTACATGATAATGGATAAGACAGGGGTAAATGTGCCTGTCTTTGCTTCGCTCTCTGTTTCGGGGGGGGGGGGGGGGAGGGGCGCCGAAGTGCGCGGTGCCTGCATGCGGCAGGACTTTGGCGCACACGGTGCCCCGCCGCATGTGGTGTCAGCCACCACAGGCAGCGCCACCGGCAAGGGCCAAACGGGGCCGTGGCCTCGTGTGCAACACTCACACTCTGCCGCGTTCTCGGCCAGTACTGTATGATCTGGCTTGCGCTCGTTTAGGTACGCCGCAGTTACGCTGTGCGTTGGTGACATCCTGTAAAGTGTAAACACTGGCTGGTCCAGGTCCTCTTCCTACAGCATGTGGGTGTACGGCGGAGCCTTGGGTGGACTCGCACTTGCTCCCGCACGCACTTGGTGTACGGTGGCAGCGGTGTGTCCCATTACGTTGACGCCAGTGGCCGTGGCAGCGAAGCCGCGCAAGCTAGAGAGCGCACGTGGACGTCGGAACTTCGTAGAGGTGGTCGCGAGGCCAAGCGCCGGAGAAAGGAGTGCATTACATGGGCATAGAGAGAGAAACGTCAATGAAAGAAAAGAAGCGATAAATGGACAAAGGAGGGCTGATAATGCTATTAAATTAGCTATTGCGGGCGGCGGGTGCTGTCAAAGGGAACGACCGCGCGACCGAAACCTGACGACGTATAATCGTGCTGTTACGTTCCCCCACGCCACACACTCTGCGCGTTGAAGATGGAGACACGCAACAAAAGGTGCACGCCGCCATCATTCAGAAGTCCAAGGGAAACAACGAAGCACACCGCGTAACTCGAACTGGGGGTCTTGCATTCAGGGGCGCGCAATGTGTACGGCACGCAACGTCATACCATCGTTCGGCGTCGAGCAAGCAGAGAGTGTGCCAAACAGCAAACAGAGCGCCTGCGGCGGTGGCATGCCCTGCGAAGACTGCGCAAGACCTCCGCGTACTTCAGGTGAACGCATACGAAACCCACGCTTGGGAGGAAGAAGAGGGCAGCGCACACTGCTAGCCAGTATGTGCCCACGCCACGCCAGAGCTACAACGACGAGGACGCTTATTATTTCGCGCACAGACGCAGGTTACCTCCAGGGTTAATCACCACCACGGGACCAAGACACCACACGATGACAGCCGAGCGGACCACAAATCATCTGGCGCGCCAGCGCGGCTGCATCAACTGGTCCACTCGCCGTCAGACACCTCAAACAGGGGTCAGGGAAAGGCAAAGCCTTCACGCAGCTCGTCGCAAAGCACCCCACGTTACCGCAACACACACGCCTGCCACGCCGGCATGCGGGAATCACCATGATCACAGCGGCGGCAAGACTGACATCCGAATATTGCAGCAGCGCCCTTGCAGGAGCTGCATACAGTCCATACCAGCGCCATAAGCCCTTGCTCATGGGCGGTCATCCATTCGCTCTGCGCGGATCAACACAACGGACAGGGACGTGATCGCGATGCGGCCGGCACGAATCCACAAGGAAATCAGGACCTCCTGGACTGCCGTTGCACACGCGCGCGTGCGCGCGGCCACCTTCATTTGCAGCGACACGAGAGACCGCGGCACGACGTTAACCGCAAGGGCATGGAAGATGGGAGATGGCTGCCGTGTCCCGCGCAGCCGCCCGTCCTAAAGCACCTACACCAACCAACCGTGTCATGGACTAATGTACACGAATAGGCATGCCGTACAAGCACAAGCACGCACAACACCACAATGGGCGCCACTAGGGCGCGTACAGAACAGGGAGATCAAATGAAAAGGGAAGGCGCGACACAGCGCCGTCAGCTGAGTGTGCTTCTACCTGCGGCGCTGCAGGCTGCGCTCAACGACGCGCCGCACACTGCGCCAGCCGACTGGCACCAGCGGCCGGGCTTCGTTGGTGATTACGCCGACTCACCCGCCCCGACAGTCGGCCCCCACAGGCCACGAAGCGCGTTGTCCACGTCCTCGCTCAATAAAAGGGCACCTCCACAACACACCTCTTGCTTGCTGGCCAGGCAAACGGCCCTGTATAGGCAGCCTCACAGCGAATGAAATGCTGGAACGGCCGGCACGCCGTGCGGCTGCGGCTGCGGTGCACCAGTTCGTCCAAAAGGGCCACCCGCATCCCGGTGGCTGATCAAGATCACGGGGAAAGAGCTGCCACACCCGGTAAACCACCTAGAACGCTCCCTACGAGAAGCCCAGGACACGACGCCATCCAGTCGCTACGGCTGCGCTACGGGCAACCCTAGAGATGTAGCGCAGCCCTAGAGATGTACCCACCGTATGCAGACCCAAGCGCACTTGCTAACGTCGATGTTGCTCGCCCTGCGCTCACGTTGCTTTCTTCTTCACGCGCCCTATGGCAGACCGCCCAAAACGCGCACACACGTGCGGCGCTGGGGCGACAGACCCGTTGGGGAGCTCCACGCCAACGGGACACTCGTCGGGCTGCACAAGGCCGCCAGACACTCCACGCAGGACACCTCGTATGTCGGCTTGTTGCGGCAACTGCTGTGTGCATGTTGTGAAGCTGCTCCGGCAGCCAGGCCGCCCGCTATAAGGGCGACGAAGATGGCGCAATATCACTCTCTACGTGCGCTTGCCCGAAAGAGTTCGCAGAGGCGCCGGCGGTACGGCGGCAGCGGCGGCGCCGCGGCCGCGGCGACGGGGCCGGCGGAGCCGCCTGCGCCGCCGGAGTGGCGAGGTCCTCCGCTAGGCGCAGCGCCATACGGCGCACCAGCTGCGCATGAATAGCTCCAGGGTGGCGCGCACGCCGGGCAGCAGTTCCGGGACAATCGGTATCAGCTCGCTGGCGGCGCGGATGGCACGGCCGCCGTTGGCCGCCATGTCAGGGATGCGCGTCAGCGACGGCTGCAGCAGCTCCAGGATGGTGTGCACCATGGCCAGCGCCTGGCAGTAGTAGTGTACAGAGGGAAGGGCAAAGGAAGGACGAGTCGCTGCAGGTACGCACACATACGGGGAGCGGTGCTGCTGTCCCTCTGGATTGACTGCAGGCGGCGCAGACACGCAGACTGTGGCATGCTGCCTGGCTGGCCGCCTACCCTACCCTGCGTAAGCCAAGCAGGTGCAGACCGCCACACGATGCAGGCCGGTCCGGCTGACCCTTACGACCCGTATGGCAGGAGCAGCCGCGTACTTCCCGTGCGGGCAGGCTGGACTTGCACTGGGCTGGCTGGCTGGCTTGGCTTACCTGTCGGTCTCGGCGGTGAGCGCAACGGCGGGGGCCATGCTGGACAGCATCTCCATGGGCAGCGGCAGTGGCATCAGCATACTGCGCAGCGGGCCCAGCGCCTCCACGCTGCGCAGCGCGCGCACCGCGCCGGCGCTGCTCATGACCATGCGCAGCGCCTCGCCCATGGGCCTCGCGGCTCATGGCGTCCACCGCCGCGACCAGCTCCTCCACGATGAGCTCCTGTCAGTGGGCGGACGACGTGGGCACGTGCGCGAACGGTACAAGAGCAAGTTCAAGTATGTGCAGGGTTCGGTCAGAGCGGCACCTGCTCTGACTGGCCAGGAACTCCGTCTAACGGTAGCTTGGCAAGGCCAGACAGGTGTGGCACTCGCAGCAAACGTAATGTGCATATGCACTTCCAGCATCACGCAGGCGAACAAAACTCCGTGGCTGTGCCGTACCTGCGCATAGGTGCCGTCCTTTGAGAAGACGACCTTGAGGACCTCCTTGGTGGCCTCGTTCAGGACCGGGCCCTTCGTCGCTGGCGTTGAGCAGCAGGTTGTCCGGCTGCAGCCCCTTGACCCGCTCAGCATACGCCCGCTCAGCCGCGGAGCTGAATGTCGGGCCGGACGCCTGGCGGGGGCCGGTGGTGAAGGCGCCAAAGGAGGCAATCATCTTACGAGCCGCGCCACGTCGAGGCGGTTGCCGTGGCCGTACAGCAGCTGGCGCAGCGCGGCGCGCATGCGCGGGTTGTTGTCGGTCAGCAGGCGGCGCGACAGGTACGGCAGGCACTCGTTGACGATGGCGTAGTTCTCGTCCGTCTTGAGCGCTAAGCCCTCAATGACGCAGAAGGCGCGCAGCACCAGCGCGAAGTAGGGCGGCAGACAGAGCTTGTAGTTCATGGCAGCGCCCTGGAGGTCCGACGTGGAGGTTGCCGACGTTGAAGCGCGCAGGCCACCACCCTTCATGAGCTGGCCCA